>ML058515.1:1800000-2330744 GCA_003013855.2 Liriodendron chinense | reverse complement strand
TTCCGGGGAAATTGAGATCTCGATGGACCGATCCCTACATTGTGCAAACTATCTACCCATATGGGACCATCGAGTTGTTAAATCCAAGGAACGGTAATGTTTTTAAGGCGAATGGTCAGCGATTAAAGTCGTTCTTTGAGAAGTTTCCTTCAGAAGGTATGTCCATACCTCTGACTGATCCTGTTTATCAGGATGATTGATCTCCTAGTCTAATGGAGGTATAGAGTAGTTAGGATTAGGATTTTGTTGCTTTTGTTTCCTTTTTCATAGGTTTGTTAGAAGGAGGAAGAATTCCACTTTTTGTTCTCTCAGGTACTATCATTCCTCACTCCCTTTTATTTTAGAATTGCTCTCATGTTTTGCTCATTGAACATCTTTTACATTGAGGACAATGCAAGATTTGGTTGGGGGGTGTAGGATCACTTGGATGAATCCATCGTTTTGTAACATTTCGAGCAATTATGTAGAAATTTTTCGATTTCTTTAAAATTCAAAACTCTTTTAGAAAACTTTGTTTCTATGCATTCGAGATGATATGAGTATAAGAAGAGGAGATATGAAGTGTACGAAGTTGTAACTCTTGAACTTCTCTTAGCATAATGGTTTTATATGTGAATTTCCCTATAGATGTGATTGATAGAAAATTTGAACACTCTTACACCTAGTTCACATTACACAATTTTCATGGGTTGAAGGGATTATGTGATTTGTGGATTAGCTAGATTTTGATTTAAGGTGTTGAGAAACCAAGCTGTGGTACTTTGTCCATCCTTGTCCATGGGAAAATAACGAAAGATATTGATTTCTAAAAATCCTATCTAATTTAAAAGAAAAAGGAAAAGGAAGGATGAAATTGGGAATGATGGAAAAAATGGTAGAAAATTCCTATTAGGGCTACCTATTACCAACCGGGGGATGGTCTACCCGTAACCAAAGCCGGAAATGGGACGTAGTGTGAAAGCCGTCGGAAGGACAGTAAGGCAAATTCCTGTCATTAGCTTGTTGTTGCTCTATATACCTTAAGATCTATAGTCTAGTTGATCTATGAAGAAGATAATCCTGAAGACTCATGAGATGAATTTTCACTATGCACACTAGGTTGAATTTGTTCAAGTTCTTCTATTTATCAACCAATCAACGGGAGTTTCATATAGACACTTATTATGTCTTGAGAGTTTATGATTTCAACCTCTATCACCTAATTTTTCTGAATCTTACACTTGTGTGTCTTGGAATGTATAGAAGAATGGTTTCTAAAGGAGAGTTGGGTTTGGAGATGAACCTTGTTTCACGAATGTTTTGCTCGGGACTAGCAAAATGATGGTTGTGGGGTGTGTTGAGCTCTTAATTGTGCATATTCTAACCCCAATTCGTCACTTATTATGCAAGGTTTTCATGATTTATAGACTAATCTAATGCATGGATTTGTGATTGTAGGGATGAGAGAAAGGATTTATCAATTGGAGACTTAAAGACGCCATTTACAAGTAAAGAAGATCAAATGACTAAGCGTCAAAGGATGAAAGAAAGAAGTCAGAGAAAAGAAGAAAGAAAGCAAAAGAATGTGCCCAAGACCGGTCGTCCGATGTTGAGCTCATGATTGTGCATATTCTAACCCCAATTCATCACTCATTATGCATGATATACATGTTTAAAGGACTACTTTAATACATGATTTATGATTGTAGGAACAAGATGGAGATTTCACCATTTGGAAGCTAAATAGAGCTCTTTAAGAGCATTGAAGACCATAGGATGAAGGTTGAAGAAGGACCAAAGAAAGACAAGACAAGGAGAGAAGAGAAAAGAAGAAAGAAAGAAAGAAAACATCAAAAGAAAGAAGCCCGACCGGTCAAGACCGGTCGGCCACATCAAGGAAGCTTGCTGGACAGTTGGATTGCCAGGCCGACCGGTCAAGACCGGTCGGCTATACTTGCTGGACCAACATAAAAAAGAGCCCGACCGGTCCAGACCGGTCGGCCATGCAAAACAGTCAAGTTTCAATTTTAAGACTTTGGATTTCTTGGCGCAAGTGCGTAAGTTTACGCGAAATCTGAAACTTTCTTGCGTAAAGGACACCTCCAAGCTATAAAAGGACGTCTTCCCTTCATACCAAAGGAGGCTAGGACGTGGGGATTGCTTAGGAGACGGATTCTACTTCGGATTTCTAGTTTTCTTCCTGTTTTAGTTAGTTTTTATGTTTTTAGAGGCTTCTAGTTCAAGGATGTTAGAGATGAACTAAAACCTCTTAGCTAGGGCTAAGAGGTGAAGCTTTTGATTCGTTTTTGATGGATTGATGCAACCTAGGTTTCCTTTTTATGATTTAATTGATGAATTTTAGTTAATATGAATTTGAATCAAGTACTATTTTGGTTTCTACTTTGATCTCTTGATGACTCCGGGCTCATGTGATTCTTAGTGATCCTAGCTTAGTATATTAAGCTTTGAGCATTGTTTATGCTTATGTAGTTCATTGATCTACCATCGACTCCGGGCATGGTAGACGCTTTGATTGCCTTGTGTACAATGGCCTGATTTTTGTGTGGGAACTCATTCAACTAAAGTTCTTATCTTTTGTTGTATAATCTGGAATATTTGTTTATTGATTGATTTTGATTTAATTAGAGTTCTAATCATGAGTTGTAATCAGGTCTAATGACAGGATTTGGTGAAAGCTATGGTTATGAATCTCAACTAAATTGGAAAGAGGCTTGGCCTACACAATTGAGTGTGCCCAAGACCTGAGCATGGTTGTGGGAATCAAATCAATGAATAAGCACTTATTTTGGATGATTGTTGATTTAACCGCTCTATATTCCGATTGGATAGAGATATGAATTCGATTCCGATTGAGTTATGAGAGACCTAGTTGTGTTGATGCATTGAAACTTATCAAAAGTGGATCCTTGGCGCTCTAGTGCCTTTTTAGATTGAAATTACCTTAACCATTCACTGTTTAAACCCAAATCGCTATTTTCTAGTTTTAGCTCTTAATAGGATCTTAATTACTAGTTGTTTTAGACAAATTCTGAAGATATCCATACATAAATCTCTGTGGGAACGATACTCGGTCTCTCCGAATTATTACTACTTTGCAACCCTACACTTGGGGAGTGAACAAGTTTTTGGCGCCGTTGCTGGGGATTTCTATGCGGTATTTTTAGAATTTTCTGAAATAACTTTTAGTTGAGATTGTGTTAAGATAGGTTTAGGATTTGTTTTGCTTTCTAGAGTAGGTTTTCTTCTAAATACTAACTTACTTTGTTTTGATTTTTGCAGGATTCTAACATAAGTCTAATCCAGGGATTTTTAGGAAGTTGAAGAAGAAGTAGGCATCTTAAGTCACAAATCAGGTTTTATTGTTCTAACCCTACTCTTCTTCTTCTCCTACTCATTCCTATCATATTCATCTCTTGTAGAGTGGGTGGAGACTCCTTTTGGATCTCTGAAAGGTAGGCCTTGTGCCACCTGGATTCCTATTGGTCGGCTCTGCCGTCTTAGATCACCTTGTGCTCAGAGATTTCTCTTCTCAACCTATTCCTCTTTCTTATTTTTCTGTACTTTTTCTCAAAAGACTCAAAGAGTGGGTGGGGAGTTCTTTGAACCCCTATTGACCAGGAGAAATCGGTCTCTATCCTTGCTTCTGGCTTAGCCATTGCAAGACACCTTGTGCTTAAGTCCTAAAGAGGAGTAAAGGAAGGAAGGAAGAATTCTTTTTCCTTTTTGTTCATTCTTTTTGGTTTTGCATGCACATTGGGCTCGGACTTATAATAACCGACTTGTAAGGGACGGAGTAATTGTTGAAGGATTGATAGAGAGCCTCGTGCTAGGAAACGTCAAAATTTTCCTGAAATTACTAGAGAGATGGCTGAAAATCAACCAAATCAAGGGGTGAATCAACATCAAAATCCAGCCCCAAACCTTACTGAATTGGATGAGAATGAAGTGGGGGATGTACCTTAACCTAGAACTTTACGTGATTATTTACAACCAGCTAGGACGAGTACTCCCTCTTGTATAATTTTCCCTCATAATGTGGGAAATATTGATTTTAAACCGGGGTTGATCCAACTTCTTCCTAGATTCCATGGACTCGACTCTGAGAGTGCGTATCTACATATTAAGGAATTTGAAGAGGTTATTGCCACAATAAACTATGACAATGTGACCAAGGATACTATAAAACTTAAATTATTCCCTTTTTCCTTGAAAGAGAAGGCCAAATCATGACTACATTCCTTAAGGCCGAGGTCTATTGGGACATGGGCTGAGATAACTAGGGAGTTTCTTAAAAAATTCTTCCCTACTCATCGAACCAATGCACTAAGAAGGGCCATAATGAACTTCGCCCCAAAAGAAGAAGAAACCTTTTTCCAATGTTGGGAAAGGTATAATGAGCTATTAAACGCATGCCCACATCATGGCTATGAGAGGTGGAGGTTGATTAGTTTCTTCTATGATGGATTGAACTCAACCATGCGCCAATTTGTAGAGATGATGTGCAATGGGGAGTTCATGAACAAGGAAACGGAGGAAGCATGGGATTATTTTGACATGTTGGCTGAAAATACACAATCTTGGGATACATCTAAGCCAACAAGTTCAAAACAACCTCAAACCAAGGAAAAGGGAGAAATTTATGTTTTAGATGGGCAAGATGATCTAGGTTCTAAAGTGGCTAAACTCACACGAAAGGTCGAGGAGATGGAACTAAAGAAAGTGGACACAACCCAACAAAGGGGGGTTGTTGAAACTATTTGTGGTATTTGTGCTTCCAATGTGCATCAAACGCCGGATTGTCCAACAATCTATGCGTTTCGAGAACTTTTATTTGAACAATCAAATGCCTTGAATAGTTATCAACGACCTTTTAGTACTCCAAATTCAAACACGAACAATTCTAGTTGGAGAAACAACCCTAACTTCAATTGGGCGAATGGAAACACGGCTAATCAAAATAATCCTCAAAGGGGGCCCCCAATGCAAATGGCCCCACCTCAAATGCCTATAGAGGATACTTTGAAAACATTCATGGAAGGACAAGCTCAAATAAATCAATCCAACCATACGATAATGCTTGAGCTTAAAAATTCAGTGGAGGAAATCAAGGCTCGCTTAAACGCAAGGGAAGGGATGCTTCCAGCCCAACCCATACCAAAACCAAAACCACAATGCGAAATAAGTGTGCCTAGTTCTTCTAACTAACATATGAAACATGCTAAGGCCATCACCACTCTTAGAAGTGGTAAAATCATTGAAAAATCTGACCCGGTGAAGGTTTCAACGCCTAATGATCCGGTATCTTCCAAAGAGGATGATGGACCTAGCATCACCATGAATGAAAAAGAGCCATTGAAAGAAATAGGCCCGTTGCTCCATTCCCCCAACGCTTGATTCCAGCCAAACCTCAAGATAAATATCAGGAATTTTTTAAGTTTTTCAAGCAAGTCAAAATCAACATTCCATTGTTGGATGCCATTAAACAAATACCGTCATATGCAAAAATTTTAAAAGACCTTTGCACGGTTAAAAGAAAAATACATGTGCAAAAGAAGGCATTTTTGACAGAGAATGTGAGTGCCATTATCAACCACGGGATGCCCAAGAAATACAAAGATCCCGGTTGTCCGACAATATCATGTGTGATTGGAGACTACCGGGTGAAACATGCTCTACTTGATCTAGGGGCAAGTGTGAACTTAATTCCCTTTTCGGTCTATGAACAATTGGGTTTAGGTGAATTAAAACCCACCAAAACCACATTACAACTTGCTGACCGATCGATTCGTATTCCGAGAGGGGTGATTGAGGACGTTCTTGTCCAAGTTGACAAAGTTTACTACCCGGTAGACTTTATTGTCTTGGACATGAGACCCATGGTTAATATTGGTCCTTAAATTCCCGTCATACTTGGCCGCCCATTCCTAGCTACATCAAACGCTATCATAAATTGTAGGAGTGGGGGCATACAAATGTCTTTTGGCAATATGACGATTGAGTTGAATGCTTTCAATATTGAAAACCAACAAGAGGATGAGGATGAGGAGGTCCACGAAATAAACATGATCAATTCTATTGTGGAAAATGAGTCCCTCTCACCTTTTTACTCCGGTCACTTAGACGAAGAAGTGACTCACTCTCTTGATGAGAACGATGATATGATAAGGGATATGGTCACACTTTTTGAGTCGGTATCGTCCTATGACATTAGCCGAGAGAAGGATGTGGAAACAATACCTAGTTGTGCTGAGAAATCAATTCATATTTCCACACCTTTGTAGATCATGCATACCGAACTTCACCAACCCTGGGATGATCCTTACTTGCAATATCAATACCCAGAAAAATCTGAATGGAAACATATTTTTTATGATAAATATGATGATGTCTCCTCTTATACATGTGGTGAAAACATTAAGAAACCCACTGAAATTCCTTTTGGGGATTTTGAGTGGCTTAGCACGATTACTCACACACATGTTTATTGTAAAGCAGGATATTGGATGACGTTGCTGCGAAACCTTTTGATCCATCTAATGATTCTGCTTGACTTTATGCTTTTGGATGAGTTGTTGGGACTAACCTCCTAGTCTGACGAAGGATAATTTGCTAGAATGCTTTCCCATTAGGATTTGCTTTGATAATTGATTTAGTTGTGAAGTAATCCATCTCCAAAAGCTAATCTTGCCATGAAATATATGCTCCAGGTGATATCTCTCTTTCTCACTCTCCTTTGTTTTATGTCATTGCTCTCATGTCATGCATATTGCATATCTTATTACATTGAGGACAATGTAAAGTTTTGGTTGGGGGGTGAGAGATTCCTTAGATGATGAATCTGCTAGCTTTTGTGACATGTCGAGCAAAGATGTAGAAATTTTTTAATTTTTCAAAAATTCAAAACTCTTTCGGAAAACTTTGATTCTATGCATTTGAGATAGCATGGGTATAAGAAGATGAGATATGAAGTGCGGGATGTTGCAAGCTTCGAACTTCTCTTAATATAATGGTTTTATATGTGAATTCACCTATTTTTATGATTGATAGAAAATTTGAACACCTTTTGCACCTAGTTCACATTACACGATTTTCATGATTTGAAAGGATTATGTGATTTCTAGATTAGCTAGACTCTGATTTGAGGTATTGAGAAACCAAGCCGGGGTACTTTGTCCATCCTTGTCCATGGGAAAATAAGAAAAGATATGGATTTCTAAAAATCCTATTTATTGTAAAAGAAAAAGGAAAAGGAAGGATGAAATTGGGAATGATGGAAAAATGGTGAAAATTCCGATTAGGGCTACCTACTACCAACCGGGGGATGGTCTACCCGTAACCAAAGCTGAAAATGGGATGTAGTGTAAAAGTCGTCGGAAGGACGGTAAGGCAAATTCCTGTCATAGGCTTGTTGTTACTCTATACACCTTGAGATCGGTAGTTTAGTTGATTTATGAAGAAGATAATCCCGGAAACTCATGAGATGAACCTTCACTATGCACACTAGGTTGAATTTGTTCAAGTTCCTCTATTTATCAATCAATCAGCGGGAATTTCATATAAACACTTATTATGTTCTGAGAGTTTAAGGTTTCAACCTCTATCACCTAATTTCTCTGATTTTTAAGTTTGTGTGTCTTGGAATGTATAGAAGAATAGCTTCTGAAAGAAAGTTGGGTTTTGAAGAATGAAACTTGTTTCACGCATGTTTTGCTCGGGACTAGCAAAAGGCTGGTTGGGGGGTGTGTTGAGCTCATAATTGTGCATATTCTAACCCCAATTCATCACTCATTATGGATGATATACATGTTTAAAGGACTACTTTAATACATGATTTGTGATTGTAGGAACAAGATGGAGATTTCACCATTTGGAAGCTAAATAGAGCTCTTTAAGAGCATTGAAGACCATAGGATGAAGGTTGAAGAAGGACCAAAGAAAGACAAGGCAAGGAGAGAAGAGAAAAGAAGAAAGAAAGAAAGAAAACATCAAAAGAAAGAAGCCCGACCGGTCAAGATCGGTCGGCCACATCAAGGAAGCTTGCTGGACAGTTGGATTGCCAGGCCGACCGGTCAAGACCGGTCGGCTATACTTGCTGGACCAACATAAAAAAGAGTCCGACCGGTCCAGACCGGTCGGCCATGCAAAACAGTCAAGTTTCTATTTTAAGACTCCGGATTTCTTGGCGCAAGTGTGTAAGTTTACGCGAAATCTGAAACTTTCTTGCGTAAAGGACACCTCCAAGCTATAAAAGGACGTCTTCCCTTCATACCAAAGGAGGCTAGGACGTGGGGATTGCTTAGGAGACGGATTCTACTTCGGATTTCTAGTTTTCTTCCTGTTTTAGTTAGTTTTTATGTTTTTAGAGGCTTCTAGTTCAAGGATGTTAGAGATGAACTAAAACCTCTTAGTTAGGGCCAAGAGGTGAAGCTTTTGATTCGTTTTTGATGGATTGATGCAACCTAGGTTTCCTTTTTATGATTTAATTGATGAATTTTAGTTAATATGAGTTTGAATCAAGTACTATTTTGGTTTCTACTTTGATCTCTTGATGACTCCGGGCTCATGTGATTCTTAGTGATCCTAGCTTAGTATCTTAAGCTTTGAGCATTGTTTATGCTTGTGTAGTTCATTGATCTACCATCGACTCCGGGCATGGTAGACGCTTTGATTGCCTTGTGTACAATGGCCTGATTTTTATGTGGGAACTCATTCAACTAAAGTTCTTATCTTTTGTTGTATAATCTGGAATAGTTGTTTATTGATTGATTTTGATTTAATTAGAGTTCTAATCATGAGTTGTAATCAGGTCTAGTGACAGGATTTGGTGAAAGCTATGGTTATGAATCTCAACTAGATTGGAAAGAGGCTTGGCCTACACAATTGAGTGTGCCCAAGACCTGAGCATGGTTGTGGGAATCAAATCAATGAATAAGCACTTATTTTGGATGATTGTTGATTTAACCGCTCTATATTCCGATCGGATAGAGATATGAATTCGATTCCGATTGAGTTATGAGAGACCTAGTTGTGTTGATGCATTGAAACTTATCAAAAGTGGATCCTTGGCGCTCTAGTGCCTTTTTAGATTGAAATTACCTTAACCATTCACTGTTTAAACCCAAATCGCTATTTTCTAGTTTTAGCTCTTAATAGGATCTTAATTACTAGTTGTTTTAGACAAATTCTGAAGATATCCATACATAAATCTCTGTGGGAACGATACTCGGTCTCTCCGAATTATTACTACTTTGCAACCCTACACTTGGGGAGTGAACATCCGACCGGTCCGAACACTCAATCAAAGGGGCCCTGCAGCCACAACTCACTGTATTGTCCAAGACCGGTCGTATGACCGGTCGTCTACTGCTCAAACCGGTCGTGCGACCAGTCCTTGAATTAAATCTCTGGGTCTGAATTTTTTGAAAACTCACTGGACATTTTTTACGATTTTAAGACCGGTCGTCTAGGAGCTCAGACCGATCACACGACTGGTCGTCTGCGTAACTGGGAGTGTTCTAAAAGCTCCGGATTTCTCTACGCACTGCATATCCTTACGCAAATTCTAGAAGATTCTGACGATGCGGAGCTTCCTCACTATAAAAGGACACCTAGGGATCGTTCCTAGGGCATCTGAGAAGGGATTGAGCACGGTGGGAGACGACGAAAGTTGGATTTAGAGTTCTACAACTCTTCCTAGTTTGCTTTCTAGTTTTTATGTTTTTTTAGTTGTTTCAAGTTTCCTTGGATCATGAACGGCTAAACCTCTTAGCTAGGGCTAAGAGGTGAAGCTTGTAGTGAATCTAAGATGTTTCAATTCATTTAATTTGGTTTAAAGTTGGATTTCATGTTTAAGAACAATGGTTTGAAGTTTAATTCAAGTACTAAGTAGTTTTTCTTAGTCTTATGATGACTCATGGTTGTTTGAAAGAATTGCTTGAGTTCTTAATTGTTATGAACTAATCTAGACCCGTATGATATGAGGAATTGGAATACACTCTAGATTTATGAGCTTCATGTGGGAACTTCTTACCAAAAGTCTACTTTTCTGAAAATTCTGGATTATGTAAGACTGTGTATGTGATTTGAATTAAGTTCAAATTATAATCTAGTTTTGTCTTGTGGCAGGATTTAATGATGGTTATGATTGTGATCTTAGCCTATTGGAATTGGGACTGACCTATGCAATTGAGTATGCTCGTCCTAGCTTGCATTGAGTGAATCATATACATTGATCTTACATATGGCAGATTGTTTGGTTTAACTGCTCTATCACCCGACTAGATAGATCTTAATTTCGATTCTAGTTGAGAAAGTGAAAAACCATAGCGAATTGAGCATCAAGGATTGCTACAAGTGGATCCTTGAACCCCTAGTGCTTTTTATTAATTGATTACTTTCAGTTTAGTTCAAAGTTGTTATTTACATCAATCTTCTACAAGTCTAATTGTTAGCTTTTCAGTAGAACTATTGGAAGTGTTTGTGGATTCCTACATAAGTTCTTGTGGATCGACCTCGATCTTACCGAGATTATTACTACATCGCAACCCTACACTTGAGGAAGCGAACAAGTTTTTGGCGCCGTTGCCGGGGACTTTGACGGTTTTTTCACAAAATTTTTGAAAACAGTATCTATTTAGGATATTTAGAAATAATACTATCTTAGTTTGTTTTGTTTTGATTTTTCTCTTTTGCAGGGATTTTAGGAAGTTGAAGAAGACATAAGGATCCTAAGTAATCAAATCAGGTTTTATCTTTCTAAACCTTACTCTTCTTCTTCCCCTAATCTTTCCTATCATATACATCTCTTGTAGAGTGGGTGAAGATTCCTTTTTGCATCTCTGATAGGTTGGCCTTGTGCTGCCTTGATTCCTATTGGTTGGCTCTGCCATCTTAGATCACCTTGTGCTCAAAGATTTCTCTTCTCAACTCTATTCCTCTTTCTTCTTTTTCTGCACTTTTCTCAAAGGATTCAAAGAGCGGGTGGGGAGTTCTCTGAACCCCTATTAACCAGGAGAAATCGCTCTCTATCCTTACTTTTGGCCCAACTATTGCAAGACACCTTGTGCTTCGGTCTTAGAGAGAAGTAAAGGAAGGAAGAAAGAATTCATTTTTGTTTCATTCTTTTAGGATTTGCATGCCACATTGGGCTCGGGATTCTAATAACCAACTCATTAGTGAAGGGGGAATAGTAGAAGGAATTGACAGAGAACCACGTGCTAGGAGACATCTAAATTCTCCAATTTTGTCTTAAAGTATGGCTATAAATCAACCCAATCCTATGGCTAATCAAAATCTGGGCCAAAACCAAACCAAAACGGGAGAGAATATGGTTGAGAATGTTCCTCGACCAAGAACATTACGTGATTACTTGAAACCAGCAAGAGCGAGCACTCCCTCATGCATAGTTTTTCCACAAAATGTAGGGAATGTAGATTTGAAACCAGGAGTAATCCAACTCCCGAGATTCCATGGATTAGACAGTGAAAGTGCCTATCAACACCTCAAGGAATTTGATGAGGTAATAACCACCATGCACTTTGCAAACGTGACTGATGATGTGGTGAGGCTTAAATTATTTCCTTTTACTCTTAAAGATAAAGCTAAAGGTTGGCTTCATGCATTAAGGCCAAGATCAATTGGTGCATGGACTGATATGCATAGGGAGTTCATTAAAAGTTCTTCCCTACCCACAAAACAAACATGTTGAGGCGCCTTATCATGAATTTTGCCCAAAAGGAGGATGAGACCTTCTTCCAATGTTGAGAGAGGTTTAAGGACTTGTTAAATGCATGCCCACATTATGGCTATGAAATTTGGCGGGTTATAAGCTTTTTCTATGAAGGACTGACTTCACCCATGCGCCAATTCGTAGAGATGATGTGTAATGGGGAGTTCATGAATAAGGAAGCCGAGGAAGCATTGGACTATTTGGAGGAATTGGCTGAGAATGCACAGTCTTGGGATACATCTAAACCAACAAATTCCAAGACTAGCCAACAAAAGGAAAAAGGAGGAATTTGTGTCCTATCAGAAGAAAATAGCATAAGTGTACAGGTGGCTAGCTTCAGAAGAAAGGTCGAGGCCATGGAATTAAAGAAAGGAGAGACAATCAACTCTAATGCCGTTGAAACTGTTTGTGGAATTTGTGCCGAAAATTAACATATAACACAAGATTGTCCCACAATTTCAGCAGTCCAAGACATCTTACAAGAACAATCAAATGCCATAAACAGTTATCAACGGCAATTTGGTGCTCCAAACTCAAACACGTTTAGTTCTAGTTGGAAGAACCATCCCAACTTCAGTTGGAGGAATGGACCCACTGCGAATGCAAACAATATTCCTCAAGTTCAACCTTTACTAGGTCCATCCCTAGTCATTACACCAAAAGCTACGCTAGAGGAGATGTTGGGTGCATTTGTATCGGTTCAAGCTGAGTATAACAAGACTAATTCTCTGGAAATAGATGGGTTCATGCAAGAGCAATTGAAATTTAATCAAAGTTCAACTCAAGCCATCAATGACTTGAAAACTTCAATGGCTAGAGTTGAATCTCACCTCAGTGTTAGGGAGAAAGGCACACTTCCTGCCCAACCTCTTCCTAACCGAAGAACCCAATTTGAGATACAAGACGCAAGCTCATCCTCCCAACATACGGAGTATGTTCAAGCTATCACCACTTTGAGAAGTGGGAAAATAGTTGATAAATCTAATCCGGTGAAGGCCCCAAAGCCTAACGATTCAGAAAATTCCAAAGAGGATGATAGCTCAAACAACACTCTACCAGAGAAAGAACCGGAAAGGCAATACAAGCCGGTTGCCCCATTTCCCCAAAGGTTGATTTCACCCAAACCTTTAGACAAAAACCTGGAAATTTTAGAGGTTTTCAAGCAGGTGAAGATCAACATTCCGTTGTTGGATGCCATAAAGCAAATACCATCCTATGCCAAATTTCTAAAGGAATTGTGCAAAGTCAAAAGGAAACACAATGTTCACAACAAAGTACTTTTGACTGAGAATTTGAGTGCTATTATCAAACAAGAGGTGCCCCAAAAATACAAGGATTCGAGTAGTCCAACCATCTCATGCATCATAGGAGACTACCGGATTAAACAAGTCTTACTTGATTTAGGGGCAAGTGTAAACCTCATTCCGTACTCGGTTTATGGACAACTTGGGTTAGGTGAATTGAAACCCACCAAAACCACACTCCAACTGGCTGATAGATCCATTCGTATACTGAGAGGAATGATTAAGGATGTTTTAGTCCAAGTTGATAAATTCTACTACCCAGTACACTTTATTGTCTTGGATACACATCCCGTGATAGGTACCGGTGCTCAAATTCCCGTCATACTTGGCCGCCCTTTTCTAGCTACTTCAAATGCAATTATCAATTGTAGGAACGGGCTTGTACAAATGTCCTTTGGAAACATGACACTTGAGCTGATTATATTTGATTTATGCAAACAACTTGTAACGCCCCGGTTTTCCAGGGCTCGAGTAAGAAGCCTATGCTCTAAAAAACCCGAGTGTAAAGACTAATAATCATCATTTAACAATATCTTTGTAATCCAAATACGAGAGATAGATCTAAGAATCCCACAATGTAAAATCATCATATCAGAGCGGAAGTAAGTAATGCCCATAATGCTTATACAAATCCAATGTTCCAAAAGTAACGCACAAGAAGGAAAGTAAAACTATTCATCAAGGGCCGCCATCTGGTCCAGCTCCTCATGGGACAGGTACGGCCAAGTGTCTCGAATGTCCGCCTTAGGCTCATCCATAACTGGAACAGGGACATCCTCTCCATCATCTGCACCATCTGATATATTTCGACAACGTCACTCGTTGTCATAGTGAGGCAACACCCTCCAAGATTTTCATGTACATAATACAAGACAATTATCCTAAAAGAAGATGTAAATAATCATAGGAAACAGGTAATAAGTATCCAACACATATTATGATTATCATGTTACTTTTAAATCTTGTTAGTGCATGAATGCATGCACATGTTCTTCAGCCTGGGGATGTATCCAGCTGGTGAGGGTCGAGCCAACAGTAACTCGGTTAATCAACAAATTTACCCGTAATGCAATGCTTATCAAACCAAGAATAGTGTGACTCGTTGTTAACACATCCACAAATGCCATGCGATGGATGATTACCCAGCCATCATTAGTCCATTTAGTAATTTAATAAAACATACTCGCGGACACTATGGGGGACGTGCACAATCCAGCATAGGCCGACGCGTCACGCCTCAAATTCTGTTCTCGACGTCCATTTGCCGTAATCCGAATTTAGAGGTGGCAGCCTCCGTAGTACCCCGATCTCGGATCCTAACCTCACACGCCAGGTTCAGATCCTGGGATACCACAAGGAGGATTTTAGGGTCTGAATTTTTTTTTGAAACATGAGCATCACCATATGAGTACCATCAAAGACAAACATAATATTTCCACTAAGTCATTTCGTTTACATACAGTACTGAAAGGTAAATACACAATGCGTAAATATAAAAACTGTGCACAATCCGGCACCTCCTGTTACTGCACTCCCAACTCCAACTCAACGTTGTTGATACACTCTGGTATAACCTGCAGCGTAACAAACGCGCATAAGCTTCGAACGAAGCTTTGTGAGTGCGTGTGTGCGTGCGCAATGCATATGACAAGCATGATAAATATCAGAGTAAGCAGTAAAGCATGATGAGAAATCTAAACCAAAACTTAGCCTAATTAGGCTACACGATCATGTGATATGAATAACCAGCCTACCATGGCTATGCAAGCATGCAATACAGATAACTAGCCTGCCATGGCTATGCAAGCATGCAATACAGGTAACCAACCTACCAAGGCTATATACTCATACTATGCAATGGCCTACAGGGCCTAATGTCGCATATAATGATCCAATGCATGTATGCAAATCACCACCTCTTAGTATAGTGGTCTAGATACACACAGTCATAACGCGATCGCCTAAGCAATGCAGGACTTGGAACTGGTAGCTCGCCCAGTGTGGTAGCTCGCCCAGGCTTACAGCCCCGGCCCACATTACACCCGCCCATGTCAGGACCGTCCCACACCATACAGAACATCAGTCACATCACTGATACCAATACCATCTTTGAAACGGAACATCACCGGGGTCTCACAGACCTCACTACTCACCAGTAAAATGCCAAAGCCTATCTGGTGTAATAGCCGACCTACTCACAGCTGGTCAAACTCAACCCACTTTGCCAACACTCTTCCGGCAGGTTAGGTCAGACCTCCTTCCAAACTGACCACGTGCAGTGGAAAACACCGCCATTTGGTAATCGGCATACTGGTGTATGATTAAACCACTGGGTCCTTGAATGGAGCACCCACCTTGGTACCAACGGGATCAGGGACTTTCACCCAGGGACATCTTTGGCATCCAGTTTAAAGATCACATATTTTCGGTGTTCTGCAAACCACGATGGGGCTGTGGTTGCAACGTAGTAACCATGCTATATGTGGCATAAGCAGACGGTGCGAAATGAAACCATGCATACAAACGTGGGACGACATGCCCGTGCAAGTCTCCAAATAGCACCATAAAACTATAGGGTCTCAAATACAATGTCACCGTCAACTGGTAATGAACTGCACGACAATCGCGACCGATATGGCCAGTTGATACAAGACAATCAGATGAGCCAAGCATTCATGATGCATGAGCCAAGCATACAGTATGAGTGCCAATAAGTAGTCAATATACCACGATGGCAATAAAGAAATCTAGTCCAACCTATTTGAGATATGATTAAAATGAGGGGACACATATGAATGATCGAGTCATAGTGCGGGGTGTCGCTAGCCAGGGAATCTCGCACCAAGGGCTACAAGGTATGCTAAGTTATTCCTACCATACAGTGTAAGTCAGGATGATAGACTCCTATCCTCGAATAGTCTCATACCTATTGGAGAGGTTTGCGATAGAGAGCAGGTGAATTACATTTGCGCGACTACATCTCAAATGCTTTATGAATGCGTTTATGCCCTAGTGGTCCCCAACTAACAATGGTGATTCGGGATGCATACTCATTACACATGCATGGTGGTCGTCAAAGCATATAGTATATAGATCGCATAAGAGTATTCCAAATAACACTACGTGTGGTAACAGACATGCTAAAAATAGCATAAAAAGATAATTTACTTATAATACAAGCAAACATAAAGAGATAAGACTCTAAATGGATGGTATATAACAACACAGATGATCCAACAACTGAACGGTGTGGATTGACCTTCAACATTCAGATAACCCAAATGGAAAGAAAATGATTGAATACACTACCGACACATCAAAGGTAGAACCTACTTGAGCGGCAAGAGTAGAATACCCAAAATCATGCCGAGACCCATAATCCTGTAGTACAATTGAGATAAACACAATAATGGTTCGTAAAAGGAATGTCATAGAACGGGTTGCAAGATAGACAGGTCATGACAGAGAATCATAAATGGTAGGGTAATTTGAGATAGATGATCAATACGATGAGGTCCAAAAAGGGACGACAGGTCTAACCTCATACTACAAGATAGGCTCCATATAATGGATGGCCTAGATGACATACTAACATCGAGGATGAACCCCACACTCGTCCTAAAGGTAAACAGACGGTGTGGATGGGATATACACGATATGGTGGTCTTTAATGGTTGGGTACAAGGGTAGGAGGGGTGAGTCATATGAGTATACAACAAGCTGAGTTACCAGGATCAATCAACACGGTGAGTCAACAAGGTGAGTCAATAAGGCAGGTTGACAAGGCGGGTTAACATGGTGAGTTAACAAAGTGAATTGACAAGGCAGTTCAACAGGGTGAGTTTAAGAAAGTAGCCATGTGACTTGGATCGAGCGAACTTTAGGGATGACCTTTCAATAAGGGTTTACACAACTAATCATCAAGGTGGATCCACGGGATGGACAACGCGGTCACTCGGACACGCACACTAAGGTTGTCCCAAGGCTATCCTGTACATAACATGCTAGGGTCCATTCATTTGGATGGTTTGGATCAAGCACAAAATTAAGGCGGTCCTATTGGATGGCCAACATACATATCGCGCCATGGTGGCCAATGGCTGACGTGGATGGAACACATGCGTAACAAGGTGGACCCGTGGTTGGGGATAACCACACAAAGGAGTGGGGAAGCCACGTTCATCAATGGGCCCCAACAGTTTGAGGTCAACCCGATATTCGTGCTTTCCCACTAATCAAGTGAGATGGCAACCAAACACCATGGTGGGGCCCACACACCACACGTGTGAAACCCCACCCATGGCTGGGTGACTTAAGAACAGGAAGAATGGCAAATAAACATAACAGATGGGTCCTGTAAAGTTTCCAATGGTAGGCGGTCAATCACCCTTATTTTCTACGTGTGGCCCACCCAAAACTGGGCCCACACCCATGCCAAGAAGAACGACAAGGTATACCCAACATTCATCAAGGTGGGACCCAAAGTTGGGCCCCATCACCTTTGGTTAGATGGATAAATAAACATTACAATGGCCCCAAGGAAGGTTTCAAAGGTGGGCATCAATGACCACTGTTTCCTACCATGTGGTCCACTTGAGGTTTGTATTTACCTCATTGTGCTGGCCCACGGCCCTAAAATAATATGGAAAAATAGATGGTCGGCATAGATAAAACAGATGCATCGTGATGGGACCCACAGGGTAAGCCACCTACTGGGCAGCGTGCCAAAGCATGCTGCTTGGAGCATGGCACCCAAATGGGCCCCAAGAGTTTTGAATCAAACTGATGCTTTGTTTTCTCCTTCATCCATATACATGTGATCTGATGAACAGGTTGAATGACGAATAAACATCACTGTAGAGCTGGGAAGGTTTCAACGGTGGAATTCATTATTCCCACTGTTTCCCATGACATGGTCCACTTGAGGTTTGGATATGCTTAAATTTTGAGCTCAGCCACTAAAATGAGCTGGAAAAACATATGGACGGAATTGATAAAGCACATACATTCTAGGTGGGTCCCACGAGTGGACCACCGGCTTGGCAGACCCCCTTATTTATTTATTTATTAAGTGGGGCCCACAGAAGCTTTCGATCAAGCTGATATTTTTGCTTTCCCTCTTCCACACGTGTGTGGAATTATGAACAGGTTGGATCTCAAATAAACATCATGGTGGGCCGTAGGAAGGTCTCAACTGTCTGTCACTGTCCCCACTATTTGCTTACAAGTGGGGTCCACTTGAGATTTGCATCTGTCTCATTCTTCATATCATGCCCTAAAATGATCTCCCCAAATGGATGGACGGTCTAGATATAACAAGTATAACACGGTGGGGCCCATTGAAATTGGTGACATCATGGCAGTAGCGAGATAGCTACTCATCCTGCCGCTATCTACTCCCAGCGTCAGAGACGCTGGGAGCGTTGTTTTTATTATTTTTATTTTTTTTTGTTTTTCTGTGGTTTTAGTCCAGTGGGGCCCACAAGGGGACGATCCATTCCATCTATCAGGTTCCCCAGCTCGTGGGGGACCCAATGAGCCCTCTATTGGGCATATTACGTGGGCTACAAATACCAAAGTGGAACGAGGAAAGCTCGACAGTAGACATCATTATTTCCACTGTTTTGTGTGGTGCGGTCCGCTTAAGATTTGGATCGGTTTCATATTTGGGCCTTGGCCCTAACATGATCTGGGAAAACAGATAGACGGTGTGGATACAACATAAACATCAAGGTGGGTCCCACGAGTGGGGGCCCATTCACGGCGTCCAGGTGACGCTGGACTGTTCCAGCGTTCTGACGCTGTGAACGTCCAGCGTCTGACGTTCCCTTCTCCTTTCTTCTTCTTTTTTTTTCTTTTTCTTTTTCTTTTCTTCTTTGTTCATATAAAGTGGGGCCCACATGGGTATGATCCAATTCGTTCATAAGGTTTCCCAGATCATTGGGGACCTAATAAGCCCGATATTGGGCAGGTGATTCCGTCTACAAACATCACGGTGGGCCACGAAAGTTTCAATAGTGGTCATCGTTATCTCCACTGTTTTCTATGGTGTGGTCCACCCGAGATCTAGATCTACTTAATTTTTGGTGTCAAGACCTAAAATGGGCTGGAGAAACAGATGGACGGCGTGGATCGAATACGTGCATCAAGGTGGGTCCCACGAGTGGGGACCCACAGTCAACGCCCAAAAGGACTTTGAGCCCAGGCGCTGCTGGACAGCCGCGTTCTCTAGACGCTGACTGTCCAGTGGCCCTCTTCTTCTTCTTCTTCTTCTTCTTCTTCTTCTTTTTTAAATACCTTTTTTTTTCTTTTGTGCCTTGACCAGTGGGGTCCACACCTGCAGGATCCACTCCATTCATCAGCTGGGCCATCTCATGGTGGGCCCAATTAGCTTTGGATCAAGATAATCCTTATATTTACCCTTCATCCATATCTTTGTGTTTTAAAGAATGGGGAAGAAAAGAAATCAAGCATCATGGTGGGCCATTGGCCACACTAATCATGCCACAAAATGAGTCCCCAAGTGGGATCCACACCATCAAAAGGTGGGACCCACTTGAATCCTAGATTCTACACAAAACCTAATAGGAACATGGATGCACTCACAATGATGGTTGGATGGTCGGATGGGGTTGGATTGCCGATCGGACGGTCCGGATGATGATCGGGGTCCTCCAAGCTTGATCTTCACCTTCAATTCCTCTAACTCTCTCTTGATCTCCCTCTAAATCTCTCTCTACTTCTCTCTCTCTTCTCTCTCTCTTCTCTCTTTCTCTTTCTCTCTCCTTTCTCTCTTTCTCTCAAATCTTGGAATTGTAATGGACGAGTGGTGCTTGTGCTTGGGAAATTGGGGGGGGGGGGGGGGGGTTTCTTAGAAATATAGTGATGATGGCTAGCATGAGAGGGGGTACATGAGGTAATGATGATGATGATGGGAGAGGGCATGTGAGGTATGGGTTGCATGATTAGAGTTGACTTTGGAGGTGAGAGAGTGATGGGGTGGGTATGGTGATTGATTTGACACATTGTTGGGATTTGTGCAAGTGGGACCCACGCCACACGCGCGTGCGCGGCCCACCTCGGATTGCGCAAAAGTACGCATCTTTCACACTGGGTATCGCAATGGGGCTTGCCGCGCGGCATTGGAATCGCAGCGCCTACGCGGTCGCCGGGCTATAGGTCTTGGGTCGTTGCGGTACTAAATTAGGGTCGCGATTAAGGCTCTCTAATCTAGTCCATTTGGAACGTACTGGTACCGAAAACTAAACGTACGGAGGGCAATTCAGGGTACGGGTCATACACGACAGCTCGGGCATAGCATCCCAGAACACCATCCCCGGCCCACGAGAGGAATGATCATAGGCTTAACTCCCATTCCTTTTCTAGGTAATTGATAAGTACCTAATATTGTATAATTAACCCTGGTTGTTAAGGGCATTATCATTGTTTTTCCGGTTAATTATCTCTCATTAGGTGAATTTTCTGTCTTCAGGTGATCAGGAGAGGTTGGACAAAATCCGAGTCAATCAGGACGTTTAGTGCCCAAAAGTAATCAACATCAAGTGTGTGGCAATCCTGAGGAAAATCAAGGCGTAAAGATCAAAGAGTGAACCATATTCTGTGGTGGATCTGAAGTCTCAGAAGGCCTCATCAAATCGACATATTTTGGAGGTCCATCTGAGACATGTTATGATGATCGTGATCAAGGCCTTCACAAAAAAATGGATGATCATGCTTGGATGGTCAAGATTGGATGTCTATAGTTGGGACCAACTGTGCATCACGGCTGGTGACACTTTCATGAGCATCAGATCAAAGGCCCTAATCGACTAGCACTTTAGACCATACCATCATCTCCAACAATCCAATCCATCCATCACGATCAGCTGGACACCAGTCATCCATGCACATCACAACCGTCCATATCCAACCATCCATCATCTGTGTAGGGCTGGCCAAGGTGGACACCACTATGTGCAGCGTGCAGCAAGGATGGACATCCACCAGCCTCACACGTGCCAGATCAACCAGGTGGGCCACACAGCAGTCCAGCTGCAGCTGCAGCTGCTCAGCGTGCATTCCAATCTCCACCGTCCAGCACCTGCCGGATGTCCATTCACATCAATGGCCAGCGCTGTGGACCCCACATGCCATCCACGTCTGATCATCTCAGCCGCTCATGGCTGCATCATCTACCAGCCATCCAGTTCTGCTCACACGTGTAGCATAAGTGCTGCAATCCAGCACCATCATCACCATCGTCAATCAACATTTGGAGTAGCCTCTTCACCATCCAATTACAGCAAGCCTCACACGTGCAATCTTCATCAGCACCGTCCAACTGTTGGACGCCAATCTCCATCGTTGTGGATCCTACCTTCATCTGGAGATCAGCCACTTGGCACGTGTTATCATCATCCAGCCGTCCACCTCAATTCCAACCAACAGGTGGACGTCAACACCAGTGAACCATCAACGTGGACCCCAAGATCAGTCAACATCCAGCTGTCCATTAGGTGGATCATCTTCACACGTGCAGAGATGGACGTCATCAAATCCATCAGTCCCCACCTTGCACATGTAGCGGAACCAACTCAGCCGTCCAACAAAGTTGGGCCCACACATGCTCACCATCCAATCCATCATCTAGCAGTGGATGTCCGTCCAACTGATCAACAACACTCAGCCATCCTTTGATCAGCAGCTGTGTGGACCAAGCAAGGCATCTCTCCTCCACATGTGCAAGCAAGAAAACCTTTCTCCACTCCCACATGTGTGGAGGCTAAAAAACACACACTCTCTCTCTTCTCTATACTTAGAATCTAAGGAACTCACTATACTTAGACTCTAAGGAAACTCTTTACTTAGACTCTAAGGAACTCCATACACTTAGACTCTAAGAGAACTCACTATACTTAGACTCTAAGAAAACTCTTTACTTAGGTTCCAAGTAATTTCACTCTCCCTTATCTTATAAAAGGGGTTGCTTCCTTATCATCTCATATCATCCCATCCCATTCTCTACAACTCCTCTCTTCTCTTTAGTTTTCTTTCTTTCTTTCTTTTGTAGTGTAGAGTAGTTTTCTCTTTTGTAGAGAATTTAGTCTTCCATTGTAGCATGGTTGGCTAAACCTCTAGCTAAGGCTAGGGGTGAAGCCTTTGAAGAAATTTGCAAGCTTTGGTTCTTTTGGTTCAACATTGTGCGGTGTAAATGTTGGAGTTCTCTTTGGTTGATTGGTTTGGTTATCCGCCTCGGCAGACGCTATTGTTGTGTAAGCCCCTTGATCCATCGTCGACTCCGGGCACGTTGGATGCTTGGAATCCCTTGCACACCAATTAGCTAGTTCATGATCGATAAAGTCCCTTGATCCATCGTCGACTCCGGGCACGTTGGATGCTTTGGATTCCCTACGGTCATCGAGCTAGTGCAAGTAAAGTCATCGATCTGTAAAATCCCTTGATCCATTGTAGACTCCGGGCACATTGGATGCTTTGGATTCCCTGCGATCGATAGACGAGATCTTAACGGTTGGATCGGTCAATCAAAGCCTCCTATCTTGTAAGTATGCATTTGATCGTATGAATTGTGATCTTATCGGTTGACTTGTTGGCAAAGTTGTTGATCTGTACAATTCCTTGATCCATTGTCGACTCCGGGCACAGTGGATGCTTGGAATTCCCTGCGATCAACTAACAAGTGCTTCATGGTCAAATCAATCGGTTCAGATCACCATCTCTTATGAAATATGCAATTGGTTTAACTGTTTTATCTTCCGGTTGGAATGAATCTTTATTCAATTCCAGTTGAGTTATAGTTGGACCAACGAATCGAATCTTGTGAATGAATCAAAGGTGGATCCCTGATGCCTTAGCCCCTTTTCTGTTTTTGTCTTTCACCACACACAACTTGCTTCACTCTCGTGGATAAACCAGATTTCATCTCACTCACCTAAACTAATTCCTCTAAGTGTTCTTAACCCCAATCCCTGTGGATCGACCTCGGTCTTACCGAGTATTTTACTACTTCGCTACCTGCACTTGGGTGTGCAATCTTTGGATTGTAGCAGTAATATACCACAACCCAACATCAATATAATTTGTAAGCCAGTATCATTATTTATCATAATGCTCATATATTCCAACAAATATCATTCAAACTAAATTTACTTTAATGTCCAATATATGTCATAAGATTTTATAGCATTCACTTCATACATAAAATTAACACACATGTGAAGCATTTAACATATTCCATTGTTAAAAATTAAATTTCATCCAAATAAGCTTTTTGAATCAAACATGTGAACACTACTTAATTTCCTTCAAGTTATTTATATATTTTCCAAACGTGGTGCTATCAATCTAATAACATGCTTTGCCACAAAACAATTAAGAATTAATATTCAATAATCAATAAAAATTGGGGAAAGCTTGAAAGGTGAGGGACCTCACCTCAAGTAGAATCACTCTTGTTAAAAGACAGCAATAAGAAGAAATTGAGAACAACTCCCAAATCCTACAATAATTCATAATTCTCATAAACAACTCAACCATTCCATGATGGACATTATAAACCAACATTAAGAGGTGAACTCTCCTCAGGTTGCACTAACTTAGCTCTACCCCAAACAAATTAGTTTCCATTCAGGAGACTAGAGTTCTATACTTAGTTTTAGATTTGAATTTTAATCAAATAAGGTTGTAAAAGAATCTCATGGCCATTAAAATCTATTGCCAGCACCAGGTATCAACCCATGCCTCAATCATGAATGGTAACACAAAACATTTGAATCAATGCAACTCAGTGGTCAAATCAATAACTCACTGATTAAGGAGATAGCTTCAGTCATCACATAAATAGACTACACAGCCCTACACCCACTAATCCTTGATTGGTTAGAGGACTTACCTGGTGAATCCTTTGAAAGAGTCAATTAATAGCCTCACAATAGATAGATCTGAGTCAACTCGGTATAGATCTTGCCCCAAATGGAGCAACAACACAGAAATGTGTAGAATCCACAGCAATCACAAACTTGCTAAACTCAATCTTTCAGCATACAAATCTGATCAATATCTAACGATCGACGGCTCACCAAATAGGTCCACCAGATCTGAATCGACAGTCAAACAAGATTGAATGATTGCTACTTCAACAAGGAAAAGCTTCAGCCATTAACAGAGGGCTTGCAACAGGGAAAGAGTCTCCTTGATCAGGTCTAGCTGAAGAATATGAACGGCTGTAAGATTTCTGCAGATTGAAGAAGATTCCAAGCTCCCACAGCCCCGGTCGGATTTCTCAAGCAATCAGACGGAGAAGAACAGTGCTGAAGAAGAGGTTTGAATCTAAGAGGTCTGGAGATTTGAGTAGGAGAAATATGGATGGTTTAGATCATCTTGTTCGCTTCCCCAAGTGTAAGGTTGCGATGTAGTAATAAACTCGGTAAGACCGAGGTCGATCCACAGGGACTATGTAGGATCTCACAAATTCATCCACAAGTGTCTATTGAAGTCTACTAATCAGATTGTTGTATAAAGTTAATGTGAGTAACAAAAGCTGAATTAAATCGAGAGTAATTAATTATAAGAAGGTACTAGGGTTTCAAGGATCCACTTGTAGCAATCCTTGATGTTCAATCCGCTGTGGTTTCTTATTCTCTCAACTAGAATTGACATTCCTGTCTGTCTAGTCGGATGATAGAACTGTTAAACCAAACAGTCTGTAATATGTAAGTTCTATGCATAAGATTCACTCAATCTAGGCTGAGCTGAGCATGCTCAATTGCATAGGTCATTCCCCTTTCCTATAGGTCCGGTTCACAATCATAACCATCCCCAAGTCCTCTCACAAGACAAGGTTAGATTAGGATTTGAACTGGATTCAAATCACCATCACAGTCCTTACATATTCCAGAAAATCAACTAAAAATAGAACTTTGGCCTGAAGTCCTTTTATGAAGAGCTTAGTACTAGAGCGCACTCCGATTCCTCGGATCATACAGGTCTATACCGTTGCAAACAAATTAAGAAGATAAGTAATTCGTCCAAACATCCATGAGTCATCACAAGACTAAGAAAAATTACTTAAAAACTTGTATAAACTTCAAACCTTAGTTCATAATCATGAATTCTAAACTAAAAACACTTAACTACGAATTAAAACATCTTGGATTCACTACAAGCTTCACCTCTTAGCCCTAGCTAAGAGGTTTAGCTGCTCATGATCCAAGGAAACATGAAACAACTACAAAAAGCATGAAAACAGCAAAGCAAACCAAAAGGAGTTGTGAAACTCCAATCTTCACTTCTACAGCCTCCAACCTCGCTTGAACCCCTCTAGGATACCCTAGGAATAATCCCTAGGTGTCTATTTATAGTCTGGAGGCTCCACAACTTCGGAAGAATCGAGAAAGTGCGTAACACTTACGCAGCACAGAGAAAATCGGGATGAATTTAGAAGTTTCTATCTCCTTTCACACAGCCGACCGGTCATGACCGATCGGCTTCAAAATATAGTCATTCTAGCAAGCATGGCCGACCGGTCATGACCGGTCGGCCTCATTCGATCATCAGTCCAGCAAGCACCCCCGACCGGTCATGACAGGTCGGGTGTTTTCGTCCATATTACAGCAGTAATGACCGACCGGTCATGACTGGTCGGTCCTTTTCATTGAGGTCCAGCAGCCTTGTCCGACCGGTCATGACCGGTCGGACGTGATCCTACACCTCTCCTCATGCATGGCTGACCGGTCGCTGACCGGTCAGGCTTCTCTTTCTTCATTCTTTCTTTCTTTCTTCTTTCTTTTCTCTTCTCTCCTTGCTTGACTTTCTTTGATCTTTCTTCATGCTTCATCCTATAGTCTTCAATACTTGTAAGGGGCCTCATTTAGCTTTCAAATGGTGGACTCTCCATCTTGTTCCTACAATCACACATCATATATTAAGTTGGTCCTTTAACATGTATATCATGCATAATGAGTGATGAATTGGGGTTAGAATATGCACAATTATGAGCTCAACACATCTCTAGGGTTTTAAGAGGTTTGCTCCCAAAAGAAGAAAAAGAATTTCCACTCCTTTTTATAATAAAATGGGAATCCGTGTGAAGCAAGAATGGAGGGCGGAGATCAGCTTAAATTCAGTTATTTACAACCCAATGAACGGCCAAAAGGCCTTGAAAACCATCGAACACGAATCGCCAAGCTGGCGTTTTTGTTTTTATTTTAGAAAAGGGTATGCACCCACTGTCTTGGCAGATCTACAAGTATTTGATGGACCCCACACAAAAATATCAACATCCTTAGGTAGAGCACCACATGCTCGACAAAATGAATGGTTTGGATTTCACAAAAGGAGACCCTATTGATCAAGATCTGAAGGTAAAAGCCTTGCTGGAAACACAAATTTCAAACAAACAGTCACGCTTTAACCTCCTAACATACACTACCTAACAAATGACTTTTAACATCACCACCAAGGTTTTGTCAAACCCTCACCTACGAATCCTCTGAACGGTTTGGATTGTCCCACACGATCCCGAAAAGTGGGCCACTTTTAGTCCAAAAACGGACAGCGGTCCGTCCACACGCTGTAGCTCATTCCCAAAAGAGAAATACCCTTTTTTGGTTTTGAGAAAGTCGGTTGACCGATTCAACTGGGACTGGTGCATGTTCGCTTCCCCAAGTGTAGGGTTGCGATGTAGTAATAAACTCGGTAAGGCCGAGGTCGATCCACAGGGACTTATGTAGGATTTCACAAACACATCCAAAAGTGTCTATTGAAAGCTAATAATTAGATTTTGAATAGAATTGATGTGAATAATAGTTTTAAACTAATTTGAATGTAAACAATTATAAAAAGGCACTAGGGGTTCAAGGATCCACTTGTAGCAATCCTTGATGTTCAATCCGCTGTGGTTTCTCATTTTCTCAACTAGAATCAACATTAAGGTCTATTTAGTCGGATGATAGAGCTGTTAAACCAAACAATCTGTAATATGTAAGTGCTATGCATAAGATTCACTCAATGTAGGCTGAGCTGAGCATGCTCAATTGCATAGGTCATTCCCCTTTCCAAAAGGTCTAGTTCACAATCATAACCATCCTCAAGTCCTGTCACAAGACAAGGCTAGATCAGGATTTGAACTTGATTCAAATCACATGCACAGTCCTTAAATATTTCAGAAACTTAGTAAAATAGAACTTTGGTAGGAAGTCCCTTCATGAAGATCATAGTACTAGAGCGCACTCCGATTCCTCGGATCATACAGGTCTAGACTGATACAAATCAATTAAGAAATTAAGTAATTCTCCCAAACATCCATGAGTCATCATAAGACTAAGAAAAACTTACTTAAAAACTTGTATAAACTTCAAACCATAGTTCATAATCATGAATTCCACACTTAAAACCAGCTAGCTACGAATTGAAACATCTTGGATCCACTACAAGCTTCACCTCTTAGCCCTAGCTAAGAGGTTTAGCTGCTCATGATCCAAGGAAACATGAAACAACTAAAAAGTTCATAAAAAACAGCAAAAACAAACTCCAAGGAGTTGTGGAACTCCAAAATTCACTTCCTCCGCCTTCAAGCTTGCTTCAACCCTTCTTAGATACCATAGGAACGATCCCTAGGTGTCCTTTTATAGTCTGGAGGCTCCGCAACTTCAGAAGAATTGAGAAACTGCGTAAGAGTTACGCAGTGCGCAGAGGAAATCGGGCCGAAGATAGAAATTTCTAATTTTTCATGTGGCCGACCGGTCTGGACTGGTCTGGCCTCTTCAACAGTGGTCCAGTAGGCATGGCCGACCGGTCAAGACCGATCGGGCCTATTCATCATTGATCCAGCGACCGGTCGGACGTCTTTAGCCTTAGTCCAGCATGAACAGCTGACCGGTCAAGACCGGTCTGGCTCCATTAGCCGACCGGTCAAGACCGGTTGGCAGTCTTCCTGCTTCTTTATTTCTTCCTTTTCTTTCTTTCCTTGCTCCTTTCTTTCACTTTCTCTCTTCTTTTCTTCTTTGGTCCTCAAGTAATCTTCATCAAAATAGTCCCAAATGAGCCCTCTTTGTCTTCAATTAGGTGGAGTCCACTCTCAATCCTGTAGACACAAAACATGCATTAGATTCATCTATAAACCATGCAAACCTCGTACAATGAGTGATGAATTGGGGTTAGAATATGCACAATTAAGAGCTCAACACACCCCCAACCAGCATTTTGCTAGTCCCGAGCAAAACATGCGTGAAACCAATTCCATTCTTCAAAACTCAACTTTCCTTTAGAAATTATCCTTCTATGCGTCCCAAGGTACATAAGTATAAGATTCAGAAATATTAGGTGACAGAGGTTGAAACCGTAAGCTCTTAAAACATAATAAGCATTCATATGAAATTCCCGCTAATTGGTTGATAAATAGAAGAACTTGAACAAATTCACCCTAGTGTGGACAGTGAAAAATTCATCTCACGAGTTTCTAGGATTATCTTCTTCATAGATCAACTAAACTTTAGAACTCAAGGTACATGGAGCCACATCAAGCCAATGACAGGAATTTGCCTTACCGTCCTTCCGACAACTTTCACACTACGTCCCATTTCCGGCTTTGGTTACGGGTAGACCATCCCCCGGTTGGTAGTAGGTAGCCCTAATCGGAATTTTTCACCAATTTTCCATCATTCCCAATTTCATCCTTCCTTTTCCTTTTTCTTTTAATTTAGATAGGATTTTTAAAAATCCATATCTTCCGTTGTTTTCCCATGGACAAGGATGGGCAAAGTACCCCGGCCTGATTTCTCAATACCTTAATTCAAAGTCTAGCTAATCCATAAATCACAGTCCCTTCAGCCCATGAAAATCGTGTAATGTGGACTAGGTGTAAAAGTGTTCAGATTTTCTATCAATCACAGAAATAGGGGAATTCACATATAAAACCATTATGCTATGAGAGATTCCAGACAAACAGCCCCATACACTTCATATCTCCTCCTCTTATGCTCATATCATCTGGAATGCATAGAACCGATGTTTTCCAAAGGAGTTTCAAATTTTTTTGAAAAATTGAAAAATTTCCACATAATAATTGCTTGAAATGTTGCAAACGTTGGATTCCTCCAAGTGATCCTACACCCCCCAACCAAATCTTGCATTGTCCTCAATGTAAAAGATGTGCAATGAGCAAAACATGAGAGCAATTTGAAAAATAAAAGGGAGTGAGGAGTGATAGTACCTGAGAGAGTGAAAATTGGAATTCCTCCTCCTTCTAACAAACCTAAGCAAAAGTAAACCAAAGCAATAAAATCCTAATCCTAACTACTCTATAACTCCGTCAGACTAGGAGATCAATCATCCTGATACACAGGATCATTCAGGGGTATGGACATACCTTCTGAAGGAAATTTCTCAAAGAACGGCTTTAATCGCTGCCCATTTGCCTTAAAAATGTTGCCGTTCCTCGGATTCAATAGCTCGACAGTCCCATATGGATAGACAGTTTGCACAATGTAGGGACTGGTCCATCGAGATCTCAATTTTCTCGGAAATAGATATAAGCGAGAATTATACATGAGGACTTTTTGGTTGATCGTGAATGTCTTGCGAAGAATATTCTTATCATGGAATATCTTCTTTTTGTCCTTATAAATTCTCGCATTCTCATAAGCTTCATTCCGGATTTCTGCAAGTTCATTCAATTGTAGTTTGCGTAACGAGCTTGCCTTATCAGAATTGAAATTCATCTTCTTAATAGCCCAATATGCCCTATGTTCCAACTCCACAGGCAAGTGACAAGCCTTCCCATAGACAAGTCTATAGGGAGACATTCCAATAGGGGTTTTGAAAGCAGTACGGTACGCCCAAAGCGCATCGGTAAGCCGAAGCGACCAATCCTTGCGATTGGGGTTCACCGTTTTCTCTAAAATGTGTTTAATCTCCCTATTGGATATCTCAGCTTGTCCACTAGTTTGTGGGTGATAGGGAGTGCTCAGTTTGTGTGTTACGCCATATTTCTTCATTAAGGTTTCAAAAGGGCGATTGCAAAAGTGAGACCCTCCATCACTTATGATGACTCGAGGCGTTCCAAACCGGGAAAGAATATTTTCTTTTAAAAATTGAATGACCGTTTTATGGTCATTATTCCGGCAAGGGATGGCCTCGACCCATTTGGAAACATAATCAACGGCAAGCAAGATGTATAAGTTTCCAAAAGAAGATGGGAATGGGCCCATGAAATCGATGCCCCAACAATAAAAAATTTCGATTATTAAGATGGGATTGAGTGGCATCATATTTCTACGGGAGATTCCTCCTAATTTCTGACAAGGTTCACATGCTTTGCAAAACTCATATGTATCTTTGAACATGGTGGGCCAATAAAACCCACATTGCAGAATTTTCGCTGTGGTCATTTTAGCCGAAAAGTGGCCACCACATGCCTGAGAATGACAGAAGGAGATGATACTTTGTTGTTCCTCATCCGGCACACATCTCCTTATGATTTGATCGGGACAATACTTGAATAAGTATGGGTCGTCCCATAGGAATTTCCGCACCTTCGTGAAGAATTTATCTTTATCTTGCTTTTTCCAATTTGCAGGAATTGTACCTGTAGCAAGATAGTTAGCAATGTCCGCATACCATGGCAATTGGGAAACAGCAAAAAGTTGTTCATCAGGGAACATGTCATTGATCGCCGTCGTTTCAAGGGACTCAATGAGGATAAGTCGAGAAAGATGGTCAGCTACTATATTCTCTACTCCTTTCTTATCACGTATTTCTATGTCGAATTCCTGGAGTAGAAGGATCCATCGTAACAACCATGGTTTAGCATCTTTCTTAGAAAGAAGATACTTAAGCGCGGCATGATCAGTGAATATAATGATCTTGGATCCAATCAAGTAGGACCTAAACTTGTCCAAAGCAAAAACTACGGCTAAAAGTTCTTTTTCAGTAGTGGTGTAGTTTGCTTGGGCTGAGTTTAGGGTTCTACTTGCATAGTAGATGACACATGGCTTTTTCTCTTTTCTTTGGCCTAACACGGCCCCAATAGCATAGTCACTAGCAACGCATATAATTTCAAAAGGAAGGCTCCAATCAGGTGGTTGCATTATGGGAGCACATGTCAACATGCCTTTAAGGGTGGTAAAGGCCTTTTGACATTGTTCATTCCACTCGAATGAATTTTTCTTTTGAAGTAGGTTACATAAAGGGCGAGAGAGTAAATTGAAGTCCTTTATGAACCTTCTGTAAAATCCTGTGTGTCCTAAAAAGGATCGTACATCTCGTATGCTTTTGGGTGGTGGAAGGTTAGAGATAAGATCAATTTTCACTTTGTCCACCTCAATTCCATTTTGTGAAACAATGTGTCCAAGTACAATTCCCTTTTGAACCATGAAGTGACACTTCTCCCAATTGAGCACAGGGTTCTTCTCTTCACATCTTTTCAGCACAGACTTCAAGTGCTCAAGGCACTCATCAAAGCTACAACCAAACACGGAAAAATCATCCATGAAGACTTCGAGAATGGTCCCCACCATGTCAAAAAAGATACTCATCATACAACGTTGAAAGGTGGCAGGGGCATTACATAGTCCAAATGGCATCCGTCGGTAGGCAAAAGTGCCGAATGGACATGTGAATGTAGTCTTTTCTTGGTCTTCACGGGCAATTTCTATTTGGTTGTACCCTGAATAGCCATCAAGGAAGCAAAAGTGGGAATGACCCGCCAACCGTTCTAAAATTTGATCAACAAATGGTAGGGGGAAGTGGTCTTTCCTTGTGACAGTGTTTAGCTTCCTGTAGTAAATACACATTCTCCAACCGGTAATGACTCTAGTTGGCACGAGTTCATTATTGGCATTGGCTACAATGGTTATTCCGGATTTCTTAGGCACCACTTGAGTTGGGCTCACCCATTGGCTATCGGATATTGGGTAAATGATACCTACATCCAATAGTTTCACCACTTCGGCCTTAACCACATCCTTCATGTTTGGATTTAGTTGTCTTTGTGGTTGCCGAGATGTCTTCGCATTCTCCTCAAGGTGTATGCGATGAGTACAAATCAGTGGGTCTATGCCTTTGAGATCCACAATTGACCATCCAATGGCACTTTTGTGCTCTAATAGAGTGGCTATTAGCCTACTCTCTTGTTCCTCATCCAAGTGGGAAGAAATCACCACTGGGTATGTCTCATCTCGACCTAAATACACATATTTCAGCTCACTTGGTAATGGTTTTAGGTCGAGTGTTGGTGCCTTGATGTTGGATGGGAGGGCCTTGTTCTCGTTTACAGGCAAAGGCTCAAATAGGGCCCTCCATCTTTTATTATTAAGCACTAGCATCATCTCTAGCATGGCATCCATCTCTTGTATCGTGTCATCATTTGTCTCATGAGAATGGGCCACACATGCCTCCAAAGGGTCGAAAAATAGTGATAAGGGGACTGCATCCTCCACGAATGATTCGATCATGTTTAATTCGTGGACATCATCATCAACTTCTCGTGGTTGTTTGCGTAAATCAAATATATTAAGCTCAAGGGTCATATTTCCAAAGGACATTTGTACAAGTCCGTTTCTACAATTGATAATGGCATTTGAGGTAGCTAGAAATGGTCGTCCAAGTATGACGGGAATTTGAGCACCGGTGCCTATCACGGGATGTGTATCCAAGACAATAAAGTCTACTGGGTAGTAGAATTTATCAACTTGGACTAGAACATCCTCTATCATTCCTCTCGGTATACGGATGGATCTATCAGCAAGTTGGAGTGTGGTTTTGGTGGGTTTCAATTCACCTAACCCAAGTTGTTCGTAGACCGAATATGGAATGAGATTCACACTTGCCCCTAAGTCAAGTAGGGCTTGTTTAATCCGGTAGTCTCCTATGATGCATGAGATGGTTGGACTACCCGGATCCTTGTATTTTTGGGGCACCTCTTGTTTGATGATGGCGCTCAAATTCTCGGTCAAAAGAACTTTGTTGTGAACATTGTGTTTCCTTTTGACTGTACACAATTCCTTTAGAAATTTGGCATACGATGGTATTTGTTTTATTGCATCTAACAACGGGATGTTGATCTTCACCTGTTTGAAAACTTCTAAAATCTCTAGATTTTTATCTAAAGGTTTAAGTGAAATCAACCTTTGTGGAAATGGGGCAACCGGCTTATATTGCCTTTCCAGTTCTTTCTCTTGTGGGGTATTGTTCGAGCTATCATCCTCTTTAGAAATTTCTAGATCCTTAGGCTTTGGGGCCTTCATCGGATTAGATTTGTCAATTTCTTTCCCACTTCTCAAAGTGGTGATAGCTTGAACATGTTCCGTGTGGTGGGAGGATGAGCTTCCATCTTGTATTTCAAACTGGGTTCTTGGGTTAGGAAGAGGTTGGGCAGGAAGTGTGCCCTTTTCTCTAACACTAAGATGAGATTCAATTCTAGCCAGTGATGTTTTCAATTCATTGATGGCTTGAGTTGAATTTTGGTTGAATTTCAATTGCTCTTGCATGAACCCATCTATTTTTAGAGAATTTGTCTTGTTATACTCAGCCTGGATCGATACGAATGCACCCAACATCTCCTCTAGTGATACTTTTGGAGTGTTGTTTGTATTTGCAGTGGGTCCATTCCTCCAACTGAAGTTGGGATGGTTCTTCCAATTATGATTAAACATGTTTGAGTTTGGAGCACCATATTGCTGTTGATAACTGTTTATGGCATTTGTTTGTTCTTGTAAGATGCCTTGAACTGCTGAAATTGTGGGGCAATCTTGTGTTGCATGTTGATTCCCAGCACAAATTCCACAAACAGTTTCAACATCAGTGGAGTTGATTGTTTCACTTTTCCTTAATTCCATGGCCTCAACCTTTCTTGTGAGGCTAGCCAACCGGGCACTTATGCTATGTTCTTCTGATAAGACATACATTCCCCCCTTTTCCTTTTGTTGGCCAGTCTTGGAATTAGTTGGTTTCGATGTGTCCCAAGCCTGTGCATTCTCAGCCAATTCTTCCAAATAATCCCATGCTTCATCAGCTTCCATATTCATGAACTCCCCGTTACACATCATCTCTACAAATTGGCGCATGGGTGAAGTCAGTCCTTCATAGAAAAAGCTTATAACCCGCCAAATTTCATAGCCATGATGTGGGCATGCATTTAATAACTCCTTAAACCTTTCCCAACATTGGAAGAAGGTTTCATCTTCCTTTTGGGCAAAGTTCATGATAAGGCGCTTCAACATGTTTGTTTTGTGAGTGGAGAAGAATTTTTTTATAAATTCTCTGTGCATATCAGTCCATGCACCAATTGATCTTGGCCTCAATGCATAAAGCCAACCCTTGGCTTTATCTTTAAGAGTGAAAGGGAAGAATTTGAGTCTTACTACATCTTCAGTAACATTTGCAAAGTGCATGGTGGTGATTACCTCATCAAACTCCTTAAGGTGTTGGTAGGCACTTTCACTGTCTAAACCATGGAATTTAGGGAGAAGTTGAATCACTCCCGGTTTCAAATCCACATTCCCTGCATTTTGTGGAAAAACTATGCATGAGGGAGTGCTCGCTCTTCCGGGTTGCAAGAAATCACGTAAAGTCCTATGTCGGGGAACATTCTCAACCACATTCTCCCCTGTTTCAGTTTGGTTTTGGCCCGGATTAGGTTGATTTGCAGCCATATTTTTAGACAAAATTGGAGAGTGTAGATGTCTCCTAGCACGTGGTTCTCTGTCAATTCCTTCTACTATCCCCCCTTCACGTATGAGTCGGTTATTGGAATCCCGAGCCCAATGTGGCATGCAAAAACCAAAAAAATAAGAAACAAAGAGAAAGAAGAATTCTTCGTCCCTTTCTTTACTTTTCTCTAAGACCGAAGCACACGGTGTCTTGCAATGGCTAAGCCAAAAGCAAGGATAAAGACCGATTTCTCCTGGTCAATAGGGGTTCAGAGAACTCCCCACCCACTCTTTGAATCTTTTGAGAAAAAGTGCAGAAAAAGGAGAAAGAGGAGTAGAGATGAGAAAAGAAATCTCTGAGCACAAGGTGATCCAAGACGGCAGAGCCGATCAATAGGAATCCAGGTGGCAAAAAGGCCGACCTTTCAGAGATCCAAAAGGAGTCTCCACCCACTCTACAAGAGATGAATATGATAGGAATGAATAGGAGAAGGAGAAGAGTAAGGTTTAGAAAGATAGAACCTGATTCGGCACTTGAAATCCTTGTATCTTCTTCAGCTTCCTAGAAATCCCTGAAAAGAAAAATCAAATAAACAAACTAAGTTAGTCCTAAAATTCTAAAAATCCTAAATAGATACTAATTTCAGAAATTTGTGAAAAACCGTTAAAGTCCCCGGCAACGGCGCCAAAAACTTGTTCGCTTCCCCAAGTGTAGGGTTGCGATGTAGTAATAAACTCGGTAAGACCGAGGTCGATCCACAGGGACTTATGTAGGATTTCACAAACACATCCAAAAGTGTCTATTGAAAGCTAATAACCAGATTTTTGTATGATTTGGATGTGAGTAACAAAACTGAATTGAATTGAAAGTAAATAATTATAAAAAGGCACTAGGGTTTCAAGGATCCACTTGTAGCAATGCTTGATGTTCAATCCGCTGTGGTTTCTCATTCTCTCAACTAGAATCGCCATTAAGGTCTATCTAGTCGGATGATAGAGCTGTTAAACCATACAATCTGTCATATGTAAGTTCTATACATAAGATTCACTCAATGTAGGCTGAGCTGAGCATGTTCGCTCGCCTCAAGTGCAAAGCTGCAATGTAGTAATAATCTCGGTAAGACCGAGGTCGATCCACAGGGAAGGAAGTAAACAATTCTAACTATCCTAATAACTAGAATCAAAGAGGTTTGCGAAATTGGTTTTGAACATAAAATAGAAAATCTGATAATGGAAAGATAACTAGAGCATCAAGGATCCACTTATAGCTTTCCTTAGATGCATAATTCGCTATGGTTTCTCATTCTCTCAACTAGAATCGATATTCAAATCTATCTAGTCGGATGATAAAGCTGTTAAACCAAACAGTCTGTAATATGTAAGTTCCATGCATCAAATTCACTCAATGTAGGCTGATCTGAGCATGCTCAATTGCATAGGTCATTCCCCTTTTCTATAAGTCCAGTTCACAATCATAACCATCCTCAAGTCCTCTCACAAGACAAGGCTAGATCAGGATTTAAACTGGATTCAAATTACATGCACAGTCATTACATATTCTAGAAAATCAACAAAAATAGAACTTTGGTAGGAAGTCCCTTCATGAAGAGCTTAGTACTAGAGCGCACTCCGATTCCTCGGATCATACAGGTCTAGACCGTTGCAAACGAATTAAGAAACTAAGTAATTCATCCAAACATCCATGAGTCATCACAAGACTAAGAAAAATTACTTAAAAACTTGTATAAACTTCAAACCAGAGTTCATAATCATGAATTCCATACTTAAAACCAATAAAACGAATTAAACAATCTAAGAAAACTATAAGGTTCACCTCTTAGCTCTAGCTAGGAGATTAGTTAATGAAAAGCATATTAAAAATAAAACTAGAACTAAGAAAAGGAAGAAAAACTAGCTGGAGGAGGCTAGGAAGCCTCCTATGACTTGAACTCCTTGCTCCCCACGTCCTTGGTTGGCTCTGGAATAGAAGAGAGCACCTCCTTTTATAGTGCAGCACTAGTACAGCAACATAGCAGAATTTGTTTCGCTTGGTACGGCTTAACCAATGGTCGGATTGCCTTCAAATTTGATTTGTAGCTTCCTTGTAATGTGATCTTCCTCATAGATGATTTAGATTTCCAAGATTATCCTCTGAATGGGCCCACCAATCACATCACCGACCGCCTCTCAAAATCGCGCACTTCGGGTACCTTCAGAACCAGTCATCTTGCTTTCAACGCTCCGGAGTGTACAGAGGTCGGATTGATCTCAAATTTTGAACATTAGTAGAAAATTCCTCCTATACATGATAGACGGATTAGATTGTCCAAAAAGATCTCAGAATGTGGTCCAAAAATTAGAACAATTAGGGCTTTTATAAACTCTGCGCAGTTGGAGCTTTCTGGATGGTCCATATTTCTTCAACCGGTACGATCAAACCACACACCCTTTTGATCTGAAACTTTTGTGGTTATTCATATATGGATGTGGTATAAAAGATGGTCAAAGTAGATTTTTCATATCCTCAATGATGGGCCACCTGGACCGGCCCAGAGTGGAACAGCGAAATCTGGAACTTTCTAGACAGTTCGTATTGTTTTGGCCACCACGATCAATCCGTAGCTCCGATCGACACGAAACCACTTGGGTTAGTTCGGCGTCGAGCTCCTCTTCGACATGGATATGTTGGATTTCCAAATATCATCAAGATTGTCCTAGAAAACTGGTCCGAAAAACCAGGTACGGGAATACATTGCTGTTTTAGAATCTGGAATCTGAAACTTGCATGGCCGACCGGTCACGACCGGTCGGACAGGGCTGGCCAACCGGTCACGACCGGTCTGGCCTTCTTTGGCATTACTCCAGCAAGCATGGCCGACCGGTCAAGACCGGTCGGTCTCTTTTTCTTCTTGTTTTCTTCCTTTCTTTCTTCTATTTTCTTCTTTCTTTGCTTCCTTCTTCCTTCGGCCCTCCTTGGGTCTTCATCCAAGGTTCTAAATCAGCTCTTTTGGTCATCAATTGGGCAAAGTAACTCTCATTCCTACAACCACAAAACATGTATTTGATTAGTCTTTAAATTATGAAAACCATGCATAATGAGTGATGAATCGGGGTTAAAATATGCACAATTAAGAGCTCAACACACCCCCCAACCAGCATTTTGCTAGTCCCGAGCAAAACATGCGTGAAACAAGTTTCATTCTCCAAATCCAACTCTCCTCTAGAAACTATTCTTCTATACATTCCAAGACACACAAGCATAAAAATCAGAGAAATTAGGTGATAGAAGTTGAAACCTTAAACTCTTAGAACATAATAAGTATTTATATGAAATTCCCACTGATTGATTGATAAATAGAAGAACTTGAACAAATTCACCCTAGTGTGCATAGTGAAAGTTCATCTCATGAGTTTTCGGGATTATTTTCTTCTTAGATCAACTAAACTATAGATCTCAAGGTGTATAGAGCAACAACAAGCCTATGACAGGAATTTGTCTTACCGTCCTTCCGACGGCTTTCACACTACTTCCCATTTCTGGCTTTGGTTACGGGTAGACCATCCCCCGGTTGGTAATAGGTAGCCCTTTTCGGAATTTTCCACCATTTTTCCATCATTCCCAATTTCATCATTCCTTTTCCTTTTTCTTTTACATTAGATAGGATTTTTAGACATCCATATCTTTCGTTATTTTCCCATGGACAAGGATGGACAAAGTACCCCGGCTTGGTTCCTCAACACCTTAAATCTAAGTCTAGCCAGTCCACAAATCACATAATCCTTTCAACGCATAAAAATCGTGTAATGTGAACTAGGTGTAAAAGTGTTCAAATTTTCTATCACTCACATAAATAGGGGAATTCACATATAAAATCATTATATTAAAAGAAGTTCAAAGCTTGAAACATCACTCACTTTGTATCTCCTCTCCTTATACTCGTGTCATCTTGAATGCATAGAAACAACGTTTTCCAAAAGAGTTTTGAATTTTAGAAAAATAAAAAATTTTCTACATAATTGCTCGAAATGTCACAAAAGTTAGTAGATTCATCTAAGGAATCTCACCCCCCAACCAAAATCTTACATTATCCTCAATGTAATAAGATATGCAATATGCATAACATGAGAGTAATGACACAAAACAAAGGAGAGTGAGAACGAGAGTACCTGAGGTAGCAAGTTGATCAATTCTAGCATCTTCCATTGTCTCAATGAGACTTATTCAATCCTAAATGCAGAAAGAAATCCTAACCTACCTACCTACCTTTGATTAGTCCGATCGACTACATGATCAAATTTGAGCAGGATCTTCATGAATTTCAATAGGTTTCTCTTGAGGACCATCCAAAGTCCTGCTCGAATGTATACATGTGTGCGTTTCTTCATGAAAGTCCAATCATAGTGTGCACCACACGCATGTAAGGAGGAGATAAGAGCAGCAAAAAGATATCTCCTCAAGTTCTGAATTGGGTTGTAATTGATTAAAAACGGGTCCTCCCAATCAGAATTTTCAATGGGTTGAAAAACCCATGATGGTGGAGAGACATTCATTAAGTATTTTTCAGTTTGGATTGTCTCCTCCACAAATTCAGATTTGCATGGTGCTTCCACAAACCATGGTAAAGAGTGTAAATCAGTGGAATGGTGTTCTTCAGGCACCGACACCATGTCTAACAAACTATCCAACTCCTTAATCATCTCATCATCCAGATCATAGGGGTGGGTCATGCATTCCTTTAGGAAATCGAGAGAGTCGAATGAAGGGTCCTCGTTCTCCCTAAGTGATTGAGAAAATTCTGTTTCAAGGGTAAGGAATTCCTCCTCTATAGAGGGGAGATCTTCTAAAGAAAAATTTTCAGATTCAGTGGTAAGCACATCATCTAACATTAGTTGATCTTTTGAAATTTCAGATTGTGCCACCCCGTCATCCAAAGAAACAGAATTTTCAATCCAAGGGAGTTCTTCCACAATAGAATTGGTCATGTTTTGTTGGTGGAAGGACTCAAAAATATCGACTTCAGCCATTTCTCTAGCAAGAATATCTTCTGGCGACTCATAAACATTCAGCCATTTGGAAGAAGAAATCATGGACTCACAATCATCCTTCAAACCCTCATTGTAGGCAATCAAACTATCACTTTCAGATTTTGTAGATTCCTCGGGTTCGTCAACCGTCCTTGAAATCTCTTCATCATTCAAATCGGAATAGCTAAAAGAGATAGTTGATTTACCATAATCGATGGTAATGGTGGGATCACTGAGATCAATATCCTCTAGAAGTTTAGTCATTAAATCTAGAGAAGGTTGGGTTTGGATAGCCTCATCCTCCTCATTGTTGGGGATTGATTCGGTGTTCCCAATGTTGGGTTCAATATTTTGAGATGGCGAGAGGTTTTGTATGCATTGCTCAGTTATTTCCATAAACTCTCGCAGTGTATCCTCAAGAGTTCGTGTCGGTTGTGGATCATGAGAAAGAAACTCTTGAGGATAATTGTTGGCATCCATGGTTGGCTCATGTTCCATTGGACTAGAGGTGTAAGGACTCTCTTGATGAAGACTATACGTGTTATATGACAAAGACTGATAAGATGGTTGATAGGCATAACCATACAAGTGGTCACGCAATGTCTTTACCGGTTGGTCATTACTCCCCCGGTCCTTTTTCTTATTCCTACCTCCTGTTAAACTTGGTGGAACACTCTTGTTATTTTCAACCCACTAATCACGAAGCGTCTTACGTTGGGGGGTAGTGGAGGTTGATCGACTCTCAGAATAATACTTATGCTTAAATTGGTGCCAATCATAAAGAGTTTTGATTCCATGGTCTGTCATCTCATCTTCCAAAAGGTATGCATAAGCACCACACTTCCAATCAGCCATAATGAGATTTTAAAGAGTTGAAACAGTCCCAATCTAGAAAAAAAAAAACAAAAAGAAGAAAGGGAGATGGAGAGATGTTACCCGTGAAGGTGAGAGCTATGTCAGCAACAATGTCCTACAAAATAAAAAATAAAAATTGTTAGTAATCTAAAAAAATCAGAAAATCTACTTCTCTAAAAATTGAAAATCCTACCTAACTAAGATTACTCTATAGCTACTAGAACAACTAGAAACGTTTAACCTCTTCCCCGGCAACGGCGCCAAAAACTTGTTCGCTCGCCTCAAGTGCAAGGCTGCAATGTAGTAATAATCTCGGTAAGACCGAGGTCGATCCACAGGGAAGGAAGTAAACAATTCTAACTATCCTAATAACTAGAATCAAAGAGGTTTGCGAAATTGGTTTTGAACATAAAATAGAAAATCTGATAATGGAAAGATAACTAGAGCATCAAGGATCCACTTATAGCTTTCCTTAGATGCATAATTCGCTATGGTTTCTCATTCTCTCAACTAGAATCGATATTCAAATCTATCTAGTCGGATGATAAAGCTGTTAAACCAAACAGTCTGTAATATGTAAGTTCCATGCATCAAATTCACTCAATGTAGGCTGATCTGAGCATGCTCAATTGCATAGGTCATTCCCCTTTTCTATAAGTCCAGTTCACAATCATAACCATCCTCAAGTCCTCTCACAAGACAAGGCTAGATCAGGATTTAAACTGGATTCAAATTACATGCACAGTCATTACATATTCTAGAAAATCAACAAAAATAGAACTTTGGTAGGAAGTCCCTTCATGAAGAGCTTAGTACTAGAGCGCACTCCGATTCCTCGGATCATACAGGTCTAGACCGTTGCAAACGAATTAAGAAACTAAGTAATTCATCCAAACATCCATGAGTCATCACAAGACTAAGAAAAATTACTTAAAAACTTGTATAAACTTCAAACCAGAGTTCATAATCATGAATTCCATACTTAAAACCAATAAAACGAATTAAACAATCTAAGAAAACTATAAGGTTCACCTCTTAGCTCTAGCTAGGAGATTAGCTAATGAAAAGCATATTAAAAATAAAACTAGAACTAAGAAAAGGAAGAAAAACTAGCTGGAGGAGGCTAGGAAGCCTCCTATGACTTGAACTCCTTGCTCCCCACGTCCTTGGTTGGCTTTGGAATAGAAGAGAGCACCTCCTTTTATAGTGCAGCACTAGTACAGCAACATAACAGAATTTGTTTCGCTTGGTACGGCTTAACCAATGGTCGGATTGCCTTCAAATTTGATTTGTAGCTTCCTTGTAATGTGATCTTCCTCATAGATGATTTAGATTTCCAAGATTATCCTCTGAATGGGCCCACCAATCACATCACCGACCGCCTCTCAAAATCGCGCACTTCGGGTACCTTCAGAACCAGTCATCTTGCTTTCAACGCTCCGGAGTATACAGAGGTCGGATTGATCTCAAATTTTGAACATTAGTAGAAAACTTCCTCCTCTACATGATAGATGGATTATATTGTCCAAAAAAATCTCAGAATATGGTCCGAAAATTAGAACAATTAGGGCTTTTATAAACTCTGCGCAGTTGGAGCTTTCTGGATGGTCCATCTTTCTTCAACCAACACGATCAAACCACACACCCTTTTGATCTGAAACTTTTGTGGTTATTTATATATGGATGTGGTCTAAAATATGGTCAAAGTAGATTTTTCAGATCCTCAATGATGGGCCACTTGGACCGGCCCAGAGTGGAACAGCGAAATCTGGAACTTTCTGGACAGTTCGTATTGTTTTGGCCACCACGATCAATCCGTAGCTCCGATCGACACGAAACCACTTGAGTTAGTTCGGCGTCGAGCTCCTATTCGACATGGATGTGTTGGATTTCCAAATATCATCAAGATTGGCCCAGGAAACCGGTCTGGAAAACCAGGTACGGGAATACATTGCTGTTTTAGAATCTGGAATCTGAAACTTGCATGGCCAACCGGTCACGACCGGTCGGACAGGGCTGGCCGACCGGTCACGACCGGTCTGGCCTTCTTTGGCATTACTCCAGCAAGCATGGCCGACCGGTCAAGACCGGTCGGTCTCTTTTTCTTCTTGTTTTCTTCCTTTCTTTCTTCTATTTTCTTCTTTCTTTGCTTCTTTCTTTGCTTCTTTCTTCCTTCGCCCCTCCTTGGGTCTTCATCCAAGGTTCTAAATCAGCTCTTTTGGTCATCAATTGGGCAAAGTAACTCTCATTCCTACAACCACAAAACATGTATTTGATTAGTCTTTAAATTATGAAAACCATGCATAATGAGTGATGAATCGGGGTTAAAATATGCACAATTAAGAGCTCAACACTGAGCATGCTCAATTGCATAGGTCATTCCCCTTTCCAAAAAGGTCAAGTTCACAATCATAACCATCCTCAAGTCCTGTCACAAGACAAGGCTAGATTTGAACTTGATTCAAATCACATGCACAGTCCATACATATTTCAGAAAATTAGAAAAATAGAACTTTGGTAGGAAGTTCCTTCATGAAGATCATAGTCCTAGAGCGCACTCCGATTCCTCGGATCATACATGTCTAGACTGATACAAACCAATTAAGAAATTAAGTAATTCTCCCAAACATCCATGAGTCATCATAAGACTAAGAAAAACTACTTAAAAACTTGTATAAACTTCAAACCATAAGTCATAATCATGAATTCCACACTTAAAACCAACTAACTACGAATTGAAACATCTTGGATCCACTACAAGCTTCACCTCTTAGCCCTAGCTAAGAGGTTTAGCTGCTCATGATCCAAGGAAACATGAAACAACTAAAAAGTTCATAAAAAACAGCAAAAACAAACTCCAAGGAGTTGTGGAACTCCAAAATTCACTTCCTCCGCCTTCAAGCTTGCTTCAACCCTTCTTAGATACCCTAGGAACGATCCCTAGGTGTCCTTTTATAGTCTGGAGGCTCCGCAACTTCAGAAGAATCGAGAAACTGCGTAAGTGTTACGCAGTGCGCAGAGGAAATCGGGCCGAAGATAGAAATTTCTAATTTTTCATGTGGCCGACCGGTCTGGACCGGTCGGACTGGGCTGGCCGACCGGTCTGGACCGGTCTAGCCTCTTCAATAGTGGTCCAGCAGGCATGGCCGACCGGTCAAGACCGGTCGGGCCTATTCATCATTGATCCAGCAACCATGTCCGACCGGTCTTGACCGGTCGGACGTCTTTAGCCTTAGTCCAGCATGAACAGCTGACCGGTCAAGACCGGTCTGGCTCCATTAGCCGACCGGTCAAGACCGGTCGGCAGTCTTCCTGCTTCTTTATTTCTTCCTTTTCTTTCTTTCCTTGCTCCTTTCTTTCACTTTCTCTCTTCTTTTCTTCTTTGGTCCTCAAGTAATCTTCATCAGAATAGTCCCAAATGAGCCCTCTTTGTCTTCAATTAGGTGGAGTCCACTCTCAATCCTGTAGACACAAAACATGCATTAGATTCATCTATAAACCATGCAAACCTCGCACAATGAGTGATGAATTGGGGTTAGAATATGCACAATTAAGAACTCAACAGTGCATGGTGAGTGCACAAGTGCTGGTGTACACGTACAATATAATGGGCCCCACATGATTTTTTTTTTAAGAAATCCAATCCGACCACCAATCATTACACACCTAATGAATACACATGGTCCATTCCTACTTCATTCAGCACTTAGGTGGGCGTCATATGCTGATTACTAATGGTACCTTTACCCACTCCAATAGTGGATATAAACCATTTCTATTTTGAACGGTGAACAAATCATCAGGACTAAAGTAATCTACCAATCACATGTAATATTATTTATAAATATATATTTTATATAATGAACTAATTAGTAATGTAATACAATACTTATAATAATTATGATTATAATTATTTCATTTATTAAAATATTAATCTGTTACAATTAATATGGTTCTTTCCAAATTATTATTGTATACCAATAGGATACACATATGCAAGATATTAATTTAATAATTGAGAGTTTTTAGTTGGTTAATGATTCATTTGATGTGAAATTGAGTATTTTCATAAAAATATAAATTAAAATTATTTAAAAAAAAAAATTATACTATAAGTAGTTAACTTCGAAATGACATCAAATTGTATGTCAAATATGGGGTATTACACAACCGCAGGAAGTTGATGATGAGATCCACAAGATAAATGTGATTGAATCATTCGTGGAGAATACATTCCCCCTGACATTATATTCCAACCCTTTAGAGGCATGTGTGGCCCACTCTCATGAGATAAATGATGACACAATACGAGAGATGGATGTCATTTTAGAAGTGATGCCGGTGCTTGATAACAAAAGATGGAGGGCCCTATTGTTCGCTTCCCCAAGTGTAGGGTTGCGAAGTAGTAATAATCTCAGTAAGACCGAGGTTGATCCACAGAATTCACAAACACATCCAATAGGTTCTATTGATAAGCTAACAACCATATTTGTAGGATATTGATGTAAGCAACAACTTTGAACTTAAACTGAAGTAAACAATTATAAAAAGGCACTAGGGGTTCAAGGATCCACTTATAGCAAGCCTTGATGCTCAACTCGCTGTGGTTTCTCACTTTCTCAACTAGAATCGAAATTGAGATCTATCTAGTTGGATGATAGAGCAGTTAAACCAAATAATCTGCCATATGTAAGAGCAATGTATATGATTCACTTAATGCAAGCTAGGATGAGCATGTTCAATTGCATAAGTCAGTCCCAATTCCAATAGACTAAGTTCATAATCATAACCATCACTAAAGCTTGTCACAAGACAAAGCTAGATCATGACTTGAACTTAATTCAAATCATCTACACAGTCCACATACAACAAAATCTCAGAAAAAGTAGAACTTTGGTAGGAAGTTCCCACATTAAGATTGTAGTACTAGAGCGTACTCCAATTCCTCGGATCATACAGGTCTAGACTAGCACACAACCATTAAAAACTCAAGCAATTCTCCCAAACATCCATAAGTCATCATAAGACTAAGAAAAACTACTTGGAACTTGTATTAACTTCAAACCATTGTTCATAAACATGAAATCCAACTTTAAAACCAACTTAAACGAATTGAAAACATCTTAGATTCACTACAAGCTTCACCTCTTAGCCCTAGCTAAGAGGTTTAGCTATTCATGATCCAAGGAAACATGAAACAACTAAGAAAAGCATAAAAACGAGAAACAAACTAGAAGGAGTTGTGGAACTCCGAAATCCGCTTCCGCCGCCTCCCACCTTGCTCAAACCCTTCTCAGATACCCTAGGAACGATCCCTAGGTGTCCTTTTATAGTGGGAAGGCTCTGCAACGTCAGAATATTTCAGAATCTGCATAAGCTTACGCAGTGCGCAGAGAATTTCGGCGCCAAAATAGAAAGTACGCAGCTTTACGCATGGCCGACCGGTCACACGACTGGTCTGAGTGGCTGGCCGACTGGTCGTGACCGGTCGTGCCTCACTATGAAACAGTCCAACAAGCTTCTGAGTTGGAAAGTTCTTTGGCCGACTGGTGTAGAGCGGTCGGACTGTCTATGAACATTGTTCAGAGAGTTCAGCACGTTTAGGATAGCTGGCAGACCGGTCTAGACCAGTCGTGGCCCTCCTGGCCGACCGGTCGTGACCTATCTTGGCCTGTTTCTTTTGTATTTTCTTTCTTCTTTTCTTCTTTCCTTGCTTCCTTCTTTCTTTGGTCCACCTTGAGTCTTCATCCAAGGTTCTTAAAGAGGTCTTTTTGTCATCAATTAGGCGGAGTCCATTCTTATTCCTGCAATCACAAAACATGCATTCAATTAGTCTTTAAATCATGAAAATCTTGCACAATGAGTGATGAATTAGGGGTTAGAATATGCACAATTAAGAGCTCAACACACCCCCCAACCAGCATTTTGCTAGTCCCGAGCAAAACATGCGTGAAACTAATTCGATTCTTCAAAACTCAACTCTCTTTCAGAAACCATTCTTCTATACATCTCAAGACACACAAGTGTAAGATTCAGAAAGATTAGGTGATAGAGGTTGAAATCGTAAACTCTCAAAGCATAATAAGTATCCATATGAAATTCCCGCTGATTGGTTGATAAATAGAAGAGTTCGAATAAATTCAACTTAGTGTGCATTGTGAAAATTCATCTCATGAGTTTCCAGGATTATCTTCTTCATAGATTCACTAGACTATAGATCACAAGGTATATAGAGCAACCCAAGTCCATGACGGGAATTTGCCTTACTGTCCTTCCGACGGCTTTCACACTACGTCCCATTTCTGGCTTTAGTTACGGGTAGACCATCCCCCGGTTGGTAATAGGTAGCCCTAATCGAAAATTTTCCACCATTTTTCCATCATTCCCAATTTCATCCTTCCTTTTCCTTTTTCTTTTGAATTAGATAGGATTTTTAGAAATCCATATCTTTCGTTATTTTCCCATGGACAAGGATGGACAAAGTACCCCGGCTTGATTTCTCAACACCTTGAATCAAAATCTAGCTAATCCACAAATCACATAATCTCGTCAACTCATGAAAATCGTGTAATGTGAACAAGGTGTAAGAGTGTTCAAATTTTCTATCAATCACATAAAGAGGGGAATTCACATATAAAACCATTATGCTATGAGAAGTTCCAGACGTACAACCTCATATACTTCATATCTCCTCCTCTATGCTCATATCATCTTGAATGCAGAGAAATAAAGTTTTCCAAAAGAGTTTTGAATTTTAGGAAAATTGAAAATTTTCTACATAATTGCTCGAAATGTTACAAAACGCTGGATTCATCCAAGTGATCCTACACCCCCTAACCAAATCTTGTATTGTCCTCAATGTAAAAGATGTGCAATAAGCAAAACATGAGAGCAATTCTAAAATAAAAAGAGAGTGAGGAATGGTAGTACCTGAGAGAGTGAAAAGTGGAATTCGTCCTCCTTCTAACAAATCTATGAAAAATAAACAAAAACAACCAAATCCTAATCCTAACTACTCTATACATTCATCAGACTAGGAGATCAATCATCCTGATACACAGGATCAGTCAGAGGTATGGTATGGACATACCTTCTGAAGGAAATTTCTTAAAGAACGGCTTTAATCGCTGACCATTCGCCTTAAACATATTGTCATTTCTTAGATTTAACAACTCGACGGTCCCATATGGGTAGACAGTTTGCACAATGTAGGGACCGGTCCATCGAGATCTTAATTTTCCCGAAAATAAATGTAGGCGGGAATTATACAGAAGGACTTTTTTATTGATCGTGAATGTCTTACGAAGAATGTTTTTATCATGGAATATCTTCGTCTTGTCCTTGTAAATTCCTGCATTCTCATATGCTTCGTTCCGGATTTCTGTAAGTTCATTCAATTGTAGTTTGCGCAACGAGCTCGCCTTGTCAGAATCAAAATTCATCTTCTTAATTGCCCAATATGCCCTATGTTCCAACTCCACAGGCAAGTGACAAGCCTTCCAATAGACAAGTCTATAGGGAGACATTCCAATAGGGGTCTTAAAAGCAGTAAGGTAGGCCCAAAGCGCATCGGTAAGCCGAAGCAACCAATCTTTGCGATCAGGGTTCACCGTTTTCTCTAAAATGTGTTTAATCTCCCTATTGGATATCTCAGCTTGTCCACTAGTTTGTGGGTGATAGGGAGTGCTCACTTTGTGTGTTACGCCATATTTCTTCATTAAGGTTTCAAATGGGCGATTACAAAAGTGAGACCCTCCATCACTTATGATGACTCGAGGTGTACCAAACCGGGAAAGAATATTCTCTTTTAAGAAGCGAATGACTGTTTTATGGTCATTATTCCGGCAAGGGATGGCCTCGACCCATTTGGATACATAGTCAACGGCAAGCAAGATGTATGCGTTTCCAAAAGAAGATGGGAATGGACCCATGAAATCGATGCCCCAACAATAAAAAATTTTGATTATTAAGATGGGATTGAGTGGCATCATATTTCTATGGGAGATTCCTCCCAATTTCTGACAAGGTTCACATGTTTTGCAAAACTCATGTGTGTCTTTGAACATAGTGGGCCAATAAAACCCACATTGCAGAATTTTTGCTGTGGTCTTTTTAGCCGAAAAGTGGCCACCACATGCCTGAGAATGACAGAAGGAGATGATACTTTTTTGTTCATCATCTGGGACACATCTCCTTATGATTTGATCGGGACAATACTTGAATAAGTATGGGTCGTCCCATAGGAATTTTCGCACCTCAGTGAAGAATTTATCCTTATCTTGCTTTTTCCAATGTGTAGGAATTGTACCTGTAGCAAGATAATTAGCAATGTCCGCATACCATGGCAATTGGGAAACAGCAAAAAGTTGTTCATCAGGGAACATGTCATTGATTGCGATCGTTTCAGGGGAATCGATGAGAATAAGTCGAGAGAGATGGTCAGCCACTACATTTTCTACTCCTTTCTTATCATGTATGTCTATGTCAAATTCCTGGAGTAGAAGGATCCATCTTAACAACCGAGGTTTAGCATCCTTCTTAGAGAGACGGTACTTAAGCACGGCATGGTCAGTGAATATGATGATCTTGGATCCAATCAAGTAGGATCTAAACTTGTCCAAGGCAAAAACTACGGCTAAAAGTTCTTTTTCGGTAGTAGTGTAGTTTGCTTGGGCTGAGTTTAAGGTTCTACTTGCATAGTAGATAACACATGGTTTCTTTTCTTTTCTTTGGCCTAGCACGGCCCCAATAGCATAGTCACTTGCATCGCACATAATTTTAAAAGGAGGGCTCCAATCAGGTGGTTGCATTATGGGATCACATGTTAACATACCCTTAAGTATGGTAAAGACCTTTTGACATTCTTCATTCCACTCGAATGAGTTTTCCTTTTAAAGTAGGTTACATAAAGGACGAGAGAGTGAACTGAAGTCCTTTATGAACCTTCTATAAAATCCTGCGTGTCCCAAAAAGGACCGCACATCTCGTATGCTCTTGGGTGGTGGAAGGTTAGAGATAAGATCAATTTTCACTTTGTCCACCTCGATTCCATTTTGTGAAACGATGTGACCAATTACAATTCCCTTTTGAACCATAAAGTGACACTTCTCCCAATTCAGCACAAGGTTCTTCTCTTCACATCTTTTCACCACAGATTTCAAGTGCTTAAGGCACTCATCAAAGCTACAACCAAATACTGAAAAATCATCCATGAAGACTTTGAGAATTGTCCCCACCATATCAGAAAATATACTCATCATACAACGCTAAAAGGTAGCAGGGGCATTACATAGTCCAAACGGCATTCGTCGATAGGCGAAAGTGCCGAATGGACATGTGAATGTAGTCTTTTCTTAGTCTTAACGGGCGATCTCTATTTGGTTGTACCCTGAATAGCCATCAAGGAAGCAAAAATGGGAATGACCCACCAACTGTTCTAAAATTTGATCAACAAATGGTAGGGGAAAGTGGTCTTTCCTCGTGACAGTGTTTAGCTTCCGGTAGTCAATGCACATTCTCCAACCGGTAGTGACTCTGGTTGGTACGAGTTCATTATTGGCATTGGCTACGATGGTGATCTCGGATTTCTTAGGCACCACTTGAGTTGGACTCACCCATTGAATATCGGATATTGGGTAGATAATACCCACATCCAATAGTTTTACCACTTCGGCCTTAACCACATCCTTCATGTTTGGATTGAGTCATCTTTGTGGTTGCCTAGATGTCTTCGCATTCTCCTCAAGGTGTATGCGATGAGTACAAATCAGTGGGTCTATGCCTTTGAGATCCGCAATTGACCACCCAATGGCACTCTTGTGCTCTAATATAGTGGCCATTAGCCTACTCTCCTGTTCTTTATCCAAGTGGGAAGAAATCACCACCGGATATGTCTCATCTCGACCTAAATAGACATATTTCAGCTCACTTGGTAATGGTTTTAGGTCGATTGTTGGTGTCTTGATATTGGATGGGAGGGCTTTGTTCTCGTTTACGGGCAAAGGCTCAAATAGGGCCCTCCACCTTTTGTTATCAAGCACCAGCATTGCATCTAAAATGGCATCCATCTCTCGTATTATGTCATCATTTATCTCATGAGAATGGGCCACACATGCCTCCAAAGGATTGGAATATAATGACAAGGGGAATGTATCATCCACGATTGATTCAATCATATTTATCTCGTGGATCTCATCATCAACCTCCCGTGGTTGCTTGCATAAATCAAATATATTTAGCTCAAGTATCATATTTCCAAAGGATATTTGTACCAGCCTGTTTCTACAATTGATAATCGCATTGGAAGTAGCTAGAAAAGGGCGGCCAAGTATGACGGAAATTTGAGCACCGGTACCTATCATAGGATGTGTATCCAAGACAATAAAGTCTACTGGATAGTAGAATTTATCAACTTGGACTAGAATATCCTCAATCATTCCTCTCGATATACGAATGGATCTATCAGCAAGTTGGAGTGTGGTTTTGGTGGGTTTTAATTCACCTAACCCAAGTTGTTCGTAAACCGAGTATGGAATGAGGTTCACACTTGCCCCCAAGTCGAGTAAGGCTTGTTTAATCCGGTAGTCTCCTATGATGCATGAGATGGTTGGACTACCCGGATCCTTGTATTTTTGGGGCACCTCTTGTTTTATGATAGCGCTCAAATTCTTAGTCAAAAGTACTTTGTTGTGAACATTGTGTTTCCTTTTGATCGTACATAATTCCTTTAGAAATTTGGCATAGGATGGTATTTGTTTTATGGCATCCAACAACAGGATGTTGATCTTCACCTGCTTGAAATCCTCTAATATTTCCAGATTTTTGTCTAAAGGTTTAGGTGAAATCAACCTTTGGGGAAATGGGGCAACCGGCTTATATTGCCTTTCCAATTCTTTCTCTTGTGGAGTGTTGTTTGGGCTATCATCTGCTTTGGAATTTTCCGGATCCTTAGGCTTTGGGGCCTTCACCGAATTAGATTTGTCAATTACTTTTCCACTTCTCAAAGTGGTGATAGCTTGAACATGCTCCGTATGTTGGGAGGATGAGCTTGCATCTTGTATCTCAAATTGGGTTCTTGGGTTAGGAAGAGGTTGGGCAGGAAGTGTGCCTTTCTCCCTAACACTGAGATGAGATTCAACTCTAGCCATTGAGGTTTTCAATTCATTGATGGCTTGAGTTGAATTTTAATTGAATTTCAATTGCTCTTTCATGAACCCATCTATTTTCAGAGAATTTGTCTTGTTATACTTAGCTTGAACCGATACAAATGCACCCAACGTCTCCTCTAGCATAACTTTTGGAGTAATGACTAGAGATGGACCTAGTATAGGTTGGGCTTGAGGGATATTGGTTGCATTCGCAGTGGGTCCATTCCTCCAACTAAAGTTGGGATGGTTCTTCTAACTAGCATTAAACGTGTTTGAGTTTGGAGCACCAAATTGCCATTGATAACTGTTTATGGCATTTGATTGTTCTTGTAAGATGTCCTGAACCGCTGAAATTGTGGGACAATCTTGTGTTGCATGTTAATTTTCGGCACAAATTCCACAAACAGTTTCAACGTCATTGGAGTTAATTGTCTCTCCTTTCCTCAATTCCAGGGCCTCAACTTTTCTTGTGAGGCTTGCCACCCGTGCACTTATGCTATCCTCTTCTGATAAGACATAAATTCCTCCTTTCTCTTTTTGTTGGCCAGTCTTGGACTTTGCTGGTTTCGATGTATCCCAAGACTGCGCATTCTCAGCCACTTCCTCCAAGTAGTCCCATGCTTCATCGGCTTCCTTATTCATGAACTCCCCATTACACATCATCTCTACAAATTGGCGCATGGGTGAAGTCAGTCCATCATAGAAAAAACTTATAACCCGCCAAATTTCATAGCCATGATGTGGGCATGCATTTAACAAGTCCTTAAACCTCTCCCAACATTGGAAGAAGGTCTCATCTTCCTTTTGGGCGAAGTTCATGATAAGGCGCCTCAACATGTTCGTTTTATGAGTAGGGAAGAATTTTTTAATGAATTCCCTGTGCATATCAGTCCATGCACCAATTGATCTTGGCCTTAATGCATGAAGCCAACCTTTAGCTTTATCTTTAAGAGTGAAAGGAAATAATTTAAGTCTTACCACATCATCTGTAACATTCGCAAAGTGCATGGTAGTTATTACCTCATCAAACTCCTTAAGGTGTTGATGGGCACTTTCATTGTCTAATCCATGGAATTTTGGTAAGAGTTGGATCACTCCAGGTTTCAAATATACATTCGCTGCATTTTGTGGAAAGATTATGCATGAGGGAGTGCTCACTCTTGCTGGTTGCAAGTAATCACGTAATGTTTTTGGTCAGGGAACATTCTCAACCACATTCTCTCCCGTTTCGGTTTGGTTTTGGCCCAGATTAGGATTGGCCATCGGATTAGGTTGATTCACAGCCATACTTTCAAACAAAATTGGAAAAGTTAGATGTCTCCTAGCACGTGGTTCTCTGTCTATTCCTTCTACTATTCCCCCTTCACTTATGAGTCGGTTATTGGAATCCCGAGCCCAATGTGGCATGCAAAACCAAAAAGTATGAAACAAAGAGAAAGAATAATTCTTCCTCCCTTTCTTTACTCTTCTCTAAGACCGAAGCACAAGGTGTCTTGCAATGGCTAAGCCAAAAGCAAGGATAGAGACCGATTTCTCCTGGTCAATAGGGGGTCAGAGAACTCCCCATCCACTCTTTGAATCTTTTGAGAAAAGTGCAGAAAAAGAAAAAATAGAGGAGTAGAGGTAAGAAGAGAAATCTCTGAGCATAAGGTGATCCAAGACGGCAGAGCCGACCAATAGGAATTCAGGTGGCACAAGGCCTACCTTTTAGAGATCCAAAAAGGAGTCTCCACCCACTCTACAAGAGATGAATGCGATAGGAACGAAGAGGAGAAGAAGAAGAGTAAGGTTTAGAAGATAGAACCTAATTAGGCACTTGAGATCCTTATATCTTCTTCAGCTTCCTAGAAATCCATACAAAAGAAAAATCAAACAAAACAATCTAAGTTAGTCCTAGAATCCTAAAAATCCTAAATAGATACTATTTTCATAAATTTGTGAAAAACCGTCAAAGTCCCCGGCAGCGGCGCCAAAAACTTGTTCACTTCCCCAAGTGTAGGGTTGCGAAGCAGTAATAATCTCAGTAAGACCGAGGTCGATCCACAGGGACTTATGTAGGAATTCACAAACACATCCAATAGGTTCTATTGAGAAGCTAACAACCAGATTTGTAGGATATTGATGAAGCAACAACTTTGAACTTAAACTGAAGTAAACAATTATAAAAAGGCACTAGGGGTTCAAGGATCTACTTGTAGCAATCCTTGATGCTCACTTTCTCAACTAGAATCGAAATTAAGATCTGTCTAGTTGGATGATAGAGCAGTTAAACCAAATAATCTGCCATATGTAAGAGCAATGTATATGATTCACTCAATGCAAGCTAGGACGAGCATGCTCAATTGCATAGGTCAGTCCCAATTCCAATAGACTAAGTTCATAATCATAACCATCACTAAAGCTTGTAACAAGACAAAGCTAGATCATGACTTGAACTTGATTCAAATCATCTACACAGTCCACATACAACAAAATCTCAGAAAAAGTAGAACTTTGGTAGGAAGTTCCCACATTAAGATCATAGTACTAGAGCGTACTCCAATTCCTCGGATCATACAGGTCTAGACTAGCACACAACCATTAAGAACTCAAGCAATTCTCCCAAACATCCATGAGTCATCATAAGACTAAGAAAAACTACTTGGAACTTGTATTAACTTCAAACCATTGTTCATAAACATGAAATCCAACTTTAAAACTAACTTAAACGAATTCAAAACATCTTAGATTCACTACAAGCTTCACCTCTTAGCCCTAGCTAAGAGGTTTAGCTGTTCATGATCCAAGGAAACATGAAACAACTAAGAAAAGCATAAAAATGAGAAACAAACTAGAAGGAGTTGTGGAACTCCGAAATCCACTTCCGCCACCTCCCACCTTGCTCAAACCCTTCTCAGATACCCTATGAATGATCCCTAGGTGTCCTTTTATAGTGGGAAGGCTCTGCAACGTCAGAATATTCCAGAATCTGCATAAGCTTACGCAGTGCGCAGAGAATTTCGGCACCAAAATAGAAAGTACGTAGCTTTACGCATGGCCGACCGGTCACACGACTGGTCTGAGTGGCTGGCCGACTGGTCGTGACCGGTCGTGCCTCACTATGAAACAGTCCAACAAGCTTCTGAGTTGGAAAGTTCTCTGGCCAACCGATGTAGATCGGTAGGACTGGGCTGGCCGACCGGTCACGACCGGTCGGACTGTCTATGAACATTGTCCAGAGAGTTCAGCACGTCTAGGATAGCTGGCCGACCGGTCTAGACCAATCGTGGCCCTCCTGGCCTACCGGTCACGACTGGTCTTGGCCTGTTTCTTCTGTATTTTCTTTCTTCTTTTCTTCTTTCCTTGCTTCCTTCTTTCTTTGGTCCACCTTAGGTCTTCATCCAAGGTTCTTAAAGAGGTCTTTTTGTCATCAATTAGGCGGAGTCCACTCTTATTTCTGCAATCACAAAACATGCATTCAATTAGTCTTTAAATCATGAAAATCTTGCACAATGAGTGATGAATTGGGGTTAGAATATGCACAATTAAGAGCTCAACACCTATTTGAGCCTTTACCCGTAAATGAGAACAAGCCCCTCCCATCCTATATCAAGGCACCAACACTCGACCTAAAACCATTACCAAGTGAGTTGAAATATGTCTATTTAGGTCGAGATGAGACATATCCAGTGGTGATTTCTTACCACTTGGATGAGGAACAAGAGAGTAAGCTAATTGCCACTCTAATAGAGCACAAGAGTGCCATTGGGTGGTCGATTGCGGATCTCAAAGGCATAGACCCACTGATTTGTACTCATCGCATACACCTTGAGGAGAATGCGAAGACATCTAGGCAACCACAAAGATGACTCAATCCAAACATGAAGGACGTGGTTAAGGCCGAAGTGGTGAAACTATTGGATGTGGGTATTATTTACCCAATATCCGATAGTCAATGGGTGAGCCCAACTCAAATGGTGCCTAAGAAATCCAGAATAACGATCGTAGCCAATGCCAACAATGAACTCGTACCAACCAAAGTCACTACTGGTTGGAGAATGTGCATTGACTACAGGAAGCTAAACACTATCACGAGGAAAGACCACTTCCCCCTACCATTTCCTAATCAAATTTTAGAAAGGTTGGCGGGTCATTCCCTATTTTTCTTCATTGATGGCTATTCAGGGTACAACCAAATAGAGATCGCCCTTGAAGACCAAGAAAAGACTACATTCACATGTCCATTCGGCACTTTCGCATATCGACGGATGCCGTTTGGACTATGCAATGCCCCCGCCACTTTTCAGCGATGTATGATGAGTATCTTTTGTGATATGGTGGGAAAAATTCTCGAAGTCTTCATGGATGATTTCTCAGTATTTGGTTGTAGCTTTGATGAGTGCCTTGTGCACTTGAAATCTGTGTTAAAAAGATGTGAAGAGAAGAACCTTGTGTTGAATTGGGAGAAATGTCACTTCATGGTTCAAAAGGGAATTGTACTTGGTCACATCATTTCACAAAACGGAATCGAGGTGGACAAAGCAAAAATCGATCTTATCTCTAACCTTCTACCACCTAAGAGCATACGAGATGTGCGGTCCTTTTTGGGACACGCAGGATTTTATAGAAGGTTCATAAAGGACTTCAGTTCACTCTCTCGTCCTTTATGTAACCTACTTCAAAAGGAGAATTCATTCGAGTGGAATGAAGATTGTTAAAATGCCTTTATCACACTTAAAGGTATGTTGACATGTGCTCCCATAATGCAACCACCTGATTGGAGCCTTCCTTTTGAAATTATGTGTGATGCAAGCGACTATGCTATTGGGGCCGTCCTAGGCCAAAGAAAAGAGAAGAAACCATGTGTTATCTACTATGCAAGTAGAACCTTAAACTCAGTCCAAACAAACTACACTACTACAGAAAAAGAACTTTCAGTCGTAGTTTTTGGCTTGGACAAATTTAGGTCCTACTTGATTAGATCCAAGATCATCATATTCACTAACCATGCCGCGCTTAAGTACCTTTTCTCTAAGAAGGATTCTAAACCACAGTTGTTAAGATGGATCCTTCTACTCCAGGAATTTGACGTAGAGATATGTGATAAGAAAGGAGTAGAAAATGTAATGGCTGACCATCTCTCTCAACTTGTTCCAACCGATTCCCCTGAAACGACCGCGATCAATGACATGTTCCCTGATGAACAACTTTTTAAAGTCTCCCAATTGCCATGGTAAGCGGACATTGCTAGCTATCTTGCTATAGGTCCAATCCCTACACATTGGAAAAAGCAAGATAAGGATAAGTTCTTCACTGAGGTGCGAAAATTCCATTGGGACCACCCATACTTATTAAAGTATTGTCCCGATCAAATCATAAGGAATAAGGAGATGTGTGCCAGATGATGAACAACAATGTATCATCTCCTTCTGTCATCTCGGGCATGTGGTGGCCACTTTTCAGCTAAGAAGACCACAGCCAAAATTCTGCAATGTAGGTTTTATTAGCCCACTATGTTCAAGGACACACATGAGTTTTGCAAAACATGTGAGCCTTGTCAGAAATTGGGGGAATCTCCTGTAGAAATATGATGACACTCAAACCCATCTTAATAATCGAAACTTTTGGTTGTTGGGGCATCGATTTCATGGGTCCATTCCCATCTTCTTTTCGAAATGTATATATCTAGCTTGCCATTGACTATGTGTCCAAATGGGTCAAGGCGATCCCATGCTGGAATAATGACCATAAAATAGTCATTTATTTCTTAAAAGAGAATATTCTTTCCCATTTTGGAACACCTCGAGTCATCATAAGTGTGGAGGGTCTCACTTTTGTAATCGCCCATTTGAAACCTTAATGAAGAAATATGGCGTAACACACAAAGTGAGCACTCCCTATCACCCACAAACTAGTGGACAAGCTAAGATATCCAATAAGGAGATTAAACATATTTTGGAGAAAACGGTGAACCCCAATCACAAGGATTGGTCGCTTCGACTTATCGATGCGCTTTGGGCTTATCGTACCGCTTAAAAAACCCCTATTAGAATGTCTCCCTATAGACTTGTCTATGGGAAGGCTTGTCACTTGCCTGTGGAGTTGGAACATAGGGCATATTGGGCACTAAAGAAGATGAATGTTGATTCTGACAAGGCGAGCTCGTTGCGCAAACTATAATTGAATGAACTTGTGGAACTCCGGAACGAAGCTTATGAAAATGCGAGAATTTACAAGGACAAGACGAAGGTGTTCCATGATAAGAACATTCTTCGTAAGACATTCACGATTAATCAAAAAGTCCTTCTGTATAATTCTCGCCTACATTTATTTTTGGGGAAATTGAGATCTCGATGGACCGGTCCCTACATTGTGCAAACTATTTACCCATATGGGACCGTCGAGTTGTTAAATCCAAGGAACGGCAATGTCTTTAAGGCGAATGGTCAGCGATTAAAGTCGTTCTTTGAGAAGTTTCCTTCAGAAGGTATGTTCATACTTCTGACTGATCCTGTGTATCAGGATGATTGATCTCCTAGTCTGATGGAGGTATAGAGTAGTTAGGATTAGGATTTTGTTGCTTTTGTTTCCTTTTTCATAGGTTTGTTAGAAGGAGGAAGAATTCCACTTTTTGTTCTCTTAGGTACTGTCATTCCTCACTCCCTTTTATTTTAGAATTACTCTCATGTTTTGCTCATTAAACATCTTTTACATTGAGGACAATGTAAGATTTGGTTGGGGGGTGTATGATCACTTGGATGAATCCAGCGTTTTGTAACATTTCGAGCAATTATGTAGAAAAATTTTTATTTCTCTAAAATTCAAAACTTTTTTGGAAAACTTTGTTTCCATGCATTCGAGATGATATGAGTATAAGAAGAGGAGAAGTGAAGTGTACGAAGTTGTAAGTCTTGAACTTCTCTTAGCATAATGGTTTTATATGTGAATTCCTCTATAGATGTGATTGATAGAAAATTTAAACACTCTTACACCTAGTTCACATTACACGATTTTCATGGGTTGAAGGGATTATGTGATTTGTGGATTAGCTAGATTTTGATTTAAGGTGTTGAGAAACCAAGCTGGGGTACTTTGTCCATCCTTGTCCATGGGAAAATAACGAAAGATATGGATTTCTAAAAATCCTATCTAATTTAAAAGAAAAAGGAAAAGGAAGGATGAAATTGGGAATGATGGAAAAAATGGTGGAAAATTCTGATTAGGGCTACCTATTACCAACCGGGGGATGGTCTACCCGTAACCAAAGCCGGAAATGGGACGTAGTGTGAAAGCCGTCGGAAGGACAGTAAGGCAAATTCCTGTCATTGACTTGTTGTCGCTCTAAATACCTTGAGATCTATAGTCTAGTTGATCTATGAAGAAGATAATCCTGGAGACTCACGAGATGAATTTTCACTATGCACACTAGGTTGAATTTGTTCAAGTTCTTCTATTTATCAACCAATCAGCGGGAGTTTCATATGGACACTTATTATGTCTTGAGAGTTTATGATTTCAACCTTTATCACCTAATTTTTCTGAATCTTACACTTGTGTGTCTTGGGATGTATAGAAGAATGGTTTGTAAAGGAGAGTTGGGTTTGGAGAATGAACCTTGTTCCACTCATGTTTTGCTCGGGACTAGCAAAATGCTGGTTTGGGGGGGGGGGGGGGGGGGGGGGGGGGTGTGTGTGTTAAGCTCTTAATTGTGCATATTCTAACCCCAATTCGTCACTCATTATGCAAGGTTTTCATGATTTATAGACTAATCTAATGCATGGATTTGTGATTGTCAGGATGAGAGAAAGGATTTATCAATTTGAGACTTAAAGACGCCATTTACAAGTAAAGAAGATCAAAAGACTAAGTGTCAAAGGATGAAAGAAAGAAGTCAGAGAAAAGAAGAAAGAAAGCAAAAGAATGTGCCCAAGACCGGTCGTCCGACCGGTGGTCCATAGCCCAGGACCGGTCGTCCGACCGGTCCGAACACTCAACAGAAGGGGCCCTGCGCCACAACTCACTGGATTGTCCAAGACCGGTCGTACGACCAGTCGTCCATTGCTCAGACCGGTCGTGCGAAGGGTCCTTGAATTAAATCTCTGGGTCTGAATTTTTCGAAAACTCACTAGATGTTTTTTGCGATTTTGAGAACGGTCGTGCGACCGGTAGTCTAGGAACTCAGACTAGTCGTCCAGGAACTGGGCGTGTTCTACAAGCTCTGGATTTCTCTACGCACTACGTATCCTTAAGCAAATTCTGGAAGATTCCGATGATGCGGAGCTTCCCCACTTTAAAAGGACACCTAGGGATCATTCCTAGGGCATCTGAGAAGGGATTGAGCACGGTGGGAGACGGCGAAAGTCGAATTTGGAGTTCTACAACTCTTCCTAGTTTGATTTTTTAGTTTTTATGTTTTTTTAGTTGTTTCATGTTTCCTTGGATCATGAACGGCTAAACCTCTTAGCTAGGGCTAAGAGGTGAAGCTTTTAGTGAATTTAAGATGTTTCAATTCATTTGATTTGATTTAAAGTTGGATTTCATGTTTAAGAACAATGGTTTGAAGTTTAATTCAAGTACTAAGTAGTTTTTCTTAGTCTTATGATGACTCATGGATGTTTAGAAGAATTGCTTGAGTTCTTAATTGTTATGAACTAATCTAGACCTGTATGATCTGAGGAATTAGAATATGCTCTAGATTTATGAGCTTCATGTGGGAACTTCTTACCAAAAGTCTACTTTTCTGGAAATTCTGGATTATGTAAGACTGTGTATGTGATTTGAATCAAGTTCAAGTCATAATCTAGTTTTGTCTTGTGACAAGATTTAATGATGGTTATGATTTTGATCTTAGCCTATTGGAATTGGGACTGACCTATGCAATTGAGTATGCTCGTCCTAACTTGCATTAAGTGAATCATATATATTGATCTTATATATGGCAGATTGTTTGGTTTAACTGCTCTATCATCTGACTAGATAGATCTTAATTTCGATTCTAGTTGAGAAAGTGAAAAACCACAGCGAATTGAGCATCAAGGATTGCTACAAGTAGATCCTTGAACCCCTAGTGCTTTTTATTAATTGATTACTTTCAGTTTAGTTTAAAGTTGTTATTTACATCAATCTCCTACAAGTATAATTTTAGCATTTCAGTAGAACTATTGGAAGTGTTTTGTGGATTCCTACATAAGTTCCTGTGGATCGACCTCAGTCTTACTGGGATTATTACTACATCGCAACCCTACACTTGGGGATGCAAACACCCGGGTGCAGTGAGCTATAAGTTAGGTCGAGTCTGACCAGCTCATGGAATGGGTCCGCTACTGGCGAGCCGGGTGGGCATTGGCATACCACTGACGAGGCGAATAGTGAGGTCTTTTCTACTCGCTTGGTTATGCGTGCGATGTGCGGCGACCAGTATTAGAGTATACTAGACCCCGGTGATGTCCCAGATGAGAACCATTTTGATATGTGGATTAGTTGAGGATTGACGTGTTTGCATTGCATCTCTAGCATGTAACACTCGGCCATGTAGGCCCTCGCATCGCATAGCCTTGGGATGGCTGATAGCATTCATGAACTTGGCAACTTAGTTCTCTATCACTTTCGCTTACTCTGATATTTGTATACTTGTCATATGCATCACATGAGCACACACACACACACACTCTACTGAGCTTCGTAGGAAGCTCATGCTCGTTTGTTTACGCTGCAGGTATTAGGGCACATCAGCAGCGTTGAGCGCGGTTCATGTACCTGCTATTTTGGGTTTTTGCTACATTTTGTATGATGTTTTATGGTTTTGATTGTGCTCCTTTATAAAAAAAAATTACCCTGAAAATCCTCCTGGTAGGATCCTAGGATCGGAACCTGGCATATAAGATATAGGAGCCGAGAAGGGGGTACTACGGAGGCTGTTGGCACCAAGGTCGGCGATCGGGAATTTAGTGAGCCCGATCCCCGGGTTTGGGGCATGACAGAAGTTGGTATTGGAGCATAACTTGGGAATACCTGTTGATGACATCACATATCTACTAATGGCCTTAGGTTAACTACCCTTAACTGAATGATTGTTGCAAACTTAGGATGATTAGGATCCCGACCTCATGCACTTAGCGACCCACACTAGGATCCTATTACAACATAGTTATAATAGGATTCCCTATTGTGAGCTTAGAAACTTCTAAATATGGTTCCCTAACATGTGTGCATTTGAGAGTATCAATGCTAGGTCGTACTTGTCCTTTTCTGTAGGATATGGCACCCAAGCGAGCCACCGGTAGGCCGTCAACAAGTGTGGGTACATCCCGGATAGCCTCAGCCCCAGCTCCAGCTCCGGCTATGACTGCTGGTCAGTTCCAGCAGATGATGCGCGTTATGACCTCCATGGTAGAGCGCCAGGAGAGGAGGTCATCCGATGCAGTTGCCCCATTGGAGCAGGATCGTGCTCGTTCCTTACTGATGGATTTCAGACGGATGGATCCCCCACGTTTCTTGGGCAGGCCAGACCCGGTGGCAGCAAAGAGATGGAAATCAGAGGTAAAGAAGATCTTTACCACGATGTGATGCACGACCGAGGAGCGAGTTCCTCTCACCGTTTTCCTTCTTCAGGGAGAGGCTGACCACTGGTGGGCATCGGTTACCTGAGCCACCGGGCTTGATTTTGAGTGGACATGGGAGGACTTTGTGGACCGGTTTGACCGGAAGTTCTTCCCCGAGCATGTCCGCCAGCAGCGTGCTCTAGAGTTCGAGACACTAGTTTAGGGAGATATGTCAGTGTCGCAGTACGAGGCTCGATTCGTTGAGCTATCCAGATTTACGACATATCTTGTGGATGATGAGGGAGGAAGGCCGGTCAATTCGAGACCGGATTGCACCTTGGCCTTCGTAGCCGTGTCACGGGACCCAAGCTTCCTACGTTCGAGGAGGTTGTGGAGCGGGCCCAGATATATGACGCAGAGTGGGCCGATGCGCAGCGGGTCCATGACCAGAGCGGAGATCAAAAGGGGAAGAGGAAGGCTCCTTCTAGCAGCTTCCAGCAGCAGTAGACTCGGGCACCGCAGAGGCATCCGAGTCGTCCATCCTTTCGACCGCCAGTAGCACCAGCAGCACCTCCAGCACCGTCCTAGAGACAGTTTGCAGGTGTTTGTTACGGATGTGGAGGGACAGGGCACCGTAGACATGAGTGCCCCCACCCACAGCAGCAGCAGCAACCACAGCAGTAGAGATAGCAGCAACCACAGCAGCAGTGGCAGCAACAGCCACAGCAGTAGAGGTAGCAGCATAGGCCGCAGCAGCAGCAGCAGAGACGACCGCAAAGGGGACAGACACATCCCCAGCAGACTCAGGGCAGGTTCTATACAGCCCAGCAGGATCCTCAGGCACCTGGAAGAGTCGTTGATGGTACACTCATTGTCTCTGCATGCATAAATCATGTTTTATTTGATTCTGGCGCATCGCATTCTTTTTTATCCGATGATTTCTGCGGATCGACTGGTTTGCAGTTAGAATCCGTGCGTGAGGGTTTGTCGATGTCGACACCCTTAGGGAAGACCGCAATATTAAGTTTGATCTGTTCGTCTTGTCCCGTCCTGGTAGGAGAGACCTTTTTACCTGCCGACTTGTTTGTTTTACCGATGATCGAGTTTGATGTTATCCTGGGCATGGATTGGCTGGCTGAGTATCACTCTGTATTAGACTACTTCGCAAGAATAGTAGCTTTCCTTATACTCGGCATGCCGCAATTTCAGTTCGTCGCCGAGCCTAGAGGAGAGCAGTTGTCATTTTTGATGTCGTGTGCTGTAGAGGAGCCGGTTGCCTTGTGCATCGACCAGTTGCCGGTAGTTTGCAATTTCCCGGATGTGTTTCAGGAGATTCCAGGGTTGCCACCTCGTCGGCATACCGAGTTTCAGATTGACCTCGTGCCCCGTACTGCGCCTATCTCAAAGGCCCCGTACCGTATGACACTATTGAAATTGCGGGAGCTGCAGAAGCAGTTGGACGAGTTGCGTGAACTAGGCTTCATCCGTCCGAGCAGTTCACCATGGGGAGCGCCAGTACTCTTCGTGAAGAAGAAGGATGGCTCGTTGAGGCTCTACGTGGATTACCGCGAGCTCAATAAGGTCACGATTAAGAATAGGTACCCGCTTCCGAGGATCGACGATTTATTTGACCAATTGTGGGAGGCCCATTTCTTTTCGAAGATTGATCTATGGTCCGATTATCATCAGGTCCGTGTCCGGGAGGAGGATATCCCGAAGACGACATTGAGGACGCGTTACGGTCACTTTGAATTCCAGGTCATGTCCTTCGGACTGACCAATGCACCTGCTGTGTTCATACAATTGATGAACAAGGTCTTTCATCCCTACCTTGATCAGTTCGTTGTGGTGTTCATTGATGACATTCTGATCTATTTGAGAACTTGGGAGGAGCATGAGCAGCATCTGGAGATCACCTTGCAGACCCTCCGCACACACCAGCTTTGTGGGAAGTTGGAGAAGTGCGAGTTTTGGCAGGAGGAGGTGAAGTTTCTCGATCATGTTGTGATGAGGTAGGGAGTAGCAATGGATCCGGTGAAGATTGATGCCGTGCGTCAGTGGGATCAGCCACGAACGCGTTCGAAATCCGGAGTTTCCTTGGGTTAGCAGGTTATTATCGTCGTTTCATCGAGGGCTTCTCCCGTATTGCAGCCCCGCTAACCAGGTTGACCCGGAAGGGTGCTGAGTTCTTTTGGAGTGATGCCTGTGAGCGAGCATTTACAGAATTGAAGGACCGCCTTACTTCTACACCAGTCCTCACTCTTTCCTCCAGGAGTGAAGGATTCGTGGTTTTTATAGATGCCTCGCATATTGGTTTGGGTGTTGTCCTGATGCAGCATGGTAGACCCGTGGCCTTCGCGTCTCGTCAGCTTAAGGTCCATGAGCAGAACTACCCCACCCATGATCTGGAGCTAGCAGTGGTAGTCTTCGCACTGAAGGTGTGGAGGCACTATCTTTATGGGGTCAGGTTCGAGCTCTTTTCCGACCACAAGAGCCTGAAGTACCTCTTCTCGCAGTCCGAGTTGAACATGAGGCAGAGACGCTGGATGGAACTTCTGAAGGATTATGATTTTGATCTTTAATACCACCCTGGCAAGGCCAACGTGGTGGTAGATGCCCTTAGCCGTTAGCCACGAGGCCTGGTGGCGCATATGATGGTCCGAGAGTGGAGGATGCTCGAGGATGTTGCTGAGTATGATTTTGAGCCGAGCTCGCAGTCTTCTATTGCGCAGTTATCGAGCTTGTCGATTCAACCCTCTCTTGTTTCTAGAGTGATCGAGGCTCAGCAGGCCGATCTGACGTTCCAGGATTATCGAGCAGAGGCCACATCAGAGGGTTAGACAGATTGGCAGATTGGATCAGATGGTGGACTTCATTTCAGGGGTCGGTTGTGTGTCCCAGATATTCCTCAGTTGCGCAGAGATCTTATGGATGAGGCACACCGATCGAGGTTGACAATTCACCCGGGCTCTACTAAGATGTATCGTGATATGAGGAGGCAGTATTTCTGGGCCCGAATGAAGCGTCAGATTGCTAGTTTTGTGGCTGAGTGTGACACTTGCCAACGTGTCAAGGCCGATCATCGCAAACCTCCAGGTCCCTTGCAGCCGTTGAGTATTTTGTTGTGGAAATGGGAGCACGTGACCACAGACTTCATTATGGGCTTGTTGAGGACTCAGAGAAATCACGCCGCCATCTAGGTTGTTGTCGATCGTCTGACGAAGTCGGCACATTTTCTTGCGATACGTGCGACCTGGCCATTGGACCGACTTGCAGAATTATTTATCGAGGAGATTGTGAGACTGCATGGTGTCCTAGTTTCGATCGTTTCTGACCGAGATCCAAGATTTATGTCGCAGTTCTGGAGGAGTTTTCAGAAGGCGATGGGGCCTGCCTTGAAGTTCAGCACCGCATATCATCCTCAGACTGATGGACAGACTAAGAGGGTCAACCAAATCCTTGAGGACATGCTTCGAGCTTGCGTGTTGGATTTCTCAGGTAGTTAGGATAAACACTTGTGTTTAGCTAAGTTTGCATACAATAACAGCTACCAGGTGATTATCGGTATGGCTCCTTTTGAGGCGTTGTATGGTAGACCTTGTAGGTCTCCTAGTTGTTGGACCGAGGTTGGAGAGCGTCGTCTCCTAGGTCCCGAGCTTGTGTAGAGGACATCAGAGGCTATCGATATCATCAGGCAGAGGATGCGCACAGCTTAGAGTCGACAGAAGAGTTTTGCAGATCGTCGACGTCGTCCCCTAGAGTTTTTCATTGGGGATAGTGTGTATCTCAGGGTCTCACCCATGAAGGGCGTGGTTCGTTTTGGAGCCAAGGGGAAGCTTGCCCTGAGATTCATTGGACCCTTCGAGATCACTGGGCACGTTGGCCTCGTGGCCTATCAGCTTGCCTTGCCACTTCAGTTTTCTGGTGTCCACAACGTTTTCCATGTTTCTACGCTACGAAAGTGTGGGTCAGACGTGGTGTTAGAACTTAGAAAAAGGAGAGGAAAGATCAGAACTACTCGTCAGCAGTCCTTCTTTTTTTTTCATGTTTCTTTTATTCTGGGGGAATTCTGAGTATTGAGACATTCATAGACAATCATAAGCAATCACAAAGTGTACACAAGAGAAAGATATCGCAAAGCGAATTTTATTTCAGAGATTCTGAGATCTTTTACATTCCAGGCTGTGATACTGGTCACGAGCCTTTAATTACATCAACGGTTGATCACCCTTTATTGGAAGGCAAAAGACTAATCCGCCGGAGATTATGGTCTTGAGTTCATGGTCGTTTAGACCTTTGTTTTCTTGTTATGGACTGTGCCACATTTATTAGACACGCCGGATGTCTATGTCCCATTTTCTTTTGGTATGTCCGGGTTGAGAGACTGTCAGGATTCGAGTGGTACAACTCGGGGCCCGCGCCTGTTACTGTGAACAGGTGACCGCTGGAATACACGATCCTCGAATGTTGGTCGGCATGACCCAAGGCCCGCGCCCGTACTTTTATGACGGGTGACCTTAGGAAAGCACTCCGTAACGTTCCCGAACGAGGGTTTTAATCGAGTGGTGCAACTCGGGGCCCGCGCCTGTTACTGTGAACAGGTGACCGCTGGAATACACGAACCTCGAAATGTTGGTCGGCATAACCTAAAGCCCGCGCCCGTATTTTTATGACGGGTGACCTTAGGAAAGCAATCCGCAACTACCTCATCAGCTTAACCGACAGACCCGTTGTCGATGGGTAGGGCATCAACGGTCTTTTTCATAGTGGCAGTCCATAGCAAGATGTTTCAAGCTTAGTTAGAACTCTTTGTTTGTGGTTTCTCGTGGTAACCATAACCCCTTAGGTTTAGCCTCGGACCTTTATCCGGGATGAATAGAGCTTTTTACAGTAAAGTAAATGTATTTCTTCTGGAGTCGGGCGACTCGTCTTCGAGAACATTCTTTCTTCTGAGTATTTTCAATGATCTATTTGGGATCAAGTAGACTTTATCGAGCCAAGATCTTTTGAAGATTTCAATATATTCAATGGGCTGGATCGGCTATTTCCGATGCCTGCAAATGGCTAAGTATAGGGTCCGATGGACTCCTGTTCATGCCAATTTCTTATGAATAATGGGGTTCGGTGCCCCGTAAATGCTTAACTCGACTGTTGGATAGCCTGAGTACCTCAGCTTTGCCTCGTCGTCTTTGAAATCGCGGTTGATTTCATTTGGCATTAGTCAATTTTCAAGCCAACAGGGCACTTCCCAGGGCTAAAAATGACTGAGCAGTGGACCTGTTTGCGGTCTGATTGGGGAGATCAGTGAATATTATCGATAACCGTCTTTGAACAGGGGTGGATTATGTCCACGAAGATCGCTGTGCGATCGCGTTTCGATTTGCTTAGCAGAAGTCGATTTCCGGGCCAACAGGGCACTTCCTAGGGCTGGAAATGACTAAGTAGTGGACCTGTCTGCGGTCTAATCAGGGTATTCGGTGAATATTATCGACGACCGACTTGAAACAGGGGTGGATTATGTCTACGAATCTCGCGGTGCGATCGTGCTTCGATTCGCTTAGTAGAAGTCAATTTTCGGGCCAACAGGGCACTTCCCAAGGCTGAAAATGACTAAGTAGTGGACCTGCCGACCACTTGATTAGAGTATTCGGGGGTCCTTAGATCGGATAACCTCGTCGCGGTACATGATTATGGCGTATCATGACATGTAGAAGAAAAGTTTCCCTCTCGGGCTCGGTCCAATTCCGCCTGATTCTTCTCATTTTCTGCCGTTTTTTGGCTCTTTCGGAGGGATTTCCAGAGCTGCCAAATTGGCTAAGTGTTGGTCATTTTGGAATAAAACACTGATTTGGGCCACTTATCATTGACCGTTGGAGAATCTGATCCCGTAGATGGATAGATCTCATCGAGACACATCCGGCGGAAGTGATTTCATAAAAATCGGATTCCGAACGAAGGCGTGGCACGCGATCGAAGGTCCACCCCTCCCATCAGCGTCGAAGCGCATGGAGGGGTGGATATGCAGGCGCATGTCAGGATGACATAGCTGCCAAGCGCATGTGGTTGGGAGGTGGGCGCATGTCCCATCTTCCGGACGCATGTGAAGTGTTTTTTTATATGGAAAAATAGATGGAGAAGAGGTGTTCCGGGCGCATGTGGCAATGCACATGCGCCTGGACTCAAAGAGTGGGCGCATGTCCCTCCTGGACTTAGCATATTTTCAGGATTTTTCGGTGGGAAAAGCCGGCGCATGTGGGGGATATGCCGGCGCATGTGCCCAGCACTTAGAAAATTTCAGCATTTCAGCTCCGAAGGGGGACCTCCAAAGGACAGCTACCTTTTCTAGACATGCACTCACTGTCGCCAAGCCACTTTTAGGCTATGATTGACCTCCTGAATGAACGGGATGGGGTATGGAAGTCCAGATGTTGCTAATTTTGGTACTTCCTTCCTAATTTGGATCCTCCGGGTCGGCTTGTCGTATAGGAACGTTGTTCCAGGGAGCGCGCGCATGGAAATATTCATCGTAATGACTTTAAACTTGCTATTTAAGGGTTTTGGGATGCTTCGAATCATTTGGCGGTGAAGCGCATGTCCAGGTCCACTTTGAAATGGTAGCTGTAGGCTTAGGGACCCCTTTTTGTCAGTTCCGAGCAGGGACGAAATGCATTTTGAGGTGCGCAGGTAAAAATATGAGCTGAATGACTTCGAAACTTGCAGGTTAAGGGTTTTAGGACATTTCGGATCATTTGGCGGTGAAGCGTATGTCCAGTTTCGCTCTGAAATGGTAGCTGTAGGCTTACGGACCCCTTTTTGTCAGTTACGGGCAGGGACGAAACGTATTTCGAGGTGCGCGGGCAAAAATATACATCGGATGACTTCGAAACTTGCAGGTAAAGGGTTTTAGGACATTTCGGATCATTTGGCGGTGAAGCGCATGTCCAATTCCGCTCCGAAATGCTGTTTATGAATTTTGGTCGCTACCAAGCGATCAGGGTTGTGCTGGCATTTTCAGGCTTTCCTGGCCTCAAAACTTATCCAAATCATTGCCACTAGACCATGAGATGTTGTTTTATAATGGGTACAAATTTGAGCCCCAACAAGTGCCCCCCCGGTGTGCTGCGCTGGATGCTTACGTCATGCCAGTGCACCGGTCCCCCAGGCTCAAGTATAAATAGTTGACTCACTGAGTCATTCCACACTTTTTCGAGTCAGAAAACTTGATTTCTCCCAAGGTGAGAGAGATCACCCTCAGGGTACAGGCGCATGTGGTCCCCTTGTGGGCGCATGTGGCCTGTTACCATTCATTTTTCGATGGAGAACTTCCCTCAGGCGCATGTGAAATTGCCTCTGAGGATGTGGGCGCATGTGGTTCTGGGCATGCGCCCAGGGCATTGCCCGGACTTCATCTTTTCCCAAAAATCAGAGGTGGGCGCATGTGAGGATGCACATGCGCCTGGTGCATTGAATTCCAAGCTTGTTCATTTCCTTCTTCTGAGCCGGGCGCATGTCAGACTGGACATGCGCCTGAGACTTTATGGAGCGAAGTTTCATTTTCAATTTTTAGGGATTGGGCGCGTGTGAGGGGCCACATGCGCCTTGGGCTCCACCTTGGGTGCATGTCAGCCCAACCCTTAGCCAAAAGTCCCATTTTTAGCCCCTGCTTTGCACTTGGTGGAGAAATGGCATTTCCAGCTTCGTTTCTCAGTCAAATTCAGTGTTGTTTAAGGCTAGATCGCTTAAAATTCAAGCATGATTGGAGCTTATTGCCTTGGGCCTACAGTTGACTGCCTACTTTGGCCTGTCACAGCTCACAACTGTCTATTTTAGGCAGGTTCAGAATATGTCTGCCAAAGTGCGCTTATAGCGTCCCGATTGCTTGTAAAGTTGCTGTGTGCGAACAGCTGCATATATATGATGCTGAAACTGTTTCCTGACTCTGTCCAGTATCTGTCTATAAGCACCTGGACTTGTCAAGATTGCTTTTAGACTAAATGCATGGATGTATTGTGGGTTCAATCTATGATTTTGTGTGTGCATCAATCATATGTGTGTGTGCATGTATGATGGCAGTTGCTTTGTTATGAAATGCGTATGATGATTGATATGCTATGCTCTCGATTTGGTTGCTTTCATGCTCTTCATGTTGTGCTTGTGTTTGTGATATGATTTCGTTAGGCTATTTGCCCGTGTGTATCGAGTTGTTCTCTAATGTTGTTTTGTTTACGCGTTGCAGTGAATTGCAGTAGCGACAATGGGATCTTCTGGTGAAACTTCTGGGTCGCATGCTTCTGGTCCGACGCCGATGAAGCACGGTCGGAAAAGAACAGCTGAAGGTCCTTCTAACCCTCCTCCTCCAAGACGTAACTCTCGCTTCTTTCCTACGGTCGAACCCGAGATCAAGGATTTCTCGGAGCGTATTGGGCAGCTTCCTCATGAAGTGCTAGTACGCATCTTTGTCAACAAGACAGCGCCTGAACCCCCGCAGCGAGGAACAGAATAAGAGTGGGTCTATTGGTATGCCCAACTTGCTGGTCTGGCAAATGCCATTGAGGCAGGTCCTCAAGATATACCTGTTCAAAATGTAGAAGAGAATCTGACAGGTCAGAAAGGTAAGAAGAAAGGAGGACGAGGAAAACAACCGATCAAGGCGCTCAGTCAAGCAGAGCGATTGACACAGCTCCTCGACTTGAAATATGAAAGGATGAAGATTGGATGGGAGAGCAACAAGATCACTGCTGAGGGTGGCATCTGCATCACGAACCCCTACAACGGTGAAGTCATCTTGCACCAGAAGTCTCTTATGAGGTGTAAACCTTTGCCAAGCATCGAGCCATCTGATGTTCGCAGACCTAGCCAGTTCTATGGAGTGGAGAGATGGTCTTCAGTTCCTGAGAGATTACTCACCGCCACCCTGGGAAGCAACGGGAAGCAACAAAAGGTTGGTGAGATTAAGGAAATGACTTTCCTCCTGCCTACATGTGATCCGCATGCACCTTATCCGACTCATTTCTTTGAGACGGTGCGTCAAAGGTTCCTTCCTATGAGCACGTCCACAATGTGGGAGACTTCGAGCTTCCATACCCGAGGGCATCTGAATCGTCGTGACAGCTACATCCCCTGGGCGAAGGAGATTCTAATCCGGCACGAGGCTGTGCTGAGGGAGGTCGGGCTCTACTATGCCATCGAGGCGACTGCCGGCTTCTTTCCACGAGATCCGACGATTCTCAGGGGCTTCTTAAATTACTGGAGTTCCGTTACCAACTCTTTCCATCTTCCTCAAGGAGAGATGAGCATAACCCTCTGGGATCTTAAGATGATGGCGGGCCTGCCCATACGCGGCGGGTATTATCACGAATATATCCCCTCTGATGAAGAACTGTCTGGCTTCAGACGCGAAGGTGATCGGAAGGCCTACCATTCCAAGGCGTGTTTGGAGTTGTTCCATGAATTGCAACAGTTTGACTGCATTACAAAGATACACTATGAAGATTGGTCAGTCTACTTCAGCCACGGCTTGAAGTAAGTCTTCGCGGGACGTCTTCTTTCTTTCTTCTCATGATGTATGTTCTTTCCTTTTGCGTAGCTTCTTATGTGAAGTTCTCTCTCCTTTCTCTATTTCAGGATCGACTACGAAAAATATAAGGTTGATGTTAAAAGAGTAAGAGCCTTATGACAACGCTTTCAACGAAAATTTCCTTGCCCAAACGTATTGTCTCCCACTTGTGAGCTAGCAGGCTTCCTCACTTACTGGTTGTCCGCAATCGCGCTTCCCAGCTCAAAGGGTGCTGATGGCGTCAGGGTTTCTTGCTTTGTCATGGCGGGTGCCCTTGCCAGTGGTCAACGTCTTGCTATAGCGCCACCTGTACTCTGCAGCATATATAGAGCGTTTGGTTATGTTGCCAGTAATCCGGACAAACCTGCTGATGGAATGGATGCGGCCTATTGCCCGTGGCATTATTTCTGCGGCTGGTTAGGCGTTTATATTTCCTTGGGTATATGGTATGAAGCCTCACGCCTATTTCTTTCCGGACCGAGCGCCTCTTATCAGATTCATGAAGGCCAAGATGGTGCTTAAGACGCCAGAATGGGTGTCGTCAAGGATCTGCAGTGAGAATGAAGTTGACTTTTACCATTTTCCTGCTTCCATTGCTGATGAAGATATCGAAGTCGTTGATGATGAGGATTCGGTTGACTCTTCTAACAGAGAATTCCTAATATCAATCCGGACCGCCTCTCTCCCGTTCCGCGAAGGCATGGAGTTCTGGCGCGAGCCTTACTACCCGAGCAGGTTCGCCAGACAGTTCAGCTACGATCAGGGTGTTCCATCGACTCTTCCGAGCGTGACGAGGATAGAACGAGCATATGGCATGGGCCCTGTCCATTGGGAGTGGATGTGGGACCAACTTTTACTGACGCGAACTGGCGCGAGGTTCGTGTTGCCTGGTGGTAGTCGACGTCCTACGACTTCTTACGGTTGGATGAGATGGTGGGTGCATCAGTACGCGCGCATCCGGGAAGCCAAACCTGTCGATTTCCCTCTCTATCTCTCTCCTCCAAGGTTGACTGACGTTCCTGAGGACGGTCTTGGTTATCTTCGTGAGCAGCGTGAGGCCGTTGGAGTTCCCGGTACCAGCCATCTGACTTCCTTAAACGTGCCGATCACTCGTAGGAAAGAAGATGGAGCATTAGACGGATGGTATTGCTTTGGGGTCCCTATACAGAGACATCAGCAAGGGGTCGGATCTTCGCGTCCTCCGGCAGAGAATGCTCCTTCGTCTATCGAAGAGGATGAGCCTACGGAAGGCATGGCAGGAGTTAGACCTTCTGATGATTTTGTTGACGATCTTCCACCGGGCCGCGCGAGAGATCAGTTGAGAGTCAAGATAAGACTCACACCAAGAGTTCGCCCGTCCGCACCTGAGAAAAACTTAAGAAAGGCAGAAATATTACATATCAAGAAGTGGGGGAGTTTGGATCCGTCGTTGCAGATCAATCTTCCGAAAGTAGTGGTGGGTGTGACTGCTACCGATAGTCGTGAAGAAGATGAGCTTCGGTCTGGTGCTACAGAGGAGATTGTAGACGAAGAAGATATAATTGCCGACAATCGTGACGGAGGTGAGTCCGAGCCTGCAGATGTCGAGGGGGACAATCCCGAAGGCGGTTCTGAAGTAGGTGATGGTTCGGGGTCACGACTCGAAGATGAGCCTGTAGATTATTCCGGCGATGACTGGGGAGCGGATCGTGCTAACGATCACAGCAACGATGATTCCCTCGCGAACTATTATGATAACGACGCCGGAGTCGGGGGCGTAGGTGATCTTGATGATGCTGCCATGGCAGCGCTCGAAGCACAACTCTACGACAACGTCAGGGTCCAACCTTCTTCCGAGCCTTTAGTCTTTGTTTCTCAGGCTGTTGTTGCACCGACTACGGGGTTGTCGACGGATGCTCATCCTTGTTTGCCCGTTCGTGCTGATAACGCCGAGGGATCCGTTCCTGGGCTTGAGATACGTGAGGGGAACGTCGATCCTTCTTCGGTCTTTCCATCAGGCTGTTCATTGCAAGCGAATTGTTCTGTTGAGTTAGAGGTCATGGATGTGTCATGCCCTGCTGCAGTCGAAGTTGGACCCAACATTCCGCGAGCACAAGGTAAGAAATGCGATTGTGGTTCTGCTTTTTACTTTTCTTCTTTGATTCCTGCATAATCATACTAAACATATTTTGTCGTTATTATCTTATTTCTACAGATCTTATTGGGTCAATACCTGCCTCTGCTACTTCCGTCGCGTCGTCTCCGGTTGTGACTATTGAACTGTCAGGCGAAGCTTTGGAAACAGTTGTTGATTCCGGGACATGCATTGCGGGACCTTCGGAGCCTACTGTTGATCTTCCTACCGTTCCTGGTACGACTCCTGCGCACTTTACATTAGATTATGACTTGTAGTTTTTGCTTCCATTTTTGCTAACTCATCATTTGCTTGTCTTGCATTCTTTCTTGCAGCTGTTGTCGATTATGACGTCACCATTGCTATGATGCCGGACATTCCTGCATTTGAACACTTAGATTATTTTGGTCAGAGCGTGTTGAAGGGCCTGCTGTCTAGCCTTGCGAAGGCGTTGGCCGATCCACAAGAATGGCATATGCTGGGCGCTGGCATGAAAGCGCTGGAAGCTTGTGTCGGATAGTTGGGTCTGATGCGCTCGTGGTTGTCAATCACATCTCTGCGTTCGAAAGCTCCCTCACAAACGTGGCGGCTGCTGAGCGCGTCGAGCCCGATCCTGCTATCGAGGAGAAGCGGAGAATTGCGGAGTCTTTGAGACCTGCAGTGGAACGTCACGCGCATTCTACGGTGAACGCACGAGAATCCCTACAAAATAATAAGATACAGTATGAAGGGTGCTTGGGCCGTATAGCTGAAATCGACGCTGAGATTGAGCGTTTGCAAGCGGAGAAGATCGCCGTGAGCTTCGAAGCTGCCCGTCTCGAGTCAGTAGTTACTCAGGGTCAGATAACAGTCACGCGACTCGAAAGTGAGGGCGAAGCAGCGCGCAAGCAGTTGGAGGATTTGACTGCTGAACTTCAATATGCTCCTGATCCTGCGGAGGTGTTATCTGCAGCAAAGTCAGCGATGGAAACTACCAGGGTAGCCGTGATCAGGCTGATATCAGGATGTTTGGAGAAGCTTTGATCTTTCGCTCCCGATGCTCTCCTTCTTGACTTCAAATGTATAGAAATGATCGTAGGATATTACCTTTAGAAAATTTTGTAGTTGGTGTAAGAGATACTTACCGTTTGACCATTCATGTATACAACGTCGGAAAAGATGTCAATCAAACTTTTGTTAAATGAAATGACAATAGCAATTACTTTTCTATCGTGTTATGCTTGTGTGATGTGTGTTAGAACGGTCTACAATAATAACGATAATAATCACAGTTTTAGTAAGTGATGAATGTAGAATGAAATGAAAAGAGTAATACCTCCCTTTGTCGTCGATTTCGGGAGTGTCCAGGGTTTCTGAACTCGGGATATGCTCGTGTCGTAGACGAATGGTCCTTCTCGGTTATTTCTCCATAGCAAGGCCAAGGAAGACCTGCAAGAATACGAAGTAACTGATTAGCTTCTGTAACTACAGGCTTATCTACTGTATTCTACTCCATTTCATTCTCCATTTCTATCCTTACTTATTACATTCCCTCTCTTGGGGAGTTTACATTTCTCATATTTATGTAAAGGAAAGTAATAGGTTGACCGTTAGGGGTAATATTTCTTCAGAAACCGGCCATTAATTGCAAAACCGGCTCCACCACCGTCAAAATTCACTAAACGGTAGGCCCCGTTGGAGTAGACTTCTTCTACGATGCATATCGGGTCCCACTTAGGGTCGAACTTGCTCTTTGTAGTGTGCGCGGCTGCCGGTCGGTTCATTACGAGTACCAAGTCACCCTTCTTGAAGGATCTACCCCTGACTCGTTTGTCATACGCTGTTAAGATATGCTTCTGGTACATCTCTAGCCGTTGTTGTGCCGCAAGCCTCTTCTCGTCCAAGGCATCGAGCTCGACCATCCTGAGCTCGGCATTACGTTCATCTGTCAAGGAGTTCTGAAGTGCTACCCGCAGGGACTCGACCTGAACTTCCATTGGGATGATGGCCTCCATGCCGTATACCAGTGAATAGGGAGTAGCCCGCGTTGCTGTGCGGTGCGTAGTACGATATGCCCAGAGTGCTTCGGGCAACCGTTTGTCCCAGTCTTTCTTATTCTCTGCCACCGTTTTCTTCAAAATCTTCACGATGGTTTTGTTGAATGCATCAGCAAGCCCGTTCGTAGGAGGATAGGAGGGTGTTGAGTAGCAATGCTTGATCTTGAACTTGGCACACAGCTTGTTGATCACAGCATTTCGGAAGGGCGTGCCATTATCCGTGACGATCCGATCGGGAATACCATGTCTATAGATGATGGTGTTCCGGATGAAGCCCTCCACCTGTTTAGCTTTCACGTTCTTCAGGGCCAAAGCCTCGGCCCACTTAGAGAAATAATCTGTTGCCGCCAGTATGTACTGGTGTCCTTGAGAGGAAGAGGGGCTAATAGGGCCTATCACATCCATACCCCAGGCCGCAAAAGGCCAAGACATCACTGACTGATGCAATTCTTCTGGAGGTATATGTATGATGTCAGCATGTATCTGACACTGATGGCATTTTCTGACGTAGTCCATCGCGTCTTTCACCATGGTGGGCCAATAATAGCCCATGTGCCGCACTCGATGATGTAGGTTCCGTCCGCCTTGATGGGCACCACATTCTCCTCCGTGCGCCTCTCTCAGCGTATCGTGAATTTCTTCTCGGGCCAGGCATCTTGACAGCGTTCCATCGCTGGAGCGTCGATACAGTACTCCTTCTAAGAGGACGAATGAGCTGGCACGCCTTCTGACTTGAGTGCGCTTCTGCGGATCCTCGGGTAAGAACCCATACTTCAAGTAATCAGAGAATGGTCTTCTCCAATCTTCCTCTTCTGTGATCTCAAAGCAATGTACGGGACTTGCACTCGTGACATTCTCGGCTGCTGTGAGGGATGGCAGTATTCTCCTTTCTTCTATGGTGACTTGAAGTGGGCTGCCCCCTGGGTGCGCGAGAGCCGCGGCCAGGTTAGCCAATGCATTTGCTTGAGAATTTTCAGCTCTTGGGACGTGTGACACTGTACTGTCCCGAAAATGATCGAATAGGGCTCGGGCCTGATGACAAAGAGATGACAGCTCTGGCTTGCGGACTTCATATTCCGTCATAAGCTGTCCCACAACTAACCGAGAATCACCGTATACCTGTAGTGATCGGATTCGCATGTCTCGCGCCAACTGTAACGCAATGATGAGGGCCTGATACTCTGCCTCGTTGTTTGTGCACGACGACACTATTGTGAATGAGTAGGGCAACAAGTCGCCTTGAGGACTGATGAAGATCACACCGGCCCCTGACCCTGCAGCTCTAGAGGCTCCATCGAAATACATCCGCCACTGCTTCGTGACCTTTACCATCATGGCCTGGTCGTCAGGCAGATCACATTCCATTTCCATGTTATCCGGCATCGGGTGAGCTGCTAGAAAATCGGCTATCGCCTGCCCTTTAACAGCTCGAGACGACAAATACGTGATGTCGAACTCGGATAGCAGTAGGGCCCATTTGGCTAAACGCCCGAACAACATAGGTCGGTTCATCAGGAACTTGATAGGATCTGCTCTGGAGATCAATGTAATCTGGTATGACAGACAGTAATGCCTCAACTTCTTCACAGTGAATATCAAGGCCAGGCATATCTTCTCAATCGGTGAGTAATTAAACTCAGCGCCGACGAGCGTGCGGCTCAAATAGTACAGAGCATTCTCTTTCCCTTCTTCATTCTTCTGGGCGAGCAGTGCCCCCAGTGAGTTCTCTCCCACTGCTACATACAGTATCAGAGGCCTTCCCTCGATTGGCGCTGCGAGAACTGGAGCTTTCCCGAGTAACTCTTTGAGGGAATCGAAGGCTTTCTGGCACGCTTCGTCCCACTCGAAGCGGACGTTTTTCTTGTTCAGGCGAGAGAAAGGCTGGCAGCGACCTGACAGGTTCGAGATGAACCGCCGCAAGTAAGCGACTCTCCCTTGAAAGCTCTTCAGCTCTTTCAAATTCTTCGGAGGAGGCATTTCTCGGATCGCCTTGATCTTCGCGGGGTCAATCTCAATTCCCCGATGCCTGATCACAAAACCAAGGAATTTTCCGGAGGACACCCCAAAGGCGCACTTCAACTGGTTCATGCGGAGGCTCTTCTTCCTCAACCTCTGAAATACTAGCTTCAAATGTTCGCGATGTTGTTGATATCCGTCGGACCTTACTACCAGGTTGTCGACGTAGCATTCCACATGCTTGTGCATCATGTCTTGGAAGATCACCTGCATTGCTCTCTGATACGTGGCGCCTGCATTTTTCAGCCCAAACGGCATCACCCGGTAACAGAATATCCCGAGAGATGTGCGGAAGGCAGTGGACTCTTCGTCTTCTGGAGCCATTCGGATCTGATTATACCCTGAGTAGCCGTCCATAAAGGACATCGTCGCATATGCTGATGTGCTATCGATCAGGAGCTCCGGGATGGGTAGAGGAAAGTCATCTTTGGGACAAGCCTCATTTAGGTTGAGGAAATCAATGCACACTCGGATCTGGCCGCTCTTCTTCTTTACAGGTACTATGTTTGAGATCCATTTGGGATACTGAACTTCCCTGATAAACCCGGCCTGAAGCAACTTCTTCACCTCTTCCTCTATCTTCGGGACGATGTCAGGATGGAAGCGCCTCTGTGGCTGCTTGACCGACCTCTTCTCCTTCGCGATATTCAACCTGTGCATCGCGATTGCCGGCTTTAGTCCTGGCATCTCAGAATAGGTCCATGCGAACACGTCCCTGTTCTCTTTCAGGAGTTGAATGTAGCTCTCCCTCTCTTCTTCGAGAATATTCTTACTGATATAAGTATTCCTCGGCTCTTCAGTGGTCCCCAGATTGACTTCTTGTAGCTCATCTATCGTGGGCTGACCTCCATCTTCGATCTGCTCTGGCGCGGCACTCGGCTGTATGACTTCATTCGGTCCGGCGGGCCTCACCTCTTCCACGGGACTAATTGTCACCATGTTAATATGCCTGATCTCACATCCTGCCCCCAGGGCTTCTTTTCCTCTGTATACTTTCGTCTTTACTTCGAAGGGTGCTAGCATGCCTTTCCGAGCTGGCGGTTCTGAACAGATGAACCCCATATTCCTCATAATGTTTCTACTGGCCTTGCTATATCTTTCTTCTTCAATGGGCGGTGTCTCTACCGGTGTTCTCTTCGCGTTCTCTTCGATCTGCAATGGGTTGTGGAGTCCAGCCTGAAACCTTATCTCATGCTTGGCTCCCATTGTCGGCGGCACGCAGAACTGGCTCGAAGCTTTAGGGAAGGGACGAATCCTCTCAACCTTTGGCACCGGCATATTGAAGCTGGACTGCAACACGCTCATCTGTTGGCTTGTCATCTGTTTCAACACTGACTGCCCTTCCTTTCAGAGGTGCTTCGGGATTAGGTAAAACTTCTTCCTTTGCAACGGATTTCCTCTGTGAGCCCTTGTGGCTTCAGCGACCACTCGCGGAGCTTCGTCCGCTTGTCTTGGATTCTCGCCCTGGGATTCTGCCCCCTGTGCCACCTTTGTCGGTTCGTTGGCTTTTCTGGCGGTCTCAGCCTCCTCACTCTCCCGATAGTATTGTGCATCTGCTAGGAAAGATTCAGTGATGGAGTACGGCCTCGGGTCTGCCGCCACTCTATACTGGACGCCATCTCTATTGTACTTGAAGCATTGGTGGTATGTCGAGGGAATAATGCCGTATTGATGAAGCCACGGTCGTCCCAACAAGATATTGTATGTCGTCATTGCATCGATCACCTGACAGGTGACTTTGGTGCTCAATTCTTCTATTTCCAGCATGACAGTAATGGACCCTAGGACACACTGACCGTCCTGATTGAACCCTTGGATAACCATGGCGCTTGGGCGGAGTGCTGTCTGTCTAAAACCCAACTGCTGCAATGTCTTCAGAGACATAATATTCACAGCGGATCCGTCGTCCAGCATGCATCTTCGGACCTCTATGTCTCGGATGAGACCTGTCACCATCAGCGGGCAGTTGTGGTCTGTCAAGCTGATCGTTCTGTCTTCTTCAGAGAATGTGATCATGGACAATCGGTCAATCTGCATGACCTGCTCTACGGGTCGATCCTCAGTTCCTGTTATCCTCATTCCTTCCATTTCTGACTCGATCTCTGCTATCATGACCTCACGAGCTTCTTGATCGAGCAACGCGTTGAGCAACATTTCTCGATATTTCTTCAAAAGGCACAGGGCGTCATAGATGCTGAGTCGGGCCGGAACCTTCTTCAGATGAGACACCACATCATAAATCACCGGTGCCTTATCTCGAGTGTGATCTCGTTGGTCAGCTGCTGGCTCATTGACCGCTTTTGTTGATTTTTTTCTCGAGGTGTCCCTGATGGCTCACCTATGACCGCATTCGTCCTTCTAGGGTCTGGTCGCCTCAGAAATTCTCTCTGTACGACCTGCTTTCCTGACCGCAGAGCCACTACATTGACTTCTCCTTTCTCTAGGACTTGGTCCTTGTCACTGGCCCTTGGTTGAGCGACCACTGAGACCATGGCGCACTGAACGGGCTGTGCACGTGGCTGTTCTTGTCCAACATTTCTTCTTCTCATTCTATTCTTCATCTTCCTCTCTTTCTCCAAGAGTCTTCTCTTGTTCTCTAGCCTCTACTTGCTGCTCACAAGTGTCCATGGCTCTTCCGGTTCTGGGAATGGATTCGCCGTTGGAATTTGAACTGGCACAGGGAGGGCAGACACTATTGTCGCAGTGTTCTGGCTCGCCTCTTCCGCCTTCATATTGATGGTGCCATCGTTGATCATCCGTTGAATCTTGCCTTTTAGGACAAAGTAGTCTTCAGTCTTGTGGGTGGTCACACGATGATACCTGCAGTAGCTGGGATGATCGACCATCTTCGCTTCCTCCGGGCGTGTGCATTCTGGCAGTCTTATTAACCTCTCTTCGACCAGCTGTTCCATGATCAGAACCAGATCTTCCATGTCGAAGGTATAAGGTCCGTTTGCTAGATTACGCTCTTCTATCGTGAGATGTCGTGGCCTCTGAAAACTCTTGCCTTTGTCTTGAGTCGTGGTTACTGGCCTGGCCTCAACTCTACGTTCGGCGTTTGGGCGTTTCCTGTCATTTGAACCTTTTCCTTTATCAACATAGTTAGAGGTTATCATCCTTCCGACTTCTCTCCTGGGCTTCTCTGCCTTGAACTGCGCTCTGGATGCGGCTCCTTCCACCAGGTGGGCTTTCGTAGCAGGTCTCGAAACGTCGAGAAGTTGTGTCTAGATAAGCCAAATGAGATCATCGCGTCCATGGCCTGCATGCACATCTTGACCTGCTCAGATTCGTTGGGCAGTTCCCGGCACTGTGCTGCTATAGTCCCCCACCTGTCGATGAACTTCTCGACCGACTCTCCTTGCCTTTGACGAACCAAGGCTAAATCTGTCAGTGAGACTTCTCGCTCAGTAGAGAAGAATTTGGAAATGAACAGGTCCTGCATCTGCTCCCAGGACTTGACTGACCCTGCGGGCAGTGACATGTACCACTGGAATGCTTTGCTCGTGAGCGTTGAGCTAAACAATCTGAGACAGTACTGGGGAATTGTCGATAGGTTGCCCATCATTGTCATGAATTGAGCCATGTGTTCCTTTGGCGATCCCCTACCATCGAATCTAGGGAAGTCTGGACGTTTGAAATTGTTGGGAAATGGGAGGTCGTGGACCTCGGGTAAGTACGGCACCCGGTATACATATTTCCCTCTCTTCTCCTTTTCTCTTTCCTGACGCATCAGGTCCATAACTGTCTGGGACAATTCTTCTCTCGAGGCTTGAGACGGCAGTGGTGGTACACGTCCGAACACAACGTTTCTCGGGCGAGCTTGTGGTTCGGCGGTGGCTGGTTCTCCTGCTGCCCCCTGGCATTCTTCCACAGACTGTCGAGTAGGTACGGCTGGGCTTCTGTTTGCCCCCTGGGCAACTAGAGCCAACAGTGCTTCTTTCATCTCTCTCATCTCTCTGGCCATGTCCTCTTGAACCTAGATAATCTCATCTATCTGTTCTTGGATTGGAGGCAGCTCTGGGTATCGTTCACTCGCCTCTCCTTCGGTGACCTGCACCATCATTACTTGCGCTCGCTGCGTCCTCGTCTTGATCACGGCAGCTTCAGTAGGGATTGTCTTCATCGTCGTCTTAGTTGACTGTCGAACAGCGGATCTGTTCGGTATCTTCGCTGACGATGTTGTCTTCGGTATCGCTGGGAAGTTGATATCGGCGAAGGAGAACTCTGTCCTGGCTGACACGGTAGTTCTGCCGGAGTCGCGGGCGTCGCCCCTGTAGACTGGCTTCCACTGTCTCTTTGTTCTGCTTGGCACCCTTGCTGTCCTCTCCGTCTCAGCTGGGATAACCTTCTTGTTCTCAGTCTTCTTGACGGTCTTGCGCTTCTGCACAATCTGCCATCCGGCTTCAGAGGTTGCTGCCAGATGGGGGAAGTAAAATCCTCCAGACGCTAGGAAGATCATCGTAGATGCCATTTGTTTGGTTCTTTCTCTGTCTTTCTCTTTCTGTCTTTCTCTCTCTCTCTCTGCACAGTCATACACGCATTAGAATATTCCGTGCGCTTGGGAAAGAGAGGGGACGCGACCTTACCAATCGCGATACGGCTCGACAGTGGATAGACAGAAACATACAAGTACGAACTACATGCATGCTATGCGAAGTTTCGAAATTCTTTTGCCTTAAAGATGAAGGGAAGAACATTCCCGTTGAGAGTCGCCAGTTTGGCGCCCGTGAAGGCGCCAAACATTTCTCCTTGCGGTAACCTTTCCCATGTACACATTAGTGTCTGCAAATGATTTATCGTAGAATGACTATTTACTCAGAGATAACCAGAGATTCTGGTATTGAATATTCCCCAGCAGAGTCGCCAGTTTGTTAGAACTTAGAAAAAGGAGAGGAAAGATCAGAACTACTCGTCAGCAGTCCTTCTTTCTTTTTTTCATGTTTCTTTTATTCTGGGGGAATTCTGAGTATTGAGACATTCATAAACAATCATAAGCAATCACAAAGTGTACACAAGAGAGAGATATCGCAAGGCAAATTTTATTCCAGAGATTCTGAGATCTTTTACATTCCAGGCTGTGATACTGGTCACGAGCCTTTAATTACATCAACGGTTGATCACCCTTTATTGGAAGGCAAAAGACTAATCCGCCGGGGATTATGGTCTTGAGTTCATGGTCGTTTAGACCTTTGTTTTCTTGTTATGGACTGTGCCACATTTATTAGACACGCCGGATGTCTATGTCCCATTTTCTTTCGGTATGTCCGGGTTGAGAGACTGTCAGGATTTGAGTGGTGCAACTCGGGGCCCGCGCCTGTTACTGTGAACAGGTGACCGCTGAAATACACGATCCTCGAATGTTGGTCGGCATGACCCAAGGCCTGCGCCCGTACTTTTATGACGGGTGACCTTAGGAAAGCACTCCGCAACGTTCCCGAACGAGGGTTTTAATCGAGTGGTGCAACTCGGGGCCAGCGCCTGTTACTGTGAACAGGTGACCGCTGGAATACACGAACCTCGAAATGTTGGTCGGCATAACCTAAAGCCCGCTCCCGTATTTTTATGACGGGTGACCTTAGGAAAGCAATCCGCAACTACCTCATCAGCTCAACCGACGGACCCGTTGTCGATGGGTAGGGCATCGACGGTCTTTTTCATAGTGGCAGTGTATAGCAAGATGTTTCAAGCTTAGTTAGAACTCTTTGTTTGTGGTTTCTCGTGGTAACCATAACCCCTTAGGTTTAGCCTCGGACCTTTATCCGGGATGAATAGAGCTTTGTACAGTAAAGTAAATGTATTTCTTCTGGAGTCGGGCGACTCGTCTTCGAGAACATTCTTTCTTCTGACTATTTTCAATGATCTATTTGGGATCAAGTAGACTTTATCGAGCCAAGATCTTTTGAAGATTTCAATATATTTAATGGGCTGGATCGGCTGTTTCCGATGCCTGCAAATGGCTAAGTATAGGGTCCGATGGACTCCTGTTCATGCCAATTTCTTATGAATAATGGGGGTCGGTGCCCCGTAAATGCTTAACTCGACTGTTGGATAGCCTGAGTACCTCAGCTTTACCTCGTCGTCTTTGAAATCGCGGTTGATTTCATTTGGCATTAGTCAATTTTCAAGCCAACAGGGCACTTCCCAGGGCTGAAAATGACTGAGCAGTGGACCTGTTTGCGGTCTGATTGGGGAGATCAGTGAATATTATCGATAACCGTCTTTGAACAGGGGTGGATTATGTCCACGAAGATCGCTGTGCGATCGCGTTTCGATTTGCTTAGCAGAAGTCGATTTCCGGGCCAACAGGGCACTTCCTAGGGCTGGAAATGACTAAGTAGTGGACCTGTCTGCGGTCTAATCAGGGTATTCGGTGAATATTATCGACGATCGACTTGGAACAGGGGTGGATTATGTCTACGAATCTCGCGGTGCGATCGTGCTTCGATTCGCTTAGTAGAAGTCAATTTTCGGGCCAACAGGGCACTTCCCAAGGCTGAAAATGACTAAGTAGTGGACCTGCCGACCACTTGATTAGAGTATTCGGGGGTCCTTAGATCGGATAACCTCGTCGCGGTACATGATTATGGCGTATCATGTCATGTAGAAGAAAAGTTTCCCTCTCGGGCTCGGTCCAATTCCGCCTGATTCTTCTCGTTTTCGGCCGTTTTTTGGCTCTTTCGGAGGGATTTCCAGAGCTGCCAAATTGGCTAAGTGTTGGTCATTTTGGAATAAAACACTGATTTAGGCCACTTATCATTGACCGTTGGAGAATCTGATCCAGCAGATGGATAGATCTCATCGAGACACATCCGGCGGAAGTGATTTCATAAAAATCGGATTCCAAACGAAGGCGTGGCACGCGATCGAAGGTCCACCCCTCCCATCAGCGTCGAAGCGCATGGAGGGGTGGATATGCAGGCGCATGTCAGGATGACATAGCTGCCAAGCGCATGTGGTTGGGAGGTGGGCGCATGTCCCATCTTCCGGACGCATGTGAAGTGTTTTTTTTTAATGAAAAAACAGATGGAGAAGAGGTGTTCCGGGCGCATGTGGTAATGCACATGCGCCTGGACTCAAAGAGTGGGCGCATGTCCCTCCTGGACTTAACAGATTTTCAGGATTTTTCGATGGGAAAAGCCGGCGCATGTGGTGGAATAAGCCGGCGCATGTGGGGGATATGCTGGCGCATGTGCCCAGCACTTAGAAAATTTCAGCATTTCAGCTCCGACAGGGGACCTCCAAAGGACAGCTACCTTTTCTGGACATGCACTCACTGTCGCCAAGCCACTTCTAGGCTATGATTGACCTCCTAAATGAACGGGATGGGGTGTGGAAGTCCAGATGTTGCTAATTTTGGTACTTCCTTCCTAATTTGGAGCCTCCGGGTCGGCTTGTCGTATAAGAACGTTGTTCCGGGGAGCGCGCGCATGGAAATATTCATCATAATGACTTTAAACTTGCTATTTAAGGGTTTTGGGGTGCTCCGAATCATTTGGCGGTGAAGCGCATGTCCAGTTCCACTTTGAAATGGTAGCTGTAGGCTTAGGGACCCCTTTTTGTCAGTTCCGGGCAGGGACGAATTGCATTTTGAGGTGCGCAGGTAAAAATATGAGCTGGATGACTTCAAAACTTGCAGGTTAAGGGTTTTAGGACATTTCGGATCATTTGGCGGCAAAGCGCATGTCCAGTTCTTCTCTGAAATGGTAGCTGTAGGTTTACGGACCCCTTTTTGTCAGTTCCGGGCAGGGACGAAACGCATTTCGAGGTGCGCGGGCAAAAATATGCATCGGATGACTTCGAAACTTGCAGGTTAAGGGTTTTAGGACATTTTGGATCATTTGGCGGTGAAGCGCATGTCCAGTTCCGCTCCAAAATGCTGTTTATGGATTTTGGTCGCTACCAAGCGATCAGGGTTGTGCTGGCATTTTCAGGGCTTTCCTGGCCTCAAAACTTATCCAAATTATTGCCACTAGACCATGGGATGTTGTTTTATAATGGGTGCAAATTTGAGCCCCAACACATGGTTCCTGTGATAGATTGGCAGCCGTTGGAGGTTTGTGAGGATGCTTCTTAAATTGAGCAGCCGGTCCGTATCCTTGACCGGAAGGAGCAGATCCTCCAGACCAAGGTCATTCCTTTGGTGAAGGTCCAGTGGAGTCATCATAGCGCAGATGAGGCGTCGTGGGAGTGAGAGGCAGAGATTCGTGAGTCTTATCTCCATCTTTTTTAAGATCAATTGTATCTGTATGATTACTTTCCGCATGGCATGCGTATTTAGTAATGTGATTTCCTTTTCCTTATGATCTTCGGCTAGTTTGGGTTTGTAGTGCAAATTTTGAGGACTAAATTTTCTGTTAGGAGGGGAGAGTTGTAAGACCCATACCCTGATTTGCCCTCCGAACATTTAGTTTCCGGTGCCGATACGTCCCGGATGGACCAGATTAGCGAGCTTTGATCGCGACCCTATTTTAGTACCGCATCGACCCAAGACCTGTACCCCAGCGACTGCTAGGTGCTGCGATTCCAACGTCGCACAGCACGCCCCATGCGATACCCGGTGTGAAAGTTATGATCATTTACGCAATCCGAGGCGGGCCACACAACGAACGTGTGGCGCGGGCCCCACTTGTACAAATCCCAATAAAAGGTCAAATCAATCAAATCAATCACCCTCACCCTCACCCATACCCCTCTCATCACCCTAGTTTACACACACCATACCCACCCCATCCCTCTCTCACCACCAAAGTCAACATAAGCCCATACCATCCTACCCTCCTCCCATGCTAACCATCATCATCACATCCCTAAGTAAACACCCCAAGCATTCCTAAGCACCACTCGTCCATGGAATTTCTAAAGAGAAAGGAGAGAAGGGGAGAGAGAGAGAGAGAGAGAGAGAGAGAGAGAGAGAGAGAGAGAGAAGAAAGAGAGATTAGAGGGAGTTGTGTGATAAGTAGAGGAGATTAAGGGAAGAGATCCAAGCTTGGAGGGCCCCAACCATCATCCAGACCGTCCGATCGTCAATCCAACCCCATCCAACCGTCCAACCATCATTGTGAGTGCAATGGGAGACATAAACTCCTCCTTTTCTTGTTTGCCTTTCTTTTTCCTTTCTTTTTTGGGCCCACCTTGTGATGGACAGTCAGATGGATGGATTGGATCATCCATGAATGGGCCCCACAACCTGGATGATAATAATAATTATTATTATAATAATTATAATAATATATATAAAAAAGGGAAAAAGGAGATCGGCCACTAGACAGACAGCGTTTAGAGGACGCTGCTGCCCAGCAGCACCTGGGCTGAGGCCCTTTTGGGCGTTAACCGTGGGGTCCCCACTCGTGGGACCCACCTTGATGTATGGACTTAATCCACACCGTCCGTCTGTTTCTCCAGCCCATTTTAGGGCTGGACACCAAAAATGAGACTGATCCAGATCTCAGATGGACCACACCATAGAAAACAGTGGAGGCAAGGATGCCCACTGTCGAAACTTCTGTGGCCCACCGTGATGTTTGTAGACCGAATCACCTGTCTAATATTGGACTCTATGGGTTCCTCATGAGTTGGGGAACATGATGAATGGTGGAGATCACATTCATGTGGGCCCCACTTGATATAAACAAGAGAAAGAAAAAAAAGGAAAAAATAAATAAATAAGAACGTCTAGACGCTGGACGTTCACAGCGTCAGGGATGCTGGAACTGTCCAGCATCAGTAAGGCTGGGACGGTGAGTGGGGTCCCCACTCGTGGGAGCCACCTTGATGTTTTTGTTAAATCCACACCGTCCATCTGTTTTCCTGAATCATTTTAGGGCCAGGGCCCAAATATGAAACAGATCCAAATCTTAAACGGACCGCACCACAGGAAACAATGGAGAACATGATGTCCACTGTCGAACCTTCCTTGGCCCAAATATGTTTGTAGACCAATTCACCTACCCAATATTGGGCTCGTTAGGTCCCCCATGAGCTGGGGAACCTGATAGACGGAGTGGATCATTCTCATGTGGGCCCCACTTGATGAAAAGAAAGGAAAAACAAAAAAAAAGGGAAAACAAAAAGAAAAGAGGTAAGTCTCCCAGCGTCTCTGACGCTGGGAGTAACCAACGGATGCTCGATTGGATACTGACATGTTGCGTAGCTATCTAGCTACTAGAGTGACGTCACCAACTTCTATGGGCCCCACCGTGCTGTATGTGTTATATCCACACCGTCCATCCATTTGGGGAGATCATTTTAGGGCATGATCTCAAGAATGAGACAGATCCAAATCTCAGGAGGGCCTTGCCAAAGGAAACAGTGGGGACAGTGACCCTACCATTGAAACCTTCCTACGGCCCACCATGATGTTTATTTGAGATCCAACCTCTTCATAAGTTCACACACGTGTGCAGGAAGGGAAAACAAAAATATCAGCTTGATCGAAAACTTCTGTGGGCCCCACATGATGAGATAAAATAATAATAATAATAATAATAAAAAGAAGAAAGAAGGGGCGCTGGCAGCAACCATCGCCGTGGGCTGGTTGGGCTGTCCAGCATGTAGCCCACTCGTGGGACCCACCTAGAATGTATGTGCCTTATCTAGTCTGTCCATATGTTTTTCCAGCTCATTTTAGTGGCTGAGCCCAAAATTTAAGCATATCCAATTGTCAAGTGGACCATGCCACGGGAAACAGTGGTAATAATGATTTCCACCGTTGAAACCTTCCCAGGCCCTACAGTGATGTTTATTTGTCATCCAACCTGTTCATAAGATCACATGGATATGGATGAAGGAGAAAACACAAATATCTGCTTGATTCCAAAACTTCCAGAGACCCAGCTGGGTACCACGCAGCCTAGCAGGTGGCCCACCCTTTGGGTTCCAACGTGATGTATCTGTTTAGTCCCACCATGATGTATCTGTTTTATTCATGTTGCCCATCTATTTCTCCATGTCATTTTAGGATATGGCCCGAACAATGAGGCAGATCCAAACCTCAGATGGACCACACCCGCAAGGAATAGTGGTCATTGATGCCCACCATTGAAAACTTCCTTGGGGCCACTTTATTGTTTATTTTTCATCCAAATAGAGGTTGGGGGCCCATCTTTGGGTTCCACCTTGATGGGTGTATTATGTATCATGCCACCAGTCTTGATCGACGCGTGGGGCCCGATTTGAATGGGCTTCACTTAGGAAATTGTGGTGATTGAATACCTACCACTGAAACTTCTTAAGATTGATGATGTGTATTTGCTATCTGACCAGTGGGCGGGACCCACCATGGTCCTTCCTTTGATATATATGTTTTATCCATGCCGTACACCTATTTTGTCGGTCTATTTTGTTTGTGCAGGCCCAAGTATGGGGCCGATGTGGTCTCAAGTGGGCTATGCCGCGAAGACCTTTACATTTCCAATGGGGCCCACAGTCCGGGTCCCACTCTTTGTATATATATTGGGCCATTTAAGGCCAACGTCACATGATATGTTTGGTAACATACTAGCATATACTTAGCTTGATATGTCACACTAATAACAGGCTTAGTATAATGAATACCATGCTCATTCATATGCCCATACACATCATTTGTATGCCTGTTATGGATCATGATTAACCATAGCATATGCTAGTTGGCTTGTTATACTTAGGAGACTCGTGGAAGACAGGGTCTCCCCACATGATTGCGCAGTATGCGTAAGTTTGGTGCATGATTTGGATTGTATGACTCATGCATTTCGTATTATGTATGTCACGATTGCCTTCACACCCTAGCAGCATCAGGGTGGTGGCCACCATAGTCACATCGTGGTTGGCAGTAATGGACACCGGAAACTTGTTCTAGCATGTGGGCGCTATGGATGTCCTTGGGTGAAAGTCCCTAAACCCTGTGGTACCAGTAGGATGCTCCAACATCAAGACCGAGTGGATAACATGAGTGCCCGAGTGCCGAATACCAGTAGGCCGCGTCTCCCACTATGTCGAGGTCGGTTAGAAAGGGGTGTGACCTTATCCGCCTGGGTGCAATGGGCTATAAGCTAGGTTGAGTCTGACCAGCTCATGGAATGGGTCGCTATCGGCGAGCCGGGTGGGCATTGGCATACCACTGACGAGGCGGATAGTGAGGTCTTTTCTACTCGTTTGGTTATGCGCGCGATGTGCGGCGACCAGTATTAGAGTATACTAGACCCCGGTGATGTCCTAGATGAGAACCATTTTGATATGTGGATTAGTTGAGGATTGACGTGTTTGCATTGCATCTCTAGCATGTAACACTCGGCCATGTAGGCCCTCGCATCGCATAGCCTTGGGATGGCTGATAGCATTCATGAACTTGGTAACTTAGTTCTCTATCACTTTCGCTTACTCTGATATCTGTATACTTGTCATATACATCACACGAGCACACACGCACACTACTGAGCTTCGTAGGAAGCTCATGCGCGTTTGTTTACGCTGCAGGTACTAGGGCACATCAGCAGCGTTAAGCGCGGTTCATGTACCTGTTATTTTGGGTTTTTGCTACATTTTGTATTTCCCTTTCCAGCACTGTACTCAACAAACTTTATAATGGATATTGATGATATTTTGTGGTTTTGATTATGCTCCTTTACAAAAAAAAAATTACCCTAAAAATCCTCCTAGTAGGATCCTAGGATCGAAACCTGGCATATGAGAGATATGAGCCGAGAAGGGGGTACTACGGAGGCTGTTGGCACCAAGGTCAGCGATCGAAAATTTAGTGAGCCCAGTCCCCGGGTTTGGGGGGTGACAGCAGCGGCATCAAAGATCAGGGGAGCACAAGGGGAGCTGATTCAAGCACGGGAGAGTAAGAAGAAGCAACCCAAAGCGGCGCTACAAAGGGGCTCAATCTGACCAGTAAGGTTGTCTTTGTTAAGAGTCCATCCACTCAATTTCCTGTGGGAGTTGAGTGTAGAGTTTGTTTGACAAACTTGAACTAGGGTCGTTTGCCGATCTTTGGCCTGTTTGTCGGCCTAAAGTCTAGGGACATTAGTCATTCCTTGGCCTGTTTATCAGCCTAAAGTCTAGGGACGTTAGCCGTTCCTTGGCCTATTTGTCGGCCTAAAGACTAGGGGTTGTTTGGCACTTCTTGGCTCGTTTGCCAGGCCTAAATTCAGGGACGTTTGCCATTCCTTGGCACGTTTGTCGGGCCTAAATAAAGTCTCCAAGGGGAGCCACCAACATGGGTGTGAACGTGCAGGTTGGGAGGGACATGTAAACTCTTTGGTTGGGTGGATCCGAGTTAAAACACTTTGGTTGAGAGGAACCAGATTTAAACTCCCCAGTGAATGCCGGTGTGCTCAAAGGGGTTGAGTACTTGAACCGAGAGTAGAGTAGACAAGTATTCGAACCACTATACATGCTTGTGTTTGTGATTGTACTTGAGCACATTTCTCTTTATGCATTGTGTTTAATTAGTTAATTATAAATGCTTAGTTAGAAATGTATGTTAGACACTTGATAGGCACATCCACACACACAAGATGTACTTTCCCTCCTTGAGTAGACTTGAACTTAATTGATCCATCCTCATTTAAGTCTACTTAAGTTGCATAGATTAGGTTCTTTATTAGGTTAATCATTTATTAATCTATGCTTGCTTAGACTAGGATGTTAATTGCTTTTATCATATGCTAGTCTATTGATTGGACCCACTAAGGCTTGGAAGCCGAAGTGTTAATCTCTTACTTAGTTTAATTTGCTAAATCTGTTAAGTAGGTGAAAAGATTTTTAAAGGTCCTAATCACCCCCCTCTAGGACTTATCAATAATTCTAGTTGCTCCTTAAGCTTTCGCACGCGTATGCGTAAATTAGACTACCTGACGTAATTTCAAGAAGGTCACTGGCACTGGTTGCACTAAGAAACCATAGGGTGTCCTCCAGCAAGTCACTCGTCCGAACTCAAGACGTTCACTGGCACTGGTTACACTAAGAAACCACGGGGTGTCCTCCAGTAAGTCACCTGTCCGAACCTAAGACGGTCACTGGCACTGGTTGTACTAAGAAACCATGAGGTGTCTTCCAGCAAGTCACCTGTCCGAACCTGAGACAGTCACTAGCACTGGTTGTACTAAATGAAAACTATGGAGTGTACTCCTGAAAGTCATTTTGTCTACAGAGACGCCCGATGACACTGAGATACATGACTCGGTTAAAATCCTGGTTGCTACTCAACTAGAAACACCCGAAAGAGCTGAGACCAACATCTAACTGATCTTAGTAATGGCTTGGTCCATAAGAAATCCTAAACTTAGTCTTTACGACCATGAACTTAAGACTATAATCCTCAATGATTTAAATTACTTGCTCGATCTATCCAGGCTTCATCTCTTTAATATTTCATCTATTGTATAACTGCAATTCATAATGGAATCTTGTTGCTTTGTGCCATAGTTTTCTCCCGCAAGGGTTTCTATGTAAAAATCTCTGTGTTGTCTATGTTGTGCTTTATTAATATTTATGCTCTTTTAATGATTTATTTAATTTATTTATGATACATACATGCATTTACTTTTTCCTTTTAATCAAAGGTGATCATCCATTGATTTAATTAAGGGTTCGTGACTAATTCACAACCTGGAATGTAAAAGATCTCGGAATCTCTGGAATAAAATTCACCTCGCAGTGTTTTCTCGTATATACTTTGTGATTGCTTGTGATTGTCTACGAATGCTTCTATACTCAGAACCCCAGAATAACGAAACACGGGAAAAATTGCCTGATGAGCATTTTTCTAGTTTTAACAAGCATGTGCCTCATAGAGAAAATGAAAAGGCGGATGCACTTGCGAGCCTAGCAACAACTTTAACATGCACAATCAGAAGTACTCTCCAAGTAACAATTAAAGAAAAAAGATTCTTACCCTTGGCAAAGACAGACGATTATATTGATGAGGCTAAGCTTGTCTCTTGTTATGAAATAACAATGGAAGACTGCTACAATCCGAAGATTGCACACCCAAGTGCAGGTAGCGAATTAGTAAAATACTCGGTAAAACCGAGGTCGATCCACAGGGATTGGGGTTAAGAACACTTAAAGGAATTAGTTTAGGTGGGAGAGATGAAATATGGATTATCCACGAGAGTGGAGCAAGTTGTGTATGGTGAAAGACAGAAATAGAAAAGGGGCTAAAGCATCAGGGATCCACCTTTGATTTATCCACAAGGTTTGATTTGTTGGTCTAACTATAACTCAACTAGAATCGAATAAAGATTGATTCTAATCAGAAGATGAAACAGTTAAACCATTTGCATATTTCATAAAAGATGGTGATCTGAATCGATTGATTTAACCATGAAGCACTCGTTAGTTGATCACAGGGAATTCCAAGCATCCACTATGCCCGGAGTCGACAATGGATCAAGGAATTGTACAGATCAACAACTTTGCCAACAAGTCAACCGATAAGATCACAATTCATATGATTAAATGCATACTTATAAGATAAGAGGCTTTGATTGACCGATCCAACCGTTAAGATCTCGTCTATCGATCATAGGGAATCCAAAGCATCCAATGTGCCCGGAGTCTACAATGGATCAATGGATTTTACAGATCGATGACTTTACCTACACTAGCTCGATGACCTTAGGGAATCTAAAGCATCCAACGTGCCCGAAGTCGACGATGGATCAAGGGACTTTATCAATCATGAACTAGCTAATTGGTGTGTAAGGGATCCCAAGCATCCAATGTGCCTGGAGTCGACGATGGATCAAGGGGCTTACACAACAATAGCGTCCGTCGAGGTGGATAACCAAACCAATTAACCAAAGAGAACTCCAACATTCACACACCATTGTTGAACCAAAAGAACCAAAGCTTGCAAATTTCTTCAAAGGCTTCACCCCTAGCCTTAGCTAGAGGTTTAGCCAACCATGCTACAATGGAAGACTAAAACTTCTACAAAAGAGAAAACTACTCTACACTACAAAAGAAAGAAAGAAAACTAAAGAAGAGAAGAGAGGAGTTGCAGAGAATGGGATTTGAGGGATAGGATGATGAGAATGAGAAGGGATTGCCTCCTTTTATAGACTCTTGAGAGGCTCCTAAGCCTAGGTGGCACTCCAAACCCAAAGCATATTTTTAGTTAGGTTTGGGAATGGAGTTAGGTTTGGACTGCCCAAAGAAAACTTTTCTTTTAGGTTTAGGCTTGGAGTTAGGCTTGGATGGACATTTGGCAAGAAAAGTACTCTAAGCCTAGGTGTCACTCCAAACCCAAAGCAGATTTTTAGTTAGGTTTGGGAATGGAGTGAGGCTTGGATGATGAGGTGGCACTTCCAAGCCTTACACATGTGTTGGGAAGAGAGGGAGAGAGAGAGAGAGAGAGAGAGAGAGAGAGAGAGAGCTCCTCTCTTGCACGTTTGGGAGTGGAGACTTCAACTAATCATGTGAAGGATTGGACGGCTACTGGACTGGGAAGATGAAAGAGGGGCCACTTGCTGGACGGCTGCTGCTGGAGATGTGGGTCCATTGGATGAAGGAAGGCTGCAATGAGCATCTGGTTGGTGGAAATCAAGCCTCCATCGGCTGCACGTGTGAATGGTGGGTTGCATGTCTTGAGGCGTGTTGGACGGATGTCCACTGATGGACGTTTTTGGAGCTGGTCTAATATGTGGCCCACCTTCTAGCTAGACACGGATGAAGGTTGGGTGGCCTTGGACGGTGAAGATCATGGTGATGGTTCACCTGCTTTGGACGTTGGAGAGATCATCTCCATCTGGACGGTGAACAGTTTGCTGGGCGATCCGCTGCACGTTGAACTGATCGGATGGTTGATGCTGGTGGATGGTGTTGATTGGAGCTGGAAATGGTGGGGTCCACCAGATCTGGAGACATCTACTGCTGGATGTTGCACATGTGAGGGGCAACACGTGTGGAGGCTGGAGGGAATGGACGGTGGAGAAGGTGGGCTTGCTGTTGAGGCACGTGCAAGCTCTGCTGGTCGTTGGAGGACGCTGCGGCTGGACAGCCATTGGGTGGCTGTATTTGGACGGTGCTGGAGATCTCCAGCTATTGGACGGTGAGGATGGGGTCCACCACAGCTGGACAGACGTCCTCTTCTGGTTCTCAGCACTTGTGACTGAAGGTGGGGTCCACAGCGTTGCTGGGCTGATGAACGGCTGGAAGGATGGAGGCCTGGACGGACGTTGAAGCTACAACATTACTGCTGCACGTGTGGGGACTGTGGGACGTCCACTGGATGATGGATGGATGAGTGGATGCTGATGATGATGTCCAGCTGATGTGATGCACGTGCAAGCTCTGCTGGACATTTGAGTTCCTGGATGGGGCCCACTTGCTGGACGGTGAAGATGAATGGTTGGATCAGCATCACTGATGGACGGCTGCAATGTTGGACGTGCATGTGATGGCCAGGCTGGTACAGCTGCATGTGCAAGGTGGTTGCTGATGATAGCTCCATACTCCACACATGCTGGAGATGTCCACCGGATGAAGGACGGTGGAGATTGTCCAGTTGCTGGAGTGGGTCCACCTTGCTGGACACTCTCAGGACGAGCTGGGGGCGTTGCTGAGGCTGATCACACGTGCCAGGTGGTGATGTTGTAGCTGGACGGTGGAGATCTTCCATGGACTGCTGGCCCATTGATTGAACGGCTGAGGAGCTGCACGTGTGGATGGCAACACACGTGTGGAGTTGGACGTCCAGAAGCTGCTGGAGATGCTTGGACGTTGGTGAGGCTGTATGGCTAGAACATGGATTAGATAGGGTCCACTGTTTGGATGGTTTGGATGAAGGTGGAATCTCCAGCTGAATGTGAAACGAATGGTGGATGTGATCTTGTTGGTCCTGGGCTGTTGAGATTGCCAACTGTGTGATGATCCTGGCCATTGATGCGGTGGATGTCTTGGTGGATGATGAAGTTCATCTTGCTTGTGGGGTCCACCATAGATGGATAGTTGATATGTTTTCCATGTACGAAGGATTGAAGATGTTCCCACTTGTTGCTTGATGCACAGTTGGCCCTACATGTGGACATCCAATCTTGACCGTCCAAACCATAGAACATGATGGTCCTTCGATCTTTACGGTTCGACTTCCTTCAGGATCGCCACATACTTTATCTTGATCACTTTAGGGCCTTTAATCGCCTTGATTGGCTCGGATCTTGTCAAACTTCTCCTGATCACTTGAACATTGAAAAATCGCCTAATGAAGGATAATTAACCGAAAAAATAATGATAATGCCCTTAACAACCAGGGTTAATTATATAATATTAGGCACTTATCAAAGATTGGTGACAACCAATACTCAACTACTTGAAATATGAAATTTTACCAGTGGATTCCTCTGTGAAAGCACAAATAAGGCAAATGGCGATGAAGTTTTTGCTACTTCATGATACGTTATGTAAAAAATCGTATAGTGATATGCTACTAAGGTGATTAGATGCGGACGAAGGTAGAAACATGCTGCGAGAGGCCCACTCAAGAGAATGTGGAGCCCATCAAGCAGGCAGAAATCTCTTCAATCATGTGCATCACATGGGATATTATTGGCTGACGATGTTCCAGGATGCTACAGATTTTGTAAAAAGATGTCATGAGTGTCAAATTCACGGTAATGTCATTCATGTGGCACCCGAAGAACTTCATCAGACAGTCTCTTCATGGCCATTCGCTAGCTGGGGATTGGATGTGATTGGTCCAATTAATTCGCCATCTTCACGAGGACGACGGTATATTCTAGCAGCTATAAATTATTTTTCCAAATGGACAGAGGCGATTGCATTACGAAATGTAAAAGAAAGAGATGTGACAGACTTCATCAAGCATGCTATCATTTATAGGCATGGAATACCTCAGAAAATTGTCACAGATAATGGTACTCCATTCAAAAACAAGAATATGGACAAGCTATGTCAGAAATTCAGCATCAAGCAATCTTATTCCACACCATATTATCCAACGACAAATGGATTAGTAGAATCTTTCAACAAAACGATCGTCAGAATACTAAAGAAGACGGTAAATGGGAATAAAAGAGACTGGGATGAAAAATTGCAAGAAGCATTATGGGCTTACAGAACAACACATCGCACAGCTACAAAAGCAACATCATACTCCTTAATATATGCAGTAGAAGTTGTACTCCAATCGAGGTACAAGTTGCTTCCTTAAGAGTGGCAGTACATTAGGGCATTACAGAGGAAGAAAATGCTAAACTCCGATTGTAAGAGTTAGATATGCTGGACGAAAAAAGACTCGCCGCACAGCAGCGTTTACAGTCATATCAAGCCCAAATATCTGCCTCATTTGATAAGATGGTAAAATACCCATCTTCAAAAAGGGAGACCTCGTAGCAATGTTGAAAAGGCCAATTGTGATGACACGCAAGACAGGGGCAAATTTGAATCCAAATGGGATGGCTCGTATGTCGTCACTGAAGTTTTGTCAAAAGGGGCTTACAGAATTGCAAGACACAATGGTAAAGGAATCGGCATATCAGTCAATGGTGTTGACTGATACATCAAGAAATACTATCCATAAAGACAGATATTCAATATTTTGATTGCGACAATCCTTGCGTATAAACGAGCATTTTCCTGATCAAAAGGGGGAAGGGAGAGTCAAGACATATACATATATGATGACAGATATCAATGTATTGCTGAAAGAAAGTAATGAAAAGTTTATGCAGCATGCTCTTCTTTCAATCAAGGTCTCCAACAAAGCCAATTTGAAGAGACAGTTATCAGAGATTATCAAAAAGTGAAATGATAAGGATCTCTTCTTCCAAAAGACCTTTATTGTCGTCTAATGCAACAATCGTTCCCGAAATAAGCTGTAGGAAGGCAAAGTGATTACATATATATAAAGAAAGGAAGGTCGGAAAGAGAAATATCAGAATCACAAAAAAGATGATTACTGATAAATGCTCCAACATGATGAAGCAAAAAGCGCCGAAGAGCCAATTAAAGAGCTCCCTGAACAAGAATTCCCTCACAAGTCTAATAAAGACTTTACGGAAAAATACATTACAGGCGGCAGAGAGAATAACCCTAAGGACAGAAAATTTAAAGAAGTCCTATGGGCCAACCTCATGCATGAGACCTACCGCCCCTATTACCACAGTAGCGTCACAAGGATCATGGAAAATGTGTATAACTTAGTTCCTTGTGTATGGACTTAGTGGTATAGAAGCGAAGGAAAAGAGGGTTGCATTGCGCGCTGCTGATCATAGCCAACCGTGCATAATTCCCCCCAGGTTTATGGGACCGTTCTCGGTATTAATGCATATGGAGATCGAGGTTCTTCCCCTGTTGTCAAATCGACAACCATGAATTTGGTACCCGAGGTAGATATGAGAGCCGAAATGGCCAACTAGAAGCATAAAGCCTCTAAGTTCACCACCCCAATAGTGTCATTGGGCCCCTCTGATGGATCGATGGCGTGGTAACTCCCCATAGAGGAGTGTGCCCTCTGAGGGCCGCTTCCATGGCAGCAATAAGCACCCCATAAGGGTCAACCACGCGTGAGGTCGACGCTCCAAATACTCATGAGCCTAAACTGTGTTTTTATTAAAGGCGCCTAGTAACAAGATCTTAGTATAGTACCGCCCAAAGTGAATAATCTATGAAATAATGAGAAACCATACATCTAGCCATGAGTTAAGAAGACAAAATTACATAAGACTTGAAAAGGCATAGTGAATAAAGATCAATAACTCTGATAAATATTAACATTCAGTATATGATCATATGCACATCAATAGTATGATTAAGACTCAAGATTAATTCATTTACTTCATGTCTCAAAATCATTGTTCCATACAAAAGAGTTATTAGAAATTAAATGCTGCAATACATCCTTGTATTTCCTGACTGAATCAGGCATGACTTTGTGATAAAACTAATTCTACATCTGCTATCATTCTTTGACGGTCAGGGACATTGGAAAGCTCCTGTTGTAATGAAGTCATAACAACCTGCTTTTCAGATAGCTCCTTTCCTTGAGAATCCAACAAACCTTTGTTGGAACGAATGCGAGACCGTATGGCTTTCAAAGCATCTTCCTCTTTTTGCTTCTGAGTAGCAAGAGAAGCCATTTAAGCATCAATGGAATTGATTTGTTCGATGTGCTTTTGCGCTTGTGTGGTTAAAGATTCATACTCTAACTGATAGCGAGAAACTAAGGAGGAGTGTTCCGCAATTTCGTCAGCAAGATGAGAAAGTGCCGCTCGCTTACTGTCCAATAAAGGATCTGTCTCTGTATCCTGACTATCGCTCAAAGAATTGATAGCTTCAACAAATTCATTAGTAGACCTCTCTAGGAAAGATATATCGATCTTCGCCAAACTTGCAGAAAACTTTAAAAGAGACCAGGATTCTGGCAAGTGACCCCATAAATGGTGATTCTCTATAGAAGAGGCAATCCCATTTAGGCCAGTCCTTATCGCCTCAACCTTAAAAGAAGGAAGATTCTTGATAGCTTCAAAATCCAAAGGAAGATTGAGCGATGGTCTTTGAGTCGAACTGCTAGGCCCAGAATCTGTATCGTATGTTTAAGAATGAGAAATATGATGCATAAGCAGAGGAATGATGAATGGAATAAAAAGAAATATATACCAAGATTAGGAACAAGTCGAGGGTTCTGAATTGACGCTGAAGAAGATTCTATAGTGACGTCTCCTTGAATGTTAATGTTCAAAGTAGGCTCCTCACCTACAGAATTGAAGCCTGTAGAAGGAGGAACTGCAGATGTCTCTATAACGGGAGTTTCTGCTATGGGGGCAGAGGGTGAAATTTCTGTTTATAAAGAAAAATGATAAAGTTGAGGATTTCTTTCTTAAAGGATCATTATCTGTCTTAAAAGGGTTATTTCGTACCTATGTGAGAGGGAGGGATCACCTCCTCTGCCTGAACAGAAGGAACTCCAACTTCCTTAGAAGAGGACACTTCTACAATTGTAGATAAGTGATCTGATGCACGAGGAGTTATAAGAAGTTCACTAATAGTGAACATAGGTGATGAAGGATGTTGATGCTGATAAGCGGAATCAGGGTGTTCGCTCACCTCAAGTGCAAGGCTGCGATGTAGTAATAATTCTCGGTAAGTCCGAGGTCGATCCACAAGGAATTAGGCAAATCAATTTAAGTTGTTCCAGCAACTTCGAATTCAATGAATTAAGGATTTCAAGTTTATAAACTAACTTAAAACAGTAATTTGTAAAAAAAAAAATCTGTAATTAACGAAACGAAGGCTTTCAAGGATCCACTTGCGATAGCCCTCATGTGAATTCATTCATCCAAGCATAACACAACTAGAATTGAAGTTCTATCTCTCTTCTAGTTGGAAGATATAACATTAAAACACAATAATCCCCACTAAAGTGGACTAATAAGATTCTAGTTCTAATGAGGCATGTAGAAGTCAAATATGTAGCCTTCGAAGTAATGACCATGCGAATGGACTATGGCACGCTCTAGGGTTACTACAATTCAAATCTAACTAATCCAAACATGATAATCTCATAGAATTGCAAGGAACTCATGTCCGAAGCACATGAACTCTCATAAAAACATCCAAAAATATCAACTTTTATTTAAACTAGAACTTAAAAACTCAACTTTAAAGTAAAGTACTTGAATTAGAACAAATCCAACATGATAACTACTCACAAGCTTCACCTCTTAGCCTTAGCTAAGAGGTTCTAGCCGAGCATTATCATGCTTGAACTAGAATTCAAAGAAAAATTAAACAAAAACATGAAAAACTAGAAAAAATCCTAGTTACAGGAGTTGCGATCGATCCATGATTATCTCCCTTGCTCCCCACAAACTTAGAACTCTTCTAGGATACCTTAGCAAGGATACCAAGGTGTCCTTTTATAGGAAAAATCATGAACCGCCTCAGATTGCGTAAAAACTTACGCACTTACGTCGGTCGCCGGACGTTGGTCAGGCGCCCGACTGTGCTTTAATTCAGTCCAACAGCTTTTGATGAAAATTCACTTGAATATCGGGCGCCCGACCAATGTTGGTCGGGCGCCCGGTCATGTCCATAATTGTCCAGCGATTTCAGCAGAATTCTTCCAATTTCGGGTGCCCAACCATGTTTTGGTCAGGCGCCCGGTGGCCTTCTGTTATGAATGCTGAATTCCTCTTTTCTTCTGGCCGATCCAGGTCTTTCTGACGTGATTCTTTAGGGCTTCTTTTCAGTGTCTTCAATGTGGTTCTAAAGGACCCTTTTAACAACAAATTCATGACTTCTCTCTTTCATTCCTATATACACAAAACAAGCATTAGACGGGTCTTTTAAGCATACAAACCATGCACGTAATGTGATGTAATGGGATAAAAAATGTATAAAATGGAAGCTCAACACACCCCTCAACCAGCTTTTTGCTAGTCCCGAGCAAAACATGATGAAACAAGTTCAAATTTCCAAAACCAACTCTCCTTCAGAAACAATACTTCTATTCATTCCAAGACATATAAGTATAAAAATTAAAGAAACTGGGCGATAGAGGTTGCAACCTTAAACTCTCAAAACATAAAAAGTGTTTATATAGAATTCCCACTGATTGATTGATAGATAGAAGAGCTTTGAACAAAATTCAACCTAATGTGCATAGTGATGGCTCATCTCGTGAGTTTCCAAGATCATCTTCTTCTTAGATCGACTAAACTATGGATCTCAAGGTGTATAAATCAACAACAAGCCTATGACAAGAATTTGCCTTACCGTCTTTCCGACGGCTTTCATACTACGTCACATTTCTGGCTTTGGTTACGGGTAGACCATCCCCCGGTTGGTAATAGGTAGCCCTTTTCAAAATTTCCACCATTTTCTCCATCATTCCCATATTTTCATCCTTCCTTTCCTTTTTATACATATTAGATAGAATTTTTAGAAATCCATATCTTTCATTATTTTCCCATGGACAAGGATGGACAAAGTACCCTGGTTTGGTTACTCAACACCTCAAATATAAGTCTAGCCAATCCGCAAATCACATAATCCTTTCAACCCATGAAAATTGTGTAATGTGAACTAGGTGCAAAATTGTTCAAATTTTCTATCAATCACATAAATAGGGGAATTCACATATAAAACCATCATATTAAGAGTAGTTTAAGACTTGCAACATTCACACTTCATATCTCCTTTTCTTATACTTGTATCATCTCGAATGCATAGAAATAAAGTTTTCCAAACGAGTTTTGAATTTGCAAAAAAATTTGAAAAAGTTGCACATATGATGCTCGAAATGTCCACAAACTACTAGAGGAAGAATCTCATCTTACCCCCAACCAAATCTTGCATTGTCCTCAATGTAAAAAGATATGCAATTAGCATGAACATGAGAGCAATGGTAAAATAAAAGAGAGTGAAAACGAGATCACCTGATAGAGTCGATCATGGAAGTCTATAACTCTGGCAACTAAAGCAACTAATGAAATAACCCTAAAACAGAAAATCAAACAAAACCTAATCTACTCTATACCTCCATCAGACTGGGAGATCAATCATCCTGATACACAGGATCATTCAGAGTGATGGACATGTCCTCTGAATCAAATTTCTCAACAAATGGTTTAAGGCGTTGTCCATTCACTTTAAAACAGTTACCATTTGTGGCATTCTCTATCTCGACAGCCCCATGAGGAAAAACTTCTTTAACAATATATGGGCCGGTACATCGAGATCTCAATTTTCCCGAAAAAAGATGAAGTCGGAAATTATACAGAAGCACTTTCTGACCTTCATGGGGGAGGAGAGGATATGTGTAGAGAAGTTTTCCTAGACATAGGAGAATCTTCAGTACGATGATCGAAATCCTCTAATGAAAAGTTACCACCTGGGGTGTTTGGCACTTCCGAATGTCTCATTTGATCTGAAGGAGTGGCAGGAGATTCTGATTGACCCTGTGCCTCTAAAGTAGGGGTAGGTGAAGGAAGATCCATAGGAGGTCTATTCTCGGGGACAGAAAAAGATGTGCCAGCAGCTGTAGATCCTCTCTTTTGTTTTCAAATTGATTGAAAATTTGTTGCCTTACCATTGACAACCCATCCTTCCAAAGTACCAAATGATTTAGTCTCCCTGATCGGTTCGTCACAAGGACTAAAGTGACAATATCTCCCCTCTGACGGTGCTCTCTCTACTTCGTAAGAAAAGTCAATGTGATCAATCTTCAAATTGTCTAGCATTTGCGGAGGAGGTATCCAGATAGGATAATTGACAGGGTGGTTATTGCGAATTAAATAATATTAATGTGCCCACCACCTCATCCATGCATAAGAGCTGTGAACATTGTGTCTGAAGCTAGGAATGATGAAAAGCGCTTGAGTACCAGTGGTAAGGAGCTGTTTCCAAATGAATACCCAATTATAAGGGCCCACACCATAACTTCTCATTGGCCTTGTTACCGGTTTAGAAGACATAGGCATTGTCTGATTGAAACCAAACTGCCGAGCAAACCTGCGGAGGTAATATGGTTCCCTAAAAAATTCATTGCTTTCTCTCAAAGGGAGTGTGCTTGATCGAATAGAGATAAGGAGGTTTTTCTCTATGGAGGACAATGAATCTAAAACATCTTTATCATCAGCCCTTGAAGAAATGGAAAAATGGTTGAATACGAAGGCTTGAGTAGACTTGATCTTCTCCATCACCCATGGATAGGTTTGCTTGGTCATCTTTCGCTGTTAAAAGAACCATAAAGGATGAACATACGCTTTGTCACTCACATTGTACACTCAAGGGAAATAAACTCCTATCCACCCTGATAAAAAGTGCAATGGAGCATAGGTAGAGGAGACCCATATAGTTGGAGATTTGTAATGAGTTGCTGCATCACCTAGGGCACGATATAGAGAGCAAAGTACTGGTGTAGCTAACGAATATTTTATTAATTTCAGCCATAGATCCTGCAACAACCAGACTTGAAGCATGAATCCTGTCAGCACATTTGAAGCTTGGGAGGAGCAATGTGTTTAGCCAAAAAGTAAGAAATCCGCCCAATTCACAAGCATCTGAGAATTTGCTGGGATTTCAGATTTGACTACTGGACTTCAGTAAATCAGCATCATCGCATTTTGAGAATCTGAAAGAAGGAAAAAGATTATAAAGAATAAATGGATGATGACGAAGGGATCAATAGAATTAGACAAAAGAAGAATAAGAGAAAGAAATGTACCTCAGTTCTCGAATAAAATGACCCATCCAGTCATTGAAGAGTACTCTGCCGGGGTTCTTAAACTTAGCAAACTCCTCAAATAGTTCGATAGTGGTCTTGGAAATAGAAGGCTCTCGAGTAATAGGATGATTGTAAGAGAACTCTTCATTCATGGGGACAAACTCATCATAATAAGCCCCAGAAATAGGGAGGCCATCCATTCTGTATAGATTCCATTGCATTATACTTCTCTTATGGGAAGATGGAAGGAATTGGTTGTTGGACACCAGAAATTTAAGAAACCTCTATATATGGTGTTGTCTCAGCAGAAATAACTAGAAGTAGCTTTTATGATGGAATAAAGGCCTGAATCAATCGAGGACTTGTGGTACTTCTTGAGGATAGCCGAAGTCCAATTTTCATAGTGGTCTCTTTTGCTCAAGAAACCACGGGGACGAAATTCTTCTTTTCCCCAAAAAGTACATTCTTCAAAAGGCATAGCACTAAATCTTTATTGCAGTATCTCATAATATTCTGTAGAAAATATGGTGTGAGCGATATAGTTTGGCATCAGAAATCTCATGGGAGTGATGTTTCCAACTTGTTGGCGAAAATCATTCTTCACAAGCCAGCCTGATAAGATTTGAGGCTCCTTGCAGACTAGATCAGGTGTCACAAAGATACGAGAGCATACATCAGTCGATTCTAGATAAAGCATTGATTGATTGCGATATAAGGATAAGGCCATCATGGTCAACTCATCCTTGTATGAGTTATAGAAGCGTATGTTTTGTTGATCGGCAGATCGGACCGTAGTCTATATATTCTGCTGGTGTGGTTGTTTGTGCTTGGCAATCTTCTCTTGAAGCTGCTCATTTTTTCTTTGTCTTCTCTTCTTTTGAGGACAAGAAGGTGGAGGGGTTACTTCATGGACAGGAGATTCTGTTTCATCAGAACGAATTCCTTCCATCATTTTGATCCATGCTTCCCAAGAGAACTGTGCCCCTTTCGAGGGAAGACGGTCCACCCTGTATGTAGCAATGGCATCCTTGATATGAGAAGAAAGACGGCTTATCCTTTCTTTAAAATCTAGTTCTGGAGAAGCCGGGCATTTGAAGAGTTTTGATTGGCTCACGTCATTCTTAGATTTCCTCTTAGGAACAGATGATTGAAGAGGAATGAACTCTGAAGGAGCTGGACTAGCAGCAGTACGGCTCCTTGTTTGTCTTAACAGGGTCGGAGCAGGTGTTCGCTCGCCTCAAGTGTAAGGCTGCGATGTAGTAATAAATCTCGGTAAGACCGAGGTCGATCCAAAGGAAAAGAAGTAAACAATTCCAACTACTCTAATAACTAGAATCTAAGAAGTTTAGGAAAATGGTTTTTCACATCAAATAGAAAAATCTGAAATTAAGAAGAACTAGAGCATCAAGGATCCACTTGTAGTAGTCCAATGCCAATCCATTCATCCAAGCACAACACAATTAGAATCAAAGTCCTATCTCTCATCTAATTGGAGGATATAACATTCAAGCACAAACAGTCCCACTTAAATCTGAAAATCAGATTTCTAGTTCTAATGAAGAACATAGAACTTGAACTTGTAGCCTTCGGAGTAACAGCCATGCAAAGAGACTATGGCATGCTCAAGGGTTACTACAATTCGAATTCAAACAACCCATCATGGCAATCTTAGAGAATTGCAAGGAACTCATGTCCGGAGTACACAAACTCTCATAATTCATCTAAAAATCCAAACTTTATTCAAACTAGAAGTTCCAAATCCAAAATTAAGAAAAGGGTACTTGAAATAAAAGAATTAAAGCATCGAAACCAACTACAAATTTCACCTTTAGCTCTAGCTAAGAGGTTAACTAAGAAAAAGCATATTAAAACTAGAATTAGAACTAAGAAAAGGAAGAAAAACTAGCTGTAGGAGGCTAACTCCTAGGACTTGAACTCCTTGCTTCCCACGTCCTTGCTTGATTTGGAATAGAAGAGAGCACCTCCTTTTATAATGCAGGAAGAGTACCGCAACACAACAGATTTTGTTTCGCTTCGTACGGCTTAACCAATGGTCGGACCCAATTTCTGCATTGTTTCTTCTTTCTTTTCTTCTTTGCTTCCTCTCTCTTTGCTTTCTTCTTTCTTTGGCCCACCTTGGGTCTTCATCCAAGGCTCCTAAATGTCTCTTCTTGGTCTCCAATTAGATGAAGTCTGCTCTCATTCCTACAATCACAAAACCTGCATTAGATGGGCCTTTTAAACATGCAAACCATGCATATAATGTGATGTAATGGGCCATATCATGTATAAATTGGAGGTTCAACAGCAAGCGAAGTTTGGCTTCTCGTATGCTTGGAAGGAGTAGTTGGAGGAGTTTTACTTTGGGAGCATTGGGATGATGAGGAACCAACCCTAGAAGCTTTCCTTTTTGAAGTCATTTCCTGGATAATATAAAGAGTATCAAAGGATTAAAAGAAGTAATAAGAAAGTTCTTGAATAAGAATTTCTAAGCATAAACACAAGGAAAGAAGAAGTATGAATGCTTTAAAGAAAAAAGTCTCAGATTTGGAGAAAATTCGACAGAGTTCCGATACTTAGAAATTTCTGCAACTGGAAGTTGCTTGCCGCAGGTCGCGGAAAGGTCTAGAGCTTGCCGCTGGTTGCGGAAAGGTCAGAAAGGGCTTTGTTATGAAGAAGGAAAGTGAGGAAATGAAGCAGCGATGGGGTATTTATAGAATGAGTAGGGATCTTTCCGCAGTTCGCAGAAAGGGATGTGAATGTCGAAATTAAGTTGTTTTCAACTTGGATCCTTAGAAAGGGCGTTTTCCTCAGATCAAACTTGAAAAGGGGCATCTGTTGAGACATGAAAAATGAAGAAATAAAAGGAAGGAAAAAAAATCAAGGAAGATTTAAAGAGAAAACAAATGAAAAGAATAAAAGTGCAGGAAACATGCATTTGTCGCGGGTTACGGCAAGCTCTTAAGCTTGCTGCGGGTCGCGGAAAGCATATGTCCAGTGGGTTGTGCTTGACGCGAAAATGACCATAATTGCCTATAAATACCTCCCTTGGGGTCTTCATTTGACACTTGATTATGAAGTTTAGAGCTCCAGAGGTTCTTAGAGGTACGGAGCAGACCTCAAGTTCTCTTATTCTCGAGTCGAACGCACGAAGTGCAGACCCCAATGACAAAAGATGAATGAGTGGGAGATGCTGCCGCATTGAAGAAAGCGAAGAGAGAAGACTAAAAGAGTCGGGTAGGAGGATGCTTGCTGCGGGTCGCGTAAAGCTCTCCAGAAGGAACATATTCCTCATTGTGAAGGATGCATGAAGGCTTCTAAATCATTGTTTCCTTTTCAAGCAAATGGATAAATTCCAAGATGCTTTGGCTAGGCTATTTCCCTATCATTGAGATAGGATGAAAGAAGAATACGTCGAAGCTTTACCAAAATCGCATTCTGAATATATGACATTTTTAATACAATGTACAATCTATTCTAGAATCAAGGGAGGATGTAAATATGGAATGTATAAAAAACTCAGTAAATAAATAAAATGAAATGATGAATGCTCTTCTATTTCTCTTGTCTAATATTGGAATGTGACTCTTGATTCCCCAACATTATAACAAGGCAATTTTGTTGTGTAAACAACCTTAGTGTCATGCGGTCAACATAATACTTGGACACTTTCTCTGTCTTGATCATGCGCCCACCCCTTTTGGGATGGCTCAAGCATCCGGAGTTAAGTATTTTTAGTATTTTTTTTTAGTGTTGGATATGCATCTGTGTCGGTGGACCACGTACTTACCCGCGTTGGTAGCTCTTGCAGAGACTGTTCGCTTCCCCAAGTGTAGGGTTGCGATGTAGTAAAAATTCGGTAGAGACCAAGATCGTTCTCAAGGACTTGTTAGGAATTCATAAAATTACTGCTAATATTCTCTACTTGAGAGCTAACCAAACAGATTTCTAGAATTGAATGTAGATATGATTCTTAAACTAAAAGTGAATGTAATCAATATAAAAGGGCACTAGGGGTTCAAGGATCCACTTGTAGCAATCCTTGATGCATAATTCGCTGTGGTTTCCCAATTACACAACTAGAATCGAAATCAAATCCTATCTAGTCGAACGATAGAGCGGTTGTAACATACAATTTGTTATATGTGTGATTATATACATGATTCCCTCAATTCAAGTTAGGACTTAGCACACTCAATTGCATAGGTCAATCCTAGTTCCAATAGATTAAGATCACAATCATAATCATCATTAAAATCTGTCACAAAGCATAACTAGATCATGATTTGAACTTCATTCAAATCACACATACAATCGACACATAATTCAGAATTTAGAACTAAAAAGGTAGAACTTTGGTTGAAGTTCCCACATGGAAATCTAAGTCTAGAGCGTATTGAATCCGATTCCTCGAAGAGTACAGGTATAGAACTATGCAAAACAATTAAGAACTAAAGCAATTCTTCCGAAAATCCATGAGCCATCATAACATTAAGAAAAACTACTTAGAACTTTATTCAAACTTCTATAAACCATTGTTCTTCAATAAATCCAACTTGAAACCAAAACAAAACGAATTAAAGCATCTTAGATTTACTACAAGCTTTACCTCTTAGCCCTAGCTAAGAAGTTTAGCCGTTCATGATCCAATGAAGCATGAAACAACTAAAAACATAAAACTAGAAAACACAAACTCGAGGGAGTTGTAGAACTCCGAATCCGACTTCCTCTGCCTCCCACCTTCGTAGATCTCTTCTAGGATATCTTAGCTACAATCCATAGGTCCCCTTTTATAGTGGAGAGGTTCTACCGCCTCAGAATCTTCCAGATTTGCGCAGCAGTTACGCACTTGCGCATAAAAATCAGAGCTTCAAGAGGAAGCTGCTGAAATCTTGCTGAGTACAAGTGGTCGACCGGTCTAGACCGGTCGGACTGGGCTGGCCGATTGGTCACGACCGGTCTAGCCTTGTCTATGGAGTGTCCAGCGTGCAGGATGGAGGGGGCAGGCCCTGGCCGACCGATCAAGACCGGTCGGCCTCTTGTGTTTAGTGTCCAAAGAGGTAGAAGGGAGTGGCCGACCGGTCTAGACTGGTCGTGGCCCTCTTGGCCGACCGGTCATGACCGGTCGGACTTGATTTCTTTCATTTTTCTTCTTTCTTTCTTCTCTCTTTGCTTTCTTCTTTCTTTAGCCCACCTTGGGTCTTCATCCAAGGCTTCTAAATACAGTCTTTTAGTTATCGATCGAACGAAGTCCCTCTCATTCCTACAATCATAAAACCACGCATTAGAATAGTCTTTAAGCTTGAAAACCATGCATAGTTAGTGATGAAATGGGGTTAGAATATACACATTTAAGCGCTCAACACACACCCCAACCAGCATTTTGCTAGTCCCGAGCAAAACATGTATGAAACCATTCATTCCTCCAAAACCCAACCCTCCTTCAGAAACTATGCTTCTATACACTATAAGACATAGAAGTACAAAAATCAGCAAAACTAAGTGATAGAGGTTGAAACATTGAACTTTCAAGAACATACAAGTACTCACATGGATTTCCGGCTGATTGATAGATAAATAGAAAATTTTGAACAATTTAACCTAGTGTGCTCAGTGAATGCTCATCTTATGAAAATTCGGGCTTATATTCTTCATAAATCAGCTAAGGTATGGAATTCAAGGTGTGCAGATCAACACAAGCCTTTGACAGGAATTTGCCTTACTGTCCTTTCGATGAATTTCACACTACTTCCCATTTTCGGCTTTGGTTACAGGTAGACCATCCCCCGGTTGGTAATAGGTAGCCATTTTCAGAATTTTCCACCATATTCTCCATCATTCCCATATTTTCATCCTTCCTTTCCCGTTTTCTTTTTCATTAGATAGGATTTTTACAAATCCATATCTTTCGTTATTTTCCCATGGACAAGGATGGACAAAGTACCCCGGCTTGCTTTCTCAACACCTCAAATCCACACTTAGCTAATCCACAAATCTAATAATCCTTTCAAAACATGAGAATTGTGTGAAGTGAACTAGGTGTAAAAGTGTTCAAAAGTTCTATCATTCATAAAAATTGGGGAATTCACATACAAGACTACTACCTTAAAGAGTGTTCAAAGTATTCAACATCACTCACTTCGCCTTTCTTTTCCTTGTACTTACACCATCCCGAATGCATAGAAACAAAGTTTTCCAATGGAGTTTTGAATTTTAAAAAATCTAAAAAATCTTCTTCATATTGCTCGAGATGTTACAAAACACTAGATTCATCCTAGTGATCCTATAACCCCCAACCAAATCTTGCATTGTCCTTGATGTAAAAGATATGCAATAGGCAAAACATGAGAGCAATTATAAAATAAAGGGAGTGATGCATGAGAGTACCTGAGAGAACAAAGTCTAGAATTCTACCTCCTTCTAACAAACCTATGAAAGAGCAAACCAAAAGTAACAAAATCCTAATGCTAACTACTTTAGACCTCCATAAGACTAGGAGATCAAATGTCCTGATATACAGGATCAGTATGAGGTATGACATACCTTCTGAAGGAAAATTCTCAAAGAACAGCTTTAGGCGTTGTCCATTTGCATTAAAGATATTATCGTTCCTTGGATTCAACAACTCAACGGTCCTATATGGATAAACAGTTTTCACAATGAAAGGACCGGTCCATTGAGACTTCAATTTTTCCAGAAATAAATGTAACCGAGAATTATACATAAGGACCTTTTGATTGATCGTGAAGGTCTTACGAAGGATGTTCTTATCATGGAATACCTTCGTCTTGTCCTTGTAAATTCTCGCATTTTCATATGCCTCATTCCGGAGTTCCGCAAGTTCATTCAATTGAAGTTTGCACGACGAGTTTACCTTGTTAGAATCAAAATTCATCTTCTTTAACGCCCAATATGCCCTATGTTCCAACTTCACGAGCAAGTGACAAGCTTTCCTATAGACTTGTCTATAGGGAGACATTCCAATGGGGGTCTTGAAAGAGATACGGTAAGCCTAGAGTGCATCAGTAAGTCTAAGCGACCAATATTTGCGATCGGGGTTCACTGTTTTTTTCAAAATATTTTTAATTTTCCTATTGGATATCTCAGCGTCCACTTGTTTTTGGGTGATGGGAAGTGCTCACCTTGTGATTTACGTCATTTTTTCATTAAAGCTTCAAACGGGCGGTTAAAAAAATGAGACCCTCCATCGCTTATAATGACTCGAGGTGTTCCAAACCGGGAAAGGATATTTCTTTTAAGAAACGAATGACTGTTTTATGGTCATTGTTCCAGCATGGAATCGCCTTGACCCATTTTGAAACATAGTCGACGGCAAGCAGAATATATAAATTTCCAAAAGAAGATGGGAATGGACCAATGAAATCGATGCCCCAACAAAAAAAATTTCGATTGGTAAGATGGGATTGAGTGGCATCATATTTTTATGGGATATTCCTCTCAATTTCTGACAAGGCTCACACATTTTACAAAAATCATAAGTATCTTTGAACATGGTGGGCCAATAAAACCCACATTGCAGAATTTTGACTGTGGTTTTCTTAGCTGAAAAGTGGCCACCACACACTTAAGAATGACAAAAGGAGATGATACTTTGTTGTTCATCATCCAGCACACATCTTCTTATGATTTGATCAGGACAATACTTGAATAAGTATGGGTCATCCCATAGGAATTTTCTCACCTCGTTGAAGAACTTGTCCTTATCTTGCTTTTTCCAATGTGTCGAAATTGTACCTGTAGCAAGATAGTTATCAATGTCCGCATACCATGGTAATTGAGAGACTTTAAAAAGTTATTCATTAGGGAACATGTCATTGATCGCGGTCGTCTCAAGGGAATTGGTGAGAACAAGTCTAAAAAGATGGTCAGCAACTACGTTTTCTACTCCTTTCTTATCACGTATTTCTATGTCAAATTCTTGGAGTAGAAGGATCCATCTTAACAAGCGTGGCTTAGTATCCTTCTTAGAGAGAAGGTACTTAAGCGCTGCATTGTCGGTGAATATGATGATCATGGATCCGATCAAGTAGGATCGAAACTTGTCCAAAGCAAAAACTACTGCCAAAAGTTCTTTTTCTGTAGTAGTGTAGTTTGTTTGAGCCAAGTTTAAGGCTCTACTTGCGTAGTAGATGATGCATGGCTTCTTCTCTTTTCTTTAGCCTAACATAGCCCCAATAGCATAGTCACTCGCATCACACATGATTTCAATAGGAAGGCTCCAATCAGGTGGTTGCATTATGGGAGCACATGTCAACATGCCTTTAAGTTTGTCAAAAGCATTTTGACAATCCTTATTCCACTCGAATGAGTTTTTCTTTTGAAGGAGGTTACATAAAGGACGAGAGAGTGAGCTAAAGTCCTTTATGAAACGTCTATAGAATTCGGCATGTCCTAAAAAGGACCGCACATCTCGTATGCTTTTGGGGGGTGGAAGGTTAGAGATAAGATCGATTTTAGCCTTGTCCACCTCAATTCCATTTTGTGAGATGATGTGATCAAGGACAATTCCTTTTTGAACCATGAAGTGACATTTCTCCCAATTCAACATGAGGTCCTTTTCTTCACATCTTTTAACACATTTTTTAAGTGCACAAGGCACTCATCAAAGTTACAACCAAATACAGAGAATTTGGTTGCACCATATCAGAAAACTTTAAGAATTGTCCCCACCATATCAGAAAAAATACTCAACATACAACGATGAAAGGTGGCAAGGGCATTGCATAGTCCAAACGACATCTATAGATAGGCAAAAGTGCCGAATGGACATGTGAATGTTGTCGTCTCTTGATCTTTTAAGGCAATCTCTATTTGGTTATACTCTGAATACCCATCAAGGAAGCAAAAGTGGGAATGACCTGTCAACCTTTCTAAAATTTGTTTAACAAATGGTAAGGAAAAGTGGTCTTTCCTTGTAACTGTGCTTAGCTTCCTATAGCCAATGCACATTCTCCAACCGGTAGTGACTCTGGTTGGCACGAGTTTATTGTTGGCATTGGCTACAATGGTAATTTTGGATTTCTTAGGCACCACTTGAGTTGGACTCACCCATTGGTTATCAGATATTGGGTAAATGATACCCACATCCAATAGTTTCAGCACCTCGGCCTTAACCACCTCCTTCATGTTTGGATTGAGGTGTCTTTGTGGTTGCCTAGATGTTTTCGCATTCTCCTCAAGGTGTATGCGATGAGTACAAATTAGGGGGTATATACCTTTGAGATCTGCAATTGACCATCCAATGGCACTTTTATGCTCTATTAGAGTGACTATCAGCCTACTCTCTTGTTCCTCATCCAAGTGGAAAGAAATCACCACCGGATATGTCTCATCTCGACCTAAATAAATATATTTCTTAGGTCGATCTTCGGTGCCTTGATATTAGATGGAAGAGGCTTGTTCTTGCTTAAGGACAAAGGCTCAAATGGTGCCTTCTATCTTTAATTATCAAGTACCGGCATAGAATCCAGAATGGCATCCATCTCTCTTATCATGTCATCATCAATCTCATGAGAGTGGGCCAAGCATGCTTCCAAGGGATCGGAATAGAATGTCAGGAGGGATTTGTCTTCTACGAATGATTCAATCAGATTTATTTCGTGGACCTCGTCATCAACATCCCGTGGTTGTTTGCATAAATAAAAAAAATTCAGCTCAAGTGTCATATTTCTAAAGGACATTTGTACCAGCCCGTTTCTACAATTGATAATTGAATTTGAAGTGGCTAAGAAAGCGCGGCCAAGTATGATAGGAATTTGAGCACCGGTTCCCATCACAGGATGTGTATCCAAGACAATAAAATCTATTAGATAGTAGAATTTATCGACTTGGACAAGGACATCTTCAATCATCCCTCTCGGTATACGAATAGATCTATCAGCGAGTTGAAGTGTGATTCTGGTGGGTTTTAATTCACCTAACCCAAGTTGTTCATAGACCGAGTATAGAATGAGGTTAACACTTGCCCCAAGGTCGAGTAAAGCTTGTTTGATCCGGTAGTCACCTATGATGCATGAGATGGTAGGACTACCCAGATCCTTGTATTTTTGGGGCACCTCTTGTTTAATAATGGCGCTTAAATTCTCAGTCAAAAGTACTTTGTTGTGAACATTGTGTTTCCTTTTGACTGTACACAATTCCTTTAGAAATTTGGCATAGGATGGAATTTTTTTTATAGCATCCAATAACGGAATGTTGATCTTCACTTGCTTAAAAACCTCTAAAATTTTCAAGTTTTTGTCTAAAGGTTTGGGTGAAATCAACCTTTGGGGAAACGGGGCAACCGGCTTGTATTGCTTTTCCGGTTCTTTCTCATGTGGAGTGTTGTTCAAGATATCATCCTTATTAACAATTTTCAGATGATTAGGCTTTGGGGCCTTCACCGGATTAGATTGATCAATTGTTTTGCCACTTCTTAAAGTGGTGATAGCTTGAACATGCTCCGTATTTTAGGAGGATGGGCTGAGGTCTTGTATCTTAAATTGGGTTGTTGGGTTAGGGAGAGGTTGGGCAGGAAGTGTGCCTTTCTCCCCAACACTAAGATGAGATTCAACTCTAGCCATTGAAGTTTTGAAATCATTGATGGCTTGAGATGAATTCTAATTGAATTTTAGTTGTTCTTGCATGAACCCATCGATTTTGTGAGAATTATTCTTGTTGTACTCAGCTTGGGCTGAGACGAATGTTCCCAATATTTCCTCAAGCATAGCTTTTGGGTTATTGTTTGCATTCTCTGATGGCCAATTCCTCCAACTGAAATTGGGATGGTTCCTCCAACTAGAATTATATGTGTTCGAGTTTGGATTGCTAAATGGACATTGATAGTTATTTATGACATTTGATTGTTTTTGTAGAACTTCCTGGAACGCAGAGATTGTAGGACAATCCTGTGTTGCATGTTGGTTACCAGAATAAATTCTACAAATATTCTCAAATTCCTTAGTCTTTTCTCCCTTCCCTAATTCCATGGCCTTAACTTTTCTTGTGAGGCTAGCTACAAGTGCACTTATGTTGTCTTCTTCGGAGAGGACATAGATTCCTCCCTTTTCTCTTTGTTGGCTTATCTTGGGATTTGCTGGTTTAGTTGTATCCTAAGATTGTGCATTCTCGACTAAGATATCAAAATAGTCCCATGCTTCCTTGGCTTTCTTATTCATGAATTCTCCATTGCACATCATCTCTACGAATTGGCGCATGGGCGAAGTCAGTCCTTCATAGAAAAAGCTAATTATCTGCCAAATTTTGTAGCCATGATGTGGGCATGTGTTCAATAAGTCTTTAAACCTCTCCCAACATTGGAAGAAGGTCTCATCCTCTTTTTGAAAAAAATTCATGATTAGGCGCCTCAACATGTTTGTTTTATGAGTAGGGAATTTTTTTAATGAATTCCCTAGTCATCTCAGTCCATGTGCCGATTGATCTTGGCCTTAATACATGAAACCAAACCTTAGCCTTCTCTTTAAGGGAAAAAGGAAATAACCTAAGTCTCACAACATCATCAGATACGTTTGCAAAGTGCATCGTGGCTATCACCTCATCAAATTCCTTAATATGTTGATATGCGCTTTCACTATCTAAGCCAAGGAACTTGGGAAGGAGTTGGATTACTCCCAGTTTTAGATCAATATTCCCTGCATTGGTTGGAAAATTTATGCATGATGGAGTACTCGCTCTTGCAGGTTGCAAGTGATCACGTAAAGTTCTAGTTCGAAGAACATTCTCAACTTCATTCTCACCCGTTTCGATTTGGCCCAAATTTTGATTGGCCATAGGGTTAGGTTGATTCTCAGCCATACTAACAGACAAAATTGGAGAGTCTAAACATTTCTTAGCACATGGCTCCTTATCAATCCCTTCAACAATTCCCCCTTCACTAATGAGTCGGTTGTTAGAATGCCGAACCCAATTTGGCATGCAAATCTCAAAAAAGTAAAAAAAATTAAAAAGGGTTATAAAAACCTAATTGAAGTGACTTCTTCGACTCATAGAATCCCTGTGTTGGGGCTCAAATTCGCACCCATTGTAAAACAATATCCCGCGGTCCATCGACAACGATTTGAATCAGTTTTGAGACCGGAAAAACCCAAAAAATGCCAGTGCAACCCTAATCACTTAGTAGTGACCAAAATCCAAAACATCATTTTGGAGCAGAACCGGACGTGTGGGTCACCACCAAATGGTCTGGAACATCCTAAAACCCTTAACCTGCAAGTTTCGAAGTCATACAGTGCGTATCTTTACCTGCGCACCTCGAAACACGTTTCATCCCTGCCTGGAGCTGACCAAAAAGGATCCGTAAGCCTACAGCTACCATTTCAGAGCAGAACCGGACATCCACACTATAGCCAAATGATCCAGAGTGCCCCAGAACCCTTAAATAGTAAGTTTGAAGTTTGTGCGGCACGTATTTCCATGGGCGCGCTCCCTTGAACAACGTTCTTATACGACGAGCCGACCTAGAGGCTCCAAATTAGGAAGTACCAAAATTTACAACATCTGGACTTCCACACCCCACCCAGTTTATTCAGGAGGTCCATCGTAGCCTAAAAGTGTCTTGGCAACAGTGAGCACATCCCCAAAAAAGGTAACTGTCCTCTGGAGGTCTCTCGTCGGAGCCTGAAATCCTGAAATATTTTAAGTCTGGAAGTTTCTCTCTCACAAAAGTTTAAAATCCTGAAATTTAGCTAAGTAGTGGAAAAAGCAAAAAATGCGCCGAAAAAGACATGCTCCCGGCCTTCCACCACATGCGCCCGTACCCTATGATCGAGAGGAATCAATCCGAACACTTTTCCGCAAACCGCCCGAAAAATCCGCTGGAAAAGACATGTGCCCGGCCTGAAAATGAAATGCGCCCGGACCTTTGCACTCAACACATGAGCCTGGTTTTCCAACACTTCTGCCCAGCACATGCGCCGGGTAATGCTTCAGAGTGACATGCGCTCGACCTTCCACCACATGCGCCGAGAAATACTCGTCGGGTCGGACCCGAACCCGATTACACCGCTATAAATAACGGGGTCACCTGATGACATTAAGATGAAATCACCTTCTTCTGACCTCAGAACGACGTAAGAGGTACATGCGCCCGCTCTGTTATCCCTCATCGGATGCCTTGCCCGGAACGGGTTCCCTCGCCGGAATCCCTCGCCAGAAAGGGATTTCCCTGACGAAATCCCAACTGCAGAGAAAAATCTTGAAATTCTCTAAGTGCTGCACCACATGCGCCGGCTTTCTCTCACCGGGAAAGGCGAAATACACTAAGTGCTAGAGGCACATGCGCCCATCCTTTCTGGGGCCTGAAATCTTGAAATTCTCTAAGTGTTGGACCACATGTGCCTGCTTTCTCTCACCGGGAAATGCAGAAATGCACCAAGTGCTGGCTCACATGTGCCCACTCTTTCCGAGGCCGAAAAACTTGAAAAATCACTAAGTTCTGAAACCACATGCACTTGCCAGAGAGGCTTGGGCACATGTCCAATATCACATGCGCCCAGGACCCTTGTTTGCCATCTTTTTTACACAAAGTGGGGCACACGTGCCCGAGAGATGGGCACACGTGCCCAACTCCCAACCACATGCGCCCACCAGCTGTTACCAGCCACATGCGCCCATGCACACCCCCCTCCATGCGCCTGGACGCTGGTTAGAGGGGTGGACCTTTCGTTGGGTGGCCCGCCTTCGATCGGGATTGTTTTTCGATCAAACCACCTCTCCTAGATGCACACCGACGAGATCTTCCCATCCCCTGGATCGGATTCCCCAACGGTCAACAATAAATGGCCCAAATAAGTGTTTTGATAAAAAACAACCAACACTTAGCCGATTTGGCAACTCTGAAAATCCTCCCGAAAGAGCCGAACACGGCCGAAACCGAGGAAAATCGGGCGGAATTGGACCGAGCCCGAGAGGAAAACTTTTTCTCTTCATGACATGATACACCATAATCATCTACCACGACGAGGTTATCCAAACTCAGGAACCTCGAATACCCTAATTAAGCGGTCGTCAGGCCCAGTACTTAGTCATTTTCAGCCCTGGGAAGTGCCCTGTCGACTCGAAAATCGACTTATGCCAAGCAAATCGAAATGCGATCGCACTACGAGTCTCGTGGACATGATCCACTCCTGTTCAAAGACAGGTCATTGATGATATTCACCAAATGCCCTGATCAGACAAAACTAAAGTGATCAGGCTATCAAACAGCCAAGTAAAATATTTACGGGGCACCGATCCCCATTATTCATCAGAAATTGGCATATGCAGGCACCCATCGGACTCGACACTTATCCACTTGCAGGCATTGAAAATGACCAATCCAGTCCATGGATTTGAATCCTCAAAGGATCTCGGCTAGATAAAGCCTATTCGATCTCAAATAAATCATTGAAAAATACTTAAAAGAAAAAGTGTTCTCGAAGACGAGTCACCCAACTCCACAAGAAACACATTTACTTTACTGTACAAAGCTTCATTCATCCCGGATAAAGGTCCGAGGCTAAACCTAAGTTATTATGGTTACCACGAGAAACCACAAACAAAAGAGTTCTAATTAAGCTTGAAACATCCTGTTATGGATTGCCATCATGAAAAAGACAGTCGATGCCCTACCCATCGACAACGGGTCCGTCGGTTGGGCTGATGAGGTAGTTACGGATTGCTTTCCTAAGGTCATCCGTCATAAAAATACGGGCACGAGCTTTAGGTTATGCCGACCAACATTTCGATGTTCTGTATTCCAGAGGCCAATGGCCCAGAGTTGCACCACTCGATTAAAAACCTCGCTCAGGATAGTTGCGGAGTGCGTTCCTAAGGTCACCCGTCATAAAAATACGGGCGCGGGCCTTGAGTTATGCCGACCAATTTTTGATGTTCGTGTATTCCAGCGGTCACCTGTTCACAGTAATGGCGCGAGCCCAGAGTTGCACCAGTCGAATCCTGATAGTCTCTCAACCCTGACAATCCGAAAGAAAATGGGACATAGACATTCGATTTTTCTAAGAAATGTGGCTCAGTCCATAACAAGAAAATAAATAGGTTTATACGACCATGAACTCAAGACCATAATCCCCGGCGGATTAGTCTTTTGCCTTCTAATCAAGGGTAATTAATCGTTGATGTAATTAAAAGCTTGTGATCAGTATCACAGCCTGGAATGTAAAAGATCTCAGAATCTCTGGAATAAAATTTTCCTTGCGATACCTCTCTTGTGTACACTTTGTGGTTGCTTATGATTGTTTATGAATGTCTCTATACTCATAATTCCCCCAGAATAATGAAAGACAGGAAAAAGACTGCTGACGAGCACAATTTTTCTAGTTTTAACAAACTGGCGACTCTGCTGGGGATTTATTCAATACCAAAATCTCTGGTTATTTCTGAGTAAATAGACATTCTGCGATGAATCATTTGCAGACACTAACGTGTATATGAGAAAGGCTATACCGCAAGGAGAAATGCCCGGCGCCTTCACGGGCGCCAAACTGGCGACTCTCAACAGGAATGTTCTTCCCTTCATCTTTAAGGCAAAAGAATTTTGAAACTTCGCATAGCATGCATGTGGTTCATACTTGTATGTTTCTGTCTATCCATTGTCAAGCCGTATCGCGATTGGTAAGGTCACGTCCCCTCTTTTCCAAGTTCGCGGAATATTCTAATGCGTGTATGACTGTGCAGAGAGAGAGAGAGAGAGAGAGAGAGAGAGAGAGAGAGAGAGAGAGAGAGAGAAGCAGAAAGACAGAAAAGAACCAAACAAATGGCATCTACAATGATATTCCTAGCGTCCGGTGGATTCTACTTCCCCCATCTTGCAACAACTTCTGAAGCCGGATGGCAGATTGTGCAAAAGCACAGGACGGTCAAGAAGACCAAGAACAAGAAGGTTATTCCAGCTGAAACAGGGATGACAGGAAGGACACAGGGCAGAACCAAGAGACAGTGGAAGCCAGTCTACAGGAGTGAAGCCCGTGATGCCAGCAAAACCACCGTGTCAGCCAGGCCAGAGTTCTCCTTCGCCGCTATCGACTTCCCAGCAATACCGAAGACAACACAGTCAGCCAAGATATCGAACAGATCCGCTGTCTGACAATTGGCTGAGGCGACGATGAAGACAACCCCTACTAAAGTCGTCGTGACCAAGATAAGGCTGCAGTGAGCACAAGTAATGATGGTGCAGGTTATCGAAGGAGAGACGAGTGAGCGATACCCAGACATGCCTCCAATCCAAGAACAGATAGATGAGATTATCCAGGTCCAAGAGGACACGGCCAGAGAGATGATAGAGATGAAAGAAGCACTATTGGCTCTAGTTGTCTAGGGGGCAATCAGAAACCCAATTGTTCCTACTCGACAGTCTGTGGAGGAATGCCAGGGAGTAGCAGGAGAACTAGCTGCCGCCGAACCACAAGCTCGCCCGAGAAACGTTGCGTTCGGACGTGTACCACCATTGCCATCTCAAGCCACAAGAGAAGATCTGTTTGAGACAGCTACGAACCTGAAGCATCAGGAAAGAGAAAAGGAGAAGAGAGGAAAATATGTATATCGGGTGTCGTTCTTGCCCGAGGTTGACGACCTCTCGTTTCCCAACAATTTCAAGCGTCCGGATTTCCCCCGATTCGATGGCAGAGAATCGCCGGAGGAACACATGGCCCAATTCATGACAATGATGGGCAACCTGTCAATAATCCCCTAGTATTGTCTCAGATTGTTCGGCTCGACACTCATGAGCAAGGCATTCCAATGGTACATGTCACTGCCTACAGGGTCAATCAAGTCCTGGGATCAGATGCAGGATCTGTTCATCTCCAAATTCTTCTCTACTGAGCAAGAAGTCTTGCTGACAGATTTAGCCTTGATTCGTCAGAGGTAGGGAGAGTCAGTCTAGAAGTTCATCAACAGGTGGGGGACTATAGCAGCATAGTGCCAAGAACTGCCCAGCGAATCTGAGCAAGTCAAGATGTGCATGCCAGAAAGCCTTCGATTCCCTCAAAGAGCTACTCGCGAAAGCTCCGGTTCTCGCAGCGCCAATCGAGGGAAAGCCTCTAATACTATACGTAACAGTGGGAGAGAACTCCCTAAGGGCACTGCTCGCCCAGAAGAATGAAGAAGGAAAAGAGAATGCTCTGTACTACTTGAGCCGCACACTCGTTGGCGCTGAGTTTAATTACTCAATGATCGAGAAGATATGTCTAGCCTTGATATTTGTTGTGAAGAAACTGAGGCATTATTGCTTGTCATACCAGATTACATTGATCTCCAGAGCAGATCCTATCAAGTTCCTGATGAATCGGCCTATGTTGTCGGGGCGATTAGCCAAATGGGCCCTATTGCTATCTGAGTTCGACATCACGTACCTGCCGTCTCGAGCTGTTAAAGGACAGGCGATAGCCGATTTCCTGGCAACCCACCCGATACTGGATAACATGGAAATGGAATGCGATCTTCCCGATGATCAAGCCATGATGGTAAGGATCGTGAGACAATGGCAAATGTATTTCGACAGAGCCTCCAGAGCTGTAGGATCAGGGGCCGGTGTGATCTTCATCAGTCCTCAAGGCGACTTATTACCCTACTCATTCACAATAGTTTCATCATGCACAAACAACGAGGCAGAGTATCAGGCCCTCATCGTTGGGTTACAGTTGGCACGAGACATGCAAATCTGATCATTACAAGTATACGGCGATTCTCGGTTAGTTGTGGGACAGCTCACGACGGAATATGAAGTCTGCAAGCCAGAGTTATCATCTCTTTGCCATCAAGCTCGAGCCCTGTTCGACATTTTCGGGACAGTACAGTGTTGCACGTCCCAAGAGTTGAAAATTCTCAAGCAGATGCATTGGCTAACCTGGTCGTGGCTCTCGCGCACCCAGGGGCGGCCCACTTCAAATTACCATAGAAGAAAGGAGGATATTGCCGTCCCTCACAGTGGCCGAGAATGTCACGAGTGCAAGCCCTGTCCATTGTTTTGAGATCACAAAAGAAGAAGATTGGAGAAAACCATTCTCTGATTACTTGAAGTACGGGTTCTTACCTGAGGATCCACAAATGCGCACTCAAGTTAGAAGGCGCGCCAGCTCGTTCGTCCTCTTAGAAGAAGTACTATATCGATGCTCAAACGATGGAACGCTATCAAGATGCCTGGCTCGAGAAGAAGTTCATGATACGTTGAGAGAGGCACACGGAGGAGAATGTGGTGCCCATCAAGGCGGCCGGAACCTGCATCATTGAGTGAGCACATGGGCTATTATTAGCCCAACATGGTGAAAGACACGATGGACTACGTCAGGAAATGCCATCAGTGTCAGATACATGCCGACATTATACAAGTACCTCCAGAAGAACTGCATCGGTCAGTGATGTCTTGGCCTTTTGCGCCTGGGGTATGGATGTGATAGGCCCTGTTGAGCTCTTAATTGTGCATATTCTAACCCTAATTCATCACTCATTGTGTGAGGTTTGCATGGTTTATAGATGAATCTAATGCATGTTTTGTGACTACAGGATTGAGAGTGAACTCCACCTAATTGAAGATAAAAAGGGCTCATTTGGGACTATTTTGATGAATATCACTTGAGGACCAAAGAAGAAAAGAAGAAAGAAAGTAAAAGAAAGGAGCAAGGAAAGAAAAGAAAAGGAAGAAAAAGAAGAAGGAAGACTGCCGACCGGTCTTGACTGGTCGGCCAATGGAGCCAGACCGGTCGGCTGTTCATGCTGGACCAATGCTAAAAACGTCCGACCGGTCATGACCGGTCGGACATGGTTGCTGGACCAATGCTAAACAAGCCCGACCGGTCGGTCATGTCTGCTGGAACTGATGCTGAAGAGGCCAGACCGGTCGTGACCGGTCTGCCAGCCCAGTCCGACCGGTCTAGACCGGTTGGCCATGCATAATTTCGAAAGTTTCTATCTTTGGTGCCGATTTTCTCTACGCACTGCGTAACCCTTACGCAGATTCTCGATCTTTCTGAAGTTGTGGAGCCTCCCTACTATAAAAGGACACCTAGGGATCGTTCCTAGGGCATCTAAGAAAGGTTGAAGCAAGCTTGGAGGCGGCGGAAGTGAATTTTGGAGTTCCACAACTCCTTGGAGTTTGTCTTTGCTATTTTTATGAATTTTTTAGTTGTTTCATGTTTCCTTGGATCATGAGCAGCTAAACCTCTTAGCTAGGGCTAAGAGGTAAAGCTTGTAGTGGATCCAAGATGTTTCAATTCGTAGTTAGTTGGTTTTAAGTGTAGAATTCATGATTATGACTTATGGTTTGAAGTTTGTACAAGTTTTTAAGTAGTTTTTCTTAGTCTTATGATGACTCATGGATGTTTGGGAGAATTACTTAATTTCTTAATTGGTTTGTATCAGTCTAGACCTGTATGATCCGAGGAATCGGAGTGCGCTCTAGGACTATGATCTTCATGAAGGAACTTCCTACCAAAGTTCTATTTTTCTGATTTTCTGAAATATGTATGGACTGTGCATGTGATTTGAATCAAGTTCAAATGCTGATCTAGCCTTGTATTGTGACAGGACTTGAGGATGGTTATGATTGTGAACTTGACCTTTTTGGAAAGGGGAATGACCTATGCAATTGAGCATGCTCAACTCAGCCTACATTGAGTGAATCTTATGTATAGAACTTACATATGACAGATTGTATGGTTTAACAGCTCTATCATCCGACTAGATAGACCTTAATGTCGATTCTAGTTGAGAGAATGAGAAACCATAGCGGATTGAACATCAAGGATTGCTACAAGTGGATCCTTGAAACCCTAGTGCCTTTTTATAATTATTTACTTTCAATTCAATTCAGTTTTGTTACTCACATCCAAATCATACAAAAATCTGGTTATTAGCTTTCAATAGACACTTTTGGATGTGTTTGTGAAATCCTACATAAGTCCCTGTGGATCGACCTCGGTCTTACCGAGTTTATTACTACATCGCAACCCTACACTTGGGGAAGCGAACAAGTTTTTAGTGCCGTTTCCGGGGACTTTTAACGATTTTTCACAAATTTCTAAAATTAGTATCTATTTAGAATTTTTAGGATTTTAGGACTAACTTAGTTTGTTTATTTAATTTTTCTTTTCAGGGATTTCTAGGAAGCTGAAGAAGATACAAGGATTTCAAGTGCCGAATCAGGTTCTATCTTTCTAAACCTTACTCTTCTCCTTCTCCTATTCATTCCTATCATATTCATCTCTTGTATAGTGGGTGGAGACTCCTTTTGGATCTCTGAAAGGTTGGCCTTTTTGCCACCTGGATTCCTATTGGTCGACTCTGCCGTCTTGGATCATCTTGTGCTCAGAGATTTCTTTTCTCATCTCTACTCATCTTTCTCCTTTTTCTGCACTTTTTCTCAAAAGATTCAAAGAGTGGGTGGGGAGTTCTTTGAACCCCTATTGACTAGGAGAAATCGGTCTCTATCCTTGCTTCTGGCTTAGCCATTGTAAGACACCTTGTGCTTCGGTCTTAGAGAAAAGTAAAGAAAGGGAGGAAGAATTCTTCTTTCTCTTTGTTTCTTATTATTTTTGGTTTTGCATGCCACATTGGGCTCGGGATTCCAATAACCGACTCATAAGTGAAGGGGGGATAGTAGAAGGAATTGACAAAGAGCCACGTGCTAGAAGACATCTAAACTCTCCAATTTTGTCTGAAAATATGGCTGCGAATCAACCTAATCTAGGCCAAAACCAAACTGAAACAGGGGAGAATGTGGTTGAGAATGTTCCCCGACCTAGGACTTTATGTGATTTCTTGCAACCCGCAAGAGCGAGCACCCCCACTTGCATAGTTTTTCCACAAAATGCAGGGAATGTGGATTTGAAACCGGGAGTGATCCAACTTCTCCCTAAATTCCATGGATTAGACAGTGAAAGTGCTTATCAACACCTTAAGGAGTTTGATGAGGTAATTACCACCATGCACTTTGCAAATGTAACTGAAGATGTAGTAAGACTGAAATTCTTCCCTTTCACTCTTAAAGATAAAGCCAAGGGTTGGCTTTATGCATTGAGGCCAAGATCAATTGGTGCATGGACTGACATGCACAGAGAATTTATAAAAAAATTCTTCCCCACTCACAAAACAAACATGTTGAAGCGCCTTATCATGAACTTTGCCCAAAAGGAAGATGAAACGTTCTTCCAATGTTGGGAGAGGTTTAAGGATTTATTAAATGCATGCCCACATCATGGCTATGAAATTTGGCGGGTTATAAGCTTTTTCTATGAAGGACTGACTTCACCCATGCGCCAATTTGTAGAGAAGATGTGTAACGGGGAGTTCATGAATAAGGAAGCTGATGAAGCATGGGATTATTTGGAAGAATTGGCTGAGAATGCACAGGCTTGGGACACATCGAAACCAACAAATTCCAAGACTGGCCAACAAAAGGAAAAGGGGGGAATTTATGTCTCATTAGAAGAAGATAGCATAAGTGCACGGGTGGCTAGCCTCACAAGAAAGGTCGAGGCCATAGAATTAAGGAAAGGAGAAACGATCAACTCCACTGATGTTGAAACTGTTTGTGGAATTTGTGCTGGAAATCAACATACAACACAAGGTTGCCCCACAATTTCAGCAGTTCAAGGCATCTTACAAGAACAAACAAATGCCATAAACATTTATCAACAGCAATTTGGTGCTCCAAACTCAAACACGTTTAATCCTAATTGGAAGAACCATCCCAACTTCGGTTGGAGGAATGGACCCACTGCAAATGCAAGCAACACTCCAAAAGTATCACTAGAGGAGATGTTGGGTGCATTCGTATCGGTCCAAGCTGAGTATAACAAGACAAATTCTCTAAAAATAGATGGGTTCATGCAAGAGCAATTGAAATTCAATCAAAATTCAACTCAAGCCATCAATGAATTGAAAACATCACTGGCTAGAGTTGAATCTCATCTTAGTGTTAGAGAGAAGGGCACACTTCCTGCCAACCTCTTCCTAACCCAAGAACCCAGTTTGAGATACAAGACGTAAGCTCATCCTCCCACCACACGGAACATGTTCAAGCTATCACCACTTTGAGAAGTGGGAAAGAAATTGACAAATCCAATCCGGTGAAGGCCCCAAAGCCTAAGGATCCGGAAATTTCTAAAGAAGATGATAGCTCGAACAATACCCCACAAGAGAAAGAACCGGAAAGGCAATACAAGCCGGTTGCTCCATTTCCACAAAGGTTGATTTCGCCTAAACCTTTAGATAAAAATCTGGAAATTTTAGAAGTTTTCAAGCAGGTGAAGATCAACATCCCGTTGTTGGATGCAATAAAACAAATACCATCGTATGCCAAATTTCTAAAGGAATTGTGTACAGTCAAAAGGAAACACAACGTTCACAACAAAGTTCTTTTGACTGAGAATTTGAGCGTCATCATCAAACAAGAGGTGCCCCAAAAATACAAGGATCCGGGTAGTCCAACCATCTCATGCATCATAGGAGACTACCGGATCAAATAAGCCCTACTCGACTTGGGGGCAAGTGTGAATCTCATTCCATACTCGGTCTACGAACAATTAGGGTTAGGTGAATTAAAACCCACCAAAACCACACTCCAACTTGCTGATAGATCCATCCGTATACCGAGAGGAATGATAGAGGATGTTCTAGTCCAAGTTGATAAATTCTACTACCCAGTAGACTTTATTGCCTTGGATACACATCCCGTAATAGGCATCGGTGCTCAAATTCCCGTCATACTTGGACGACCGTTTCTAGCTACTTCAAATGCCATTATAAATTGTGGAAACGGACTTGTACAAATGTCCTTTGGAAATATGACCCTTGAGCTTAACATATTTGATTTATGCAAACAACCACGGGAGATTGATGATGATGTCCACGACTTAAACATGATTGAATTATTCGTGGAGGATACAGTCCCCTTATCACTATCTTCCGACCCTTTGGAGGCATGTGTGGCCTACTCTCATGAAATAAATGATGACACAATACAAGAGATGGATGCCATACTAGAGATGATGCCAGTGCTTGATAATAAAAGATGGAGGGCCCTAGTTGAGCCTTTGCCTGTAAACGAGAACAAGGCCCTCTCATCCAACATCAAGGCACCAACACTCGACCTAAAACCATTACCAAGTGAGCTGAAATATGTTTATTTAGGTCGAGATTAGACATATCCAGTGGTGATTTCTTCCCACTTGGATGAGGATCAAGAGAGTAGGCTAATAGCTACTCTATTAGAGCACAAGAGTGCCATTGGATGGTCAATTGCGGATCTTAAAGGCATAGACCCACTGATTTGTACTCATCGCATACACCTTGAGGAGAATGCGAAGACATCTAGGCAACCACAAAGACGACTAAATCCAAACATGAAGGATGTGGTTAAGGCCGAAGTGGTAAAGCTATTGGATGTGGGTATTATTTACCCAATATCCGATAGCCAATGGGTGAGCCCAACTCAAGTGGTGCCTAAGAAATCTGGAATAACCATGGTAGCCAATGCCAACAATGAACTCGTGCTAACTAGAGTCACTACCGGTTGGAGAATGTGCATTGACTACTGGAAGCTAAACACTGTCACGAGGAAAGACCACTTCCCCCTACCATTTGTTGATCAAATTTTAGAACGGTTGGCGGGTCATTCCCACTTTTGCTTCCTTGATGGCTATTCAGGGTACAACCAAATAGAAATTGCCCGTGAAGACCAAGAAAAGACTACATTCACATGTCCATTCAGCACTTTCACCTACCGACGGATGCCGTTTGGACTATGTAATGCCCCTGCCAACTTTCAGCGTTGTATGATGAGTATTTTTTCTGATATCATGGGGACCATTCTCGAAGTCTTCATGGATGATTTTTCCGTATTTGGTTGTAGCTTTGATGAGTGCCTTGAGCATTTGAAGTCTGTGCTGAAAAGATGTGAAGAGAAGAACCTTGTGCTCAATTGGGAGAAGTGTCACTTCATGGTTCAAAAGGGAAATGTACTTGGTCACATCGTTTCACAAAATGGAATCGAGGTGGACAAAGCGAAAATTGATCTTACTCTAACCTTCCACCACCCAAAAGCGTACGAGATGTACAGTCCTTTTTAGGACATGCAGGATTTTACAGAAGGTTCATCAAGGACTTCAGTTCACTCTCTCGCCCTTTATGTAACCTACTTCAAAAGGAAAATTCATTCGAGTGGAATGAAGAATGTCAAAAGGCCTTTACCACCCTTAAAGGTATGTTGACATGTGCTCTCATAATGCAACCACCTGATTGGAGCATTCCTTTTGAGATTATGTGTGATGCTAGTGACTATGCTATTGGGGCCGTGTTAGGTGAAAGAAAAGAGAAAAAGCCATGTGTCATCTACTATGCAAGTAGAACCCTAAACTCAGCCCAAGCAAACTACACCACAACCGAAAAAGAACGTCTAGCCGTAGTTTTTGCCTTGGACAAGTTTAGGTCCTACTTGATTGGATCCAAGATCATTATATTCACTGACCATGCCGCGCTTAAGTATCTTTTTTCTAAGAAAGATGCTAAACCACGGTTGTTAAGATGGATCCTTCTACTCCAGGAATTCGACATAGAAATACGTGATAAGAAAGGAGTAGAAAATGTAGTAGCTAACCATCTCTCTAGACTTGTCCTCATTGATTCCCCTGAAACGACTGCAATCAATGACATGTTCCCTGATGAACAACTCTTTGTTGTTTCCCAATCGCCATGGTATGCGGACATTACTAACTATCTTGCTACAGGTACAATTCCTACATATAAGGATAAATTCTTCACGGAGGTGCGGAAATTCCTATGGGACGACCCATACTTATTCAAGTATTGTCCCGATCAAATCATAAGGAGATGTGTGCCAGATGAGGAACAACAAAGTATCATCTCCTTCTGTCATTCTCAGGCATGTGGTGGCCACTTTTCGGCTAAAAAGACCACAGCGAAAATTCTGCAATGTGGGTTTTATTGGCCCACCATGTTCAAAGACACACATGAGTTTTGCAAAGCATGTGAACCTTGTCAGAAATTAGGAGGAATTTTCCGTAGAAATATGATGCCACTCAATCCCATCTTAATAATCGAAATTTTTTATTGTTGGGGCATCGATTTCATGGGCCCATTCTCATCTTCTTTTGGAAACCTATACATCTTGCTTGCCGTTGATTATGTTTCCAAATGGGTCGAGGCCATCCCTTGCCGGAATAATGACCATAAAATGGTCATTCGCTTCTTAAAAGAGAATATTCTTTCTCGGTTTGGAACGCCCCGAGTCATCATAAGTGATGGAGGGTCTCACTTTTGCAATCGCCCTTTTGAAACCTTAATGAAGAAATATGGCGTAACGCACAAAGTGAGCACTCCCTATCACCCACAAACTAGTGGACAAGCTGAGATTTCCAATAGGGAGATTAAACACATTCTAGAGAAAATGGTGAACCCCGATCGTAAGGATTGGTCGCTTCGGCTTACCGATGCGCTTTGGGCTTACCGTATTGCTTTTAAAACCCCTATTGGAATGTCTCCCTATAGACTTGTCTATGGGAAGGCTTGTAACTTGCCTGTGGAGTTGGAACATAGGGAATATTGGGCTATTAAGAAAATGAATTTCAATTCTGACAAGGCAAGCTCGTTACGCAAACTACAATTGAATGAACTTGCAGAAATCCGGAATGAAGCTTATGAGAATGCGAGATTTACAAGGACAAGACGAAGATATTCCATGATAAGAATATTCTTCGCAAGACATTCACGATCAATAAAAAAGTCCTCATGTACAATTCTCGCTTACATCGATTTCCGGAAAAATTGAGATCTCGATGGACCGGTCCCTACATTGTGCAAACTGTCTATCCATATGAGACTGTCGAGCTGTTGAATCCAAGGAACGGCAACATTTTTAAAGCAAATGGGCAGCGATTAAAGCCGTTCTTTGAGAAGTTTCCTTCAGAAGGTATGTCCATACCCCTGAATGATCCTGTGTATCAGGATGATTGATCTCCTAGTCTGACAGAGGTATAGAGTAGTTAGGATTAGGATTTTGTTACTTTGGTTTACTTTTGCTTAGGTTTGTTAAAAGGAGGAGGAATTCCAATTTTCACCTGTCAGGTACTCTCACTCCTCACTCCCTTTATGTTCACATTGCTCTCATGATTGTTTATTGCACATCTTTTACATTGAGGACAATGCAAGATTTGGTTGGGGGGTGTAGGATCACTTGGATAAATCCAGCGTTTTGTAACATTTCAAGAAATTATGTCAAAATTTTTCGATTTTTCAATTCGAAACTCTTTTGGAAAACATTGGTTCTATGCATTCAAGATGATATGAGCATAAGAGGAGGAGATATGAAGTGTATGGGGCTGTATGTCTGGAATCTCTCATAGCATAATGGTTTTATATGTGAATTCCCCTATTTCTGTGATTGATAGAAAATCTGAACACTTTTACACCTAGTCCACATTACACGATTTTCATGGGTTGAAGGGATTAGGTGATTTCTGGATTAGCTAGACTTTGAATTAAGGTATTGAGAAATCAGGTCGGTCCATCCTTGTCCATGGGAAAACAATGCAAGATATGGATTTCTAAAAATCTTATCTAAATTAAAAGAAAAAGGAAAAGGAAGGATGAAATTGGGAATGATGGGAAACTGGTGGAAAATTCCGATTAGGGCTACCTACTACCAACCGGGGGATGGTCTACCCATAACCAAAACCGAAAATGGGACGTAGTGTGAAAGTCGTCGGAAGGACGGTAAGGCAAATTCATGTCATTGGCTTGATGTAGCTCTATGTACCTTGAGATCTATAGTTTAGTTGATCTATGAAGAAGATAATCTCGAAAACTCATGAGATGAACTTTCACTATGCACACTAGGTTGAATTTGTTCAAGTTCCTCTATTTATCAATCAATCAGCGGGAATTTCATATAAACACTTATTATGTTCTGAGAGTTTAAGGTTTCAACCTCTATCACCTAATTTCTCTGATTTTTATGCTTGTGTGTCTTGGAATGTATAGAAGAATAGTTTCTAGAGGAGAGTTGGATTTTGGAGAATGAAACTTGTTTCACGCATGTTTTGCTCGGGACCAGCAAAATGCTGGTTGGGGGGTGTGTTGAGCTCTTAATTGTGCATATTCTAACCCTAATTCATCACTCATTGTGTGAGGTTTGCATGGTTTATAGATGAATCTAATGCATGTTTTGTGACTACAGGATTGAGAGTGAACTCCACCTAATTGAAGATAAAAAGGGCTCATTTGGGACTATTTTGATGAATATCACTTGAGGACCAAAGAAGAAAAGAAGAAAGAAAGTAAAAGAAAGGAGCAAGGAAAGAAAAGAAAAGGAAGAAAAAGAAGAAGGAAGACTGCCGACAAGACCGGTCGGCTGTTCATGCTGGACCAATGCTAAAGACGTCCGACCGGTCATCGGACATGGTTGCTGGACCAATGCTAAACAAGCCCGACCGGTCTTGATCGGTCAGGTCATGTCTGCTGGAACTGATGCTGAAGAGGCCAGACCGGTCATGACCGGTCGGCCAGCCCAGTCCGACCGGTCTAGACCGGTCGGCCATGCATAATTTCCAAAGTTTCTATCTTTGGCGCCGATTTTCTCTGCGCACTGCGTAACCCTTACGCAGATTCTCGATCTTTCTGAAGTTGTGGAGCCTCCCTACTATAAAAGGACACCTAGGGATCGTTCCTAGGGCATCTAAGAAGGGTTGAAGCAAGCTTGGAGGTGGCGGAAGTGAATTTTGGAGTTCCACAACTCCTTGGAGTTTGTTTTTGCTGTTTTTATGAATTTTTTAGTTGTTTCATGTTTCCTTGGATCATGAGCAGCTAAACCTCTTAGCTAGGGCTAAGAGGTGAAGCTTGTAGTGGATCCAAGATGTTTCAATTCGTAGTTAGTTGGTTTTAAGTGTGGAATTCATGATTATGACTTATGGTTTGAAGTTTATACAAGTTTTTAAGTAGTTTTTCTTAGTCTTATGATGACTTATGGATGTTTGGGAGAATTACTTAATTTCTTAATTGGTTTGTATCAGTCTAGACCTGTATGATCCGAGGAATCGGAGTGCGCTCTAGGACTATGATCTTCATGAAGGAACTTCCTACCAAAGTTCTATTTTTCTGATTTTCTGAAATATGTATGGATTGTGCATGTGATTTGAATCAAGTTCAAATCCTGATCTAGCCTTGTCTTGTGACAGGACTTGAGGATGGTTATGATTGTGAACTTGACCTTTTTGAAAAGGGGAATGACCTATGCAATTGAGCATCCTCAGCTCAGCCTACATTGAGTGAATCTTATGTATAGAACTTACATATGAAAGATTGTATGGTTTAATAGCTCTATCATCCGACTAGATAGACCTTAATGTCGATTCTAGTTGAGAGAATGAGAAACCACAGCGGATTGAACATCAAGGATTGCTACAAGTGGATCCTTGAAACCCTAGTGCCTTTTTATAATTATTTACTTTCAATTCAATTCAGTTTTGTTACTCACATCCAAATCATACAAAAATCTGGTTATTAGCTTTCAATAGACACTTTTGGATGTGTTTGTGAAATCCTACATAAGTCCCTGTGGATCGACCTCGGTCTTACCGAGTTTATTACTACATCGCAACCCTACACTTGGGGAAGCGAACAAGTTTTTGGCGCCGTTGCTGGTGATGTTGACGGTTTTCACAAATTTCTGAAATTAGTATCTATTTAGGATTTTTAGGATTTTAGAACTAACTTAGTTTGTTTTATTTGATTTTTCTTTTTGCAGGGATTTCTAGGAAGCTGAAGAAGATATTAGGAATTCAAGTGCCAAATCAGGTTCTATCCTTCTAAACCTTACTCTTCTCCTTCTCCTATTCATTCCTATCATATTCATCTCTTGTAGAGTGGGTGGAGACTCCTTTTGGATCTCTGAAAGTTCGGCCTTGTGCCACCTGGATTCCTATTGGTCGGCTCTACCGTCTTGGATCACCTTGTGCTCAGAGATTTCTTTTCTCACCTCTACTCCTCTTTCTCCTTGTTCTGCACTTTTTCTCAAAAGACTTAAAGAGTGGGTGGGGAGTTCTTTGAACCCCTATTGACCAGGAGAAATCGGTCTCTATCCTTGCTTCTGGCTTAGCCATTGCAAGACACCTTGTGCTTCGGTCTTAGAGAAGGGTGAAGAAAGGGAGGAAGAATTCTTCTTTCTCTTTGTTTCATATTTTTGGTCTTGCATGCCACATTGGGCTCGGGATTCCAATAACCGACTCATAAGTGAAGGGGGGATAGTAGAAGGAATTGACAGAGAACCACGTGTTAGGAAACATCTAAACTCTCCAATTTTGTCTGAAAATATGGCTGCAAATCAACCTAATCCGGGCCAAAACCAAACTGAAACAGGGGAGAATGTGGTTGAGAATGTTCCCCGACCTAGAACTTTACGTGGTTTCTTGCAACCCGCAAGAGCGAGCACTCCCTCATGCATAGTTTTTCCACAAAATGCAGGGAATGTGGATTTGAAACCGGGAGTGATTCAACTTCTTCCTAAATTCCATGGATTAGACAGTGAAAGTGCCTATCAACACCTTAAGGAGTTTGATGAAGTAATAACCACCATGCACTTTGCAAATGTGACTGAAGATGTGGTGAGACTCAAATTCTTCCCTTTCACTCTTAAAGATAAAGCTAAGGGTTGGCTTTATGCATTGAGGCCAAGATCAATTGGTGCATGGACTGATATGCACAGAGAATTCATAAAAAAATTCTTCCCTACTCACAAAACGAACATGTTGAAGCGCCTTATAATGAGCTTTGCCCAAAAGGAAGATGAAACCTTCTTCCAATGTTGGGAGAGGTTTAAGGATTTATTAAATGCATGCCCACATCATGGCTATGAAATTTGGTGGGTTATAAGCTTTTTCTATGAAGGACTGACTTCACCCATGCGCCAATTTGTAGAGATGATGTGTAATGGGGAGTTCATGAATAAGGAAGCTGATGAAGCATGGGATTATTTGGAAGAATTGGCTGAGAATGCACAGTCTTGGGACACATCGAAACCAACAAATTCCAAGACTGGCCAACAAAAGGAAAAGGGGGGAATGTATGTCTTATCAGAAGAGGATAGCATAAGTGCACGGGTGGCTAGCCTCACAAGAAAGGTCGAAGCCATGGAATTAAGGAAAGGAGAAACGATCAACTCCACTGACGTTGAAACTGTTTGTGGAATTTGTGCTGGAACTCAACATGCAACACAAGATTGTCCCACAATTTCAGCAGTTCAAGGCATCTTACAAGAGCAAACAAATGCCATAAACAGTTATCAACAGCAATTTGGTGCTCCAAACTCAAACACGTTTAATCCTAATTTGAAGAACCATCCCAATTTCAGTTGGAGGAATGGACCCACTGCAAATGCAAACAACACTCCAAAAGTATCACTAGAGGAGATGTTGGGTGCATTCGTATCGGTCCAAGCTGAGTATAACAAGACAAATTCTCTAAAAATAGATGGGTTCATGCAAGAGCAATTGAAATTCAATCAAAATTCAACTCAAGCCATCAATGAATTGAAAACATCACTAGCTAGAGTTGAATCTCATCTTAGTGTTAGAGAGAAGGGTACACTTCCTGCCCAACCTCTTCCTAATCCAAGAACCCAGTTTGAGATACAAGATGCAAGCTCATCCTCACACCACACGGAACATGTTCAAGCTATCACCACTTTGAGAAGTGGGAAAGAAATTGACAAATCTAATCCGGTGAAGGCCCCAAATCATAAGGATCCGAAAATTTCCAAAGAGGATGATAGCTCAAACAACACCCCACAAGAGAAAGAACTGGAAAGGCAATACAAGCCGGTTGCTCTGTTTCCACAAAGGTTGATTTCACCTAAACCTTTAGATAAAAATCTGAAAATTTTAGAAGTATTCAAGCAGGTGAAGATCAACATCCCATTGTTGGATGCAATAAAACAAATACCATCTTATGCCAAATTTCTAAAAGAATTGTGTACAGTCAAAAGGAAACACAATGTTCACAACAAAGTTCTTTTGACTGAGAATTTGAGCGCCATCATCAAACTAGAAGTGCCCCAAAAATACAAGGATCCGGGTAGTCCAACCATCTCATGCATCATAGGAGACTACCAGATTAAACAAGCCCTACTCGACTTGGGGGCAAGTGTGAATCTCATTCCATACTCAGTCTACGAACAACTTGGGTTAGGTGAATTGAAACCCACCAAAACCACACTCCAACTCGCTGATAGATCCATTCGTATACCGAGAGGAATGATTGAGGATGTTCTAGTCCAAGTTGATAAATTCTACTACCCGGTAGACTTTATTGTCTTGGATACACATCCCGTGATAGGCACCGGTGCTCAAATTCTCGTCATACTTGGACGACCGTTTCTAGCTACTTCAAATGCAATTATCAATTGTAGAAACGGACTTGTACAAATGTCCTTTGGAAATATGACCCTTGAGCTTAACATATTTGATTTATGCAAACAACCACGGGAGGTTGATGATGATGTCCACGAATTAAACATGATTAAATCATTCGTGGAAGATACAGTCCCCTTGTCACTATCTTCCGACCATTTGGAGGCATATGTGGCCCATTCTCATGAGATAAATGATGACACAATACAAGAGATGGATGCGATACTAGAGATGATGCCGGTGCTTGATAATAAAAGATGGAGGGCCCTATTTGTGCCTTTGCCTGTAAACGAGAACAAGGCCCTCCCATCCAACATCAAGGCACCAACACTCGACCTAAAACCATTACCAAGTGAGCTGAAATATGTTTATTTAGGTCGAGATGAGACATATCCAGTGGTGATATCTTCCCACTTGGATGAGGAACAAGAGAGTAGGCTAATAGCCACTCTATTAGAGCACAAGAGTGCCATTGGATGGTCAATTGCGGATCTCAAAGGCATAGACCCACTGATTTGTACTCGTCGCATCCACCTTGAGCAGAATGCGAAGACATCTAGGCAACCACAAAGATGACTAAATCCAAACATGAAGGATGTAGTTAAGGCCGAAGTGGTAAAACTATTAGATGTGGGTATTATTTACCCAATATCCGATAGCCAATGGGTGAGCCCAACTCAAGTGGTGCCTAAGAAATCCGGAATAACCATCGTAGCCAATGCCAATAATGAACTCGTGCCAACTAGAGTCACTACCAGTTGGAGAATGTGCATTAACTACAGGAAGCTAAACACTGTCACGAGGAAAGACCACTTCCTCCTACCGTTTGTTGATCAAATTTTAGAACGGTTGGCGGGTCATTCCCACTTTTGCTTCCTTGATGGCTATTCAGGGTACAACCAAATAGAAATTGCCTGTGAAGACCAAGAAAAGACTACATTCACATGTCCATTCGGCACTTTCGCCTACCGACGGATGCCGTTTGGACTATGTAATGCCCCTGCCACCTTTCAGCGTTGTATGATGAGTATCTTTTCTGACATGCTGGGGACCATTCTCGAAGTCTTCATGGATGATTCTTTCGTATTTGGTTGTAGCTTTGATGAGTGCCTTGAGCACTTGAAATATGTGCTGAAAAGATGTGAAGAGAAGAACCTTGTGCTGAATTGGGAGAAGTGCCACTTCATGGTTCAAAAGGGAATTGTCCTTGGTCACATCGTTTCACAAAATGGAATCGAGGTGGACAAAGCAAAAATTGATCTTATCTCTAACCTTCCACCACCCAAGAGCATACGAGATGTACGGTCCTTTTTGGGACACGCAGGATTTTACAGAAGGTTCATAAAGGACTTCAGTTCACTCTCTCGCCCTTTATGTAACCTACTTCAAAAGGAAAATTCATTCGAGTGGAATGAAGAATGTCAAAAGGCCTTTACCACCCTTAAAGCTATGTTGACATGTGCTCCCATAATGCAACCACCTGATTGGAGCCTTCCTTTTGAGATTATGTGCGATGCTAGTGACTATGCTATTGGGGCCATGCTAGGCCAAAGAAAAGAGAAAAAGCCATGTGTCATTTACTATACAAGTAGAACCCTAAACTCAGCCCAAGCAAACTACACCACTACTGAAAACGAACTTTTAGCCGTAGTTTTTACCTTGGACAAGTTTAGGTCCTACTTGATTGGATCCAAGATCATTATATTCACTGACCATGCCGCGCTTAAGTATCTTCTCTCTAAGAAGGATGCTAAACCACGGTTGTTAAGATGGATCCTTCTACTCTAGGAATTCGACATAGAAATACGTGATAAGCAAGGAGTAGAAAATGTAGTAGCTGACCATCTCTCTAGACTTGTCCTCACAGATTCCCTGAAACGACTACAATCAATGACATGTTCCCTGATGAACAACTTTTTGCTGTTTCCCAATTGCCATGGTACGCGGACATTGCTAACGATCTTGCTACAGGTACAATTCCTACACATTGGAAAAGCAAGATAAGGATAAATTCTTCACAGAGGTGCGGAAATTCCTATGGGAAGACCCATACTTATTCAAGTATTGTCCCGATCAAATCATAAGGAGATGTGTTCCAGATGAGGAACAACAAAGTATCATCTCCTTCTGTCATTCTCAGGCATGTGGTGGCCACTTTTCGGCTAAAAAGACCACAGCAAAAATTCTGCAATGTGGGTTTTATTGGCCCACCATGTTCAAAGACACACATGAGTTTTGCAAAGCATGTGAACCTTGTCAGAAATTAGGAGGAATCTCCCGTAGAAATATGATGCCACTCAATCCCATCTTAATAATCGAAATTTTTTATTGTTGGGGCATCGATTTCATGGGCCCATTCCCATCTTCTTTTGGAAACCTATACATCTTGCTTACCGTTGATTATGTTTCCAAATGGGTCAAGGCCATCCCTTCCCGAAATAATGACCATAAAACAGTCATTCGCTTCTTAAAAGAGAATATTCTTTCCCGGTTTGGAACACCTCGAGTCATCATAAGTGATGGAGGGTCTCACTTTTGCAATCGCCCTTTTGAAACATTAATGAAGAAATATGGCGTAACACAAAAAGTGAGCACTCCCTATCACCCACAAACTAGTGGACAAGCTGAGATATCCAATAGGGAGATTAAACACATTTTAGAAAAAACGGTGAACCCCGATCGCAAGGATTGGTCACTTCGGCTTATCGATGCGCTTTGGGCCTACCGTACTGCTTTCAAAACCCCTATTGGAATGTCTCCCTATAGACTTGTCTATGGGAAGGCGTGTCACTTGCCTGTGGAGTTAGAACATAGGGCATATTGGGCAATTAAGAAGATGAATTTCAATTCTGACAAGGCAAGCTCGTTGCGCAAACTATAATTGAATGAACTTGCAGAAATCCGGAACGAAGCATATGAGAATGGGAGAATTACAAGGACAAGACGAAAATATTTCATGATAAGAATATTCTTCGCAAGACATTCACGATCAATCAAAAAGTCCTCATGTATAATTCTCGCTTACATCTATTTCCAGGAAAATTGAGATCTCGATGGACCGGTCCCTACATTGTACAAACTGTCTACCCATATGGGACTGTCGAGCCGTTAAATCCGAGGAACGGCAACATTTTTAAGGCGAATGGGTAGCGATTAAAGCCGTTCTTTGAGAAATTTCCTTCAGAAGGTATGTTCATACCTCTGAATGATCCTGTGTATCAGGATGATTGATCTCCTAGTCTGATGGAGGTATAGAGTAGTTAGGATTAGGATTTTGCTGCTTTTGTTTTCTTTTTCATAGGTTTGTTAGAAGGAGGAAGAATTCCACTTTTCACTCTCTCAGGTACTATCATTCCTCACTCCCTTTTATTTTTCAAATTGCTCTCATGTTTTGCTCATTGCACATCTTTTACATTGAGGACAATGCAAGGTTTGGTTGGGGGGTGTAGGATCACTTGGATGAATCCAGTGTTTTGTAACATTTCAAGCAATTATGAGGAAATTTTTTTATTTTTCCAAAATTCGAAACTCTTTTGGAAAACATTGTTTCTATACATTCAAGATGATCCTACATAAGAGGAGGAGATATGAAGTATATATGAAGTGTATGGGGCTGTATGTCTGGAATCTCTCATAGCATAATGGTTTTATATGTGAATTCCCCTATTTCTGTGATTGATAGAAAATCTGAACACTTTTACGCCTAGTCCACATTACACGATTTTCATGGGTTGAAGGGATTATTTGATTCATGGATTAGCTAGACTTTGAATTAAGGTGTTGAGAATTCAGGTCGGGGTACTTTGTCTATCCTTGTCCATTGGAAAACAACGAATGATATGGATTCCTAAAAATCCTATCTAAATTAAAAGAAAAAGGAAAAGGAAGGATGAAATTGGGAATGATAGAAAAAAAGGGTGGAAAATTTCGATTAGGGCTACCTACTACCAACTGGGGGATGGTCTACCCGTAACCAAAGCCGGAAATGGGATGTTGAACCTCCAATTTATGCATTGCATTGCCCATTACATGACATGGTTTGCATGATTTTCATGATTTAAAGGCCCATCTAACACATGTTTTGTGATTACAAGGGATGAGAGCGGACTTCATTCAATTGGGATTAAAAGAAAGCTTTTGGAGTCATTGGATGAAGAATGAAAGAGAATCGAAGATAGAAGAAAGCAAGGAGAAGAGAAAGAAGGAAAGAAGAGGAGAAAAGAAAGAAAGAAGAACAATTGAAGAGGGCTGACCGGTCTTGACCGGTCAGCCAGGTTGCTGAGGAACAGGCCGACCGGTCTTGACCGGTCGGCCATGCACACTGGGAGATGGACAGAGAAGGCTGACCGGTCACGACCGGTCGGCTGTATATGCTGGAATGTATTCAAATTGGTCCGACCGGTCATGACCGGTCGGCCACACTTGCTGATGAATGGACAGTCCACTCCGACCGGTCATGACCGGTCGGCGGTGCTCTCTGGAAGGTGTAAAACATCAGTCCGACCGGTCGTGACCGGTCGGTGCTGCGTAGGAAGAGTCCTTTCTAAATCTGGACTCCGAAAAACGCTGCGCACTGCGTAATCTTTCGCAGAATCCGACGCGAGGGAGGTTTATTGCTATAAAAGGACACCTAGGGGCTCTTCTTAGGGTATCAGAGAGGCTAAGGAATGTGAGTTTGGAGAGTGAAGGCGATTGTGGAGCGGCTGCAACTCTCCTATTCGGGTTTTTCTATTTTTATGCTTTATTTCAGAGTTTTTAGTTGTAGCATGACAATGCTCGGCTAGAACCTCTCAGCTAAGGCTGAGAGGTGAAGCTTGTAGCTAATTCCATGTTGGTTTCAGTTTAATTCAAGTAATTTACATTCAAGTTTGGATTTTTGCATGCTTTAGTTCCAAAAAGTGGTAGTTTGAGACGTTTTATCTGAGTTTATGTGCTCCGGACATGAATTCCTTTTAATTCTCTGAGATTATCATATTTGTTTGTTTAAATTCGGATTATAGTAATCCTTGAGCAGGCCATAGTCCAGAGGCATGGCTGTTACTCCGCAGGCTATGGTTTCGAGTTTGTATTGATTGAATGGAACTAGAACTTGGAAGTTCAACTTGAATGTGATGGAATGTGTGTGAATGCTTTATTTTCCAACTAGATGAGAGATAGGACTTCAAATCTAGTTGTGTTCTCTACTTGGATTGACTGAATTGACATGGGATTGCTACAAGTGGATCCTTGAAGGCCTTAGTACTTTATATCTCTGATTTTTCATTAAGTTCCTGTTTTAAGTAAACATTCAATTGAAACTGATTTCTTTCTAAAACTGAGTTACTGGAGTGATTTGGGAGTTGTTACTATTTCCCTGTGGATCGACCTCGGTCTTACCGAGTTTTTATTACTACATCGCAGCCTTACACTTGAGGTGAGCGAACAAGTTTTTAGCGCCGTTGCCGGGGAATTAGATAACGGTTTTCAAATAGTTTAGTGGCTGTAGAAGTAGATAGGTTTTTCTGATTTTCTTAGAACTAACAAAGTTTTCTGTTTTGTAGGAATTCTTCTCTAAGTTAAAGCGCATCAGGTGATACCTTTCTAACTTAGTTTCTTTTAGATTAGTTTCAGATTTCAGTTTTCTAGGTTAGGATTAGCTTTGATTGAGTGGTTTATGTCCCGTTGGGAACGTAATCACTCAAATCATCTCCAATCTGAAGGTGGTTTAGTTGGACCATTGTCAGTTCATAGACGAGTTCGGAATTATCAAGAGCATTGTGAAAGTTTGGGGAGTATGGATCAAACACCTGTAAGGAATCCTCCCCCCCTACTCCAACTACAAACGCAAATCAGGAAGGAGTAGGAGAGAATGAGGTACATAATGTTCCTCTAATGAGATCACTACGAGACTACCTACAACCTGCCCGTGCAATTACACCTTCTTGCATAGTTCTACCAGCTAACGGTGGAACCCTTGACATAAAACCGGGTGTAATTCAACTTTTACCTAAATTCCATGGGCTAGACTCTGACCGCCCATACTTACACTTGCAAGAATTCGAAGAAGTGTTGGCCACCTTGCATTATCCCAATGTTTCTGAGGATACAATCAGACTTAAACATTTTCCCTTCACTTTGAAAGAAAGAGCCAAAGATTGGCTTCACTCTCTTAGACCACATTCGATTGGGTCATGGGTTGAGATAAACCGGGAATTCCTGAAAAAGTTCTTCCCGGCTCATAAAACAAACACTCTTCGAAGGGCCATAATGAATTTCTCAGCTAAAGAGGGTGAATCTTTTTTCAATGCTGGGAAAGATTTAAGGATCTCCTACTTGCTTGCCCACATCATGGCTATGAGAGTTGGCGAGTTATAAATTTTTTCAATGATGGATTAAGTTCCAATATGCGCCAATTTGTGGAAATGATGTGCAATGGCGAGTTTATGAGTAAAAATCCAGATGAGGCTTGGAGTTACTTGGACATGTTGGCTGAAAATGCCCAATCTTGGGATACATTGGATAAACCCAATAACTCCAAGCCCACTTAAGAGAAAAGTGGGATCTATATCCTTAAGGAGGAAGACGACGTGAATGCAAGGATAGCCAACCTCACAAGGAAGGTTGAGGCCATGGAACTTAGCAAAAGTGGAGTTCCCAAGTCCAAGGAAGCTGTTGAAACCACATGTGGGATTTGCCTCACCGACTTACACGCTACGTAAGATTGTCCCACAATTCCTACGTTTCAGGAAGTGCTACATGAAACAGCCAATGCCACATATGGTTATCAACGGCCCTTCAATGGACCGGTAGGTAATACGTACAATGAGAGTTGGAAGAACCACCCGAATTTCAGTTGGAAGAATGCTCCTACGGGCAATCCTACCAACTCCCAAAGAGGGCCACCCATGCAAAATATGGCCCCACCTCAATTCTCATTGGAGGATACCTTGAGAGCGTTTATGCAAGGGCAAGCACAAATAAATGAATCGAATCAGCAAATGTTCCAAGAGCTTAAAGTCTCGGTTGATGAGATTAAGGGACGCTTGAATGCTAGGGAAGGGACCTTTCCGGCCCAACCTCAGCCCAATCCAAAGCAAGTACATGAAGTAAGCATCCCTAATTCTTCCAACCAAAACATGGAGCAAGCTAAATCCATTACCACCCTTAGAAGTGGTAAACAAATTGACAAAACTATTCCGGTGAAGGCCAATGAGCCTAATGATCCGGTAAATTCTGAGGATGAAGATGGATCTAACTTAGCCCCACAACAACCGGAACGCATTTACAAGCCCGTAGCACCATTCCCTTCGAGATTGGTTGCCCCAAAATCTCTCCCAAACTCTCAAGATATTCTAGAGATTTTCAGACAAGTCAAGATCAATATCCCTTTGCTTGACGCCATCAAACAAATTCCCTCTTATGCCAAGTTTCTAAAAGACCTATGCACAACAAAACGCAAATATAATGTGCAGCAAAAGGCCTTCTTAACTGAGCAAGTTAGTGCCATCCTCACTCAAAAGACCCCCCCAAAATTCAAAGATCCCGGTAGTCCCACAGTCTCATGTATCATTGGAGACTACCGGATTGAACGTGCCTTGTTAGACTTGGGGGCGAGTGTGAACTTGATCCCATACTCGGTATATGAGCAATTGGGTCTTGGTGAATTAAAACCCACCAAAACCACATTGCAACTCGCTGATAGATCTATCCTTGTACCGAGGGGGATAGTTGAGGATGTTCTAGTCCAAGTTGACAAATTCTACTACCCGGTAGATTTTATAGTCTTGGACACACAACCGGTTTTGGATGCTAGCACCCAAATACCGGTAATCTTAGGCCGCCCATTCCTTGTCACATCAAACGCAATCATCAATTGCCGGAATGGGGTGATGCAACTATCTTTTGGAAACATGACACTAGAGGTGAATGTGTTTCACTTGGGCAAAAGACATAGGGATGTCGATGATGATGAGTTCTTCGATGTGAACGTGCTCGAAACTTTTGAAGAAGAAGAACTCCTCCAACTTGAACCACTAGAAAGCTTGGAGACATGCTTAGCATATTTCATGGATTCTGAAGATCCCATCATTAGTGAGATTGTGCAGGCATTAAATATAGAAAGACCGGTGGTAGATATTAGCCGGTGGAGGCCCCATTTTGAGAAATTACCACCAACCACATCAAGACCTCTACCGTCTAACATCAAACCACCAAAGCTTGACCTTAAACCATTGCCATCCGAGCTTAAATACGTATATTTGGGTCAAGAGGAAACTTTCCCAGTTGTCATTGCCTCCCACCTTGAGAAGGACCAAGAGCTTAAGTTGATTGAGTTACTCAAAGAACATAGGGAAGCCATAGGTTGGACAATAGCGGATCTCAAAGGGATAGATCCTTCGGTTTGCACGCACCGAATACACCTTGAAGAAAATGCAAAAATGACTAGACAACCTCAAAGACGGCTAAATCCAAACATGATGGAGGTTGTCAAAGCCGAGGTGTTGAAGCTATTGGATGTGGGTATTATCTACCCCATCTCAGATAGCCAATGGGTGAGTCCTACCCAAGTTGTCCCCAAGAAATTCGGTATTACCATCGTTGAGAACGCCAACAACGAACTTATACCGACGAGGGTGACCACCGGTTGGCGTATGTGCATTGATTATAGGAAGCTCAATACAGTTACTAGGAAAGACCACTTCCCTCTCCCATTTATGGATCAAATTTTAGAGAGGTTGGCAGGTCATTCCTATTATTGCTTCCTAGATGGCTATTCCGGATACAACCAAATTGAGATAGCTCCGGAAGACCAAGAGAAAACCACATTTACATGCCCGTTTGGTACCTTCGCTTACCGAAGGATGCCATTCGGGTTATGCAATGCACCCGCCACATTCCAACGATGCATGTTGAGTATTTTCTCGGATATGGTGGGTGAGTTTCTTGAGGTATTCATGGATGACTTTTCTGTTTTTGGTTGTACATTTGATGAGTGTCTCAAGCACTTAAAGTTGGTCTTGATGAGGTGTGAGGAGAAGCAACTTGTACTAAACTGGGAAAAGTGCCATTTCATGGTACAAAGAGGAATAGTCCTTGGACATATCATCTCGTCCAATGGAATAGAGGTAGACCTGGCAAAAATTGATATAATTTCCAATCTACCACCACCCAAAAGCATACGCGATGTGCGGTCCTTCCTTGGACATGCCGGTTTCTATCGAAGGTTTATAAAGGACTTTAGTCACATCTCAAGGCCCTTATGCAACCTTCTACAAAAGGAGAACCAATTTGAGTGGAGTGCCGAATGTCAATTAGCTTTTTCAAAGCTAAAAGACATGTTGACAACCGCTCCTATCATGCAACCACCAGATTGGTCCATTCCTTTTGAGTTGATGTGCGATGCGAGTGATTTTGCTATTGGGGCGGTGTTAGGCCAAAAGAAGGATAAAAAGCCTCATGTCATTTACTACACCAGTAGGACCTTGAATCCTGCCCAAGTTAATTATTCGACTACGGAGAAAGAGCTCCTAGCTATCATTTTTGCCTTGGACAAATTCAGGCCATACTTAATAGGATCCAAAGTTATTGTTTATACGGATCATGCGGCGCTGAAATACCTTCTTTCTAAGAAGGATGCTAAGCTCCGTTTGCTTAGATGGATCCTACTCCTTCAAGAATTCGACTTGGAGATCAAAGATAAGAAGGGGGTAGAAAATGTGGTGGCGGATCATCTATCCCGCCTAGTCCTACCAAATTCCATTGACGAGTCACCTATTAAGGACTCATTCCCTGATGAGCAACTCTTTGTTGCTATGCATCCACCATGGTACGCTGATATAGCCAATTATCTTTCCACAGGTGCGATGCCGACTCATTGGACTGCGCAAGACAAACGTAAATTTCTAAGGGAAGTGCGCAGATATTTCTGGGATGAACCTCTATTGTTTAAATATTGCCCAGACCAAATTATAAGGAGATGCGTCCCCGATGATGAACACAATTCAGTCATCTCCTTTTGTCATGATCAAGCATGTGGGGGTCATTTTTCAGCCAAGAAAACAACTGCGAAAATTCTGCAGTGTGGTTTTTATTGGCCCACGTTATTTAAGGACACCCACGAGTTTTGCAAAGCGTGCGAGCACTGCTAGAAGTTAGGAGGATTATCCCGTCGAAATATGATGCCTCTCACCCCAATTCAACATCTTGAAGTCTTTGACTGTTGGGGCATCGATTTCATGGGACCATTCCCCTCATCTTTTGGACATGTCTATATTCTGCTTGCCGTAGACTATGTGTCTAAATGGATAGTGGCTATCCCATGTAGAACCAACGATCATCGTACGGTTCTCAAGTTCCTCAAAGAAAACATACTTTCTAGATTTGGGACGCCTCGAGCCATTATTAGTGATGGTGGTTCTCACTTTTGCAATAGACCTTTTGAAACTTTGATGAAGAAATATGGTATTAGGCACAAAGTGAGTACCCCATACCACCCACAAACAAGTGGACAAGCTGAAATCTCCAATAGGGAAATCAAGCAGATTTTGGAAAAGACGGTGAGACCGGATCGCAAGGATTGGTCCCTAAGATTAGATGATGCACTTTGGGCTCACCGTACTGCCTACAAGACACCCATTAGAATGTCTCCTTATAGACTTGTCTATGGAAAAGCTTGCCACTTGCCTATGGAGCTCGAACACAAAGCCTATTGGGCAATTCGGGCTTTAAATTTTGACATTGACATGGCTAGCTCGCTTCGCAAACTCCAATTAAATGAGCTTGATGAAATCCGGAACGATGCATATGAGAACTCGAGAATTTACAAGAGTAAGATGAAGGTCTTCCATGACAAGCACATCTTCAGGAAATCTTTCCATGAAGGACAGAAAGTACTCTTGTATAATTCCCGACTTCACCTTTTTCCGGGCAAATTACGATCTCGATGGACCGGCCCATATATTATCAAAGAAATTTTTCCTCATGGGGCTGTTGAGATTGAGGATGCAGCGAATGGTAACCGTTTTAAAGTTAATGGACAACGCCTTAAACCATTTGTTGAGAAATTCGATTCAGAGGACACGTCCATCACTCTGATTGATCCTGTCTATCAGGATGATTGATCTCCTAGTCTGATGGAGGTATAGGTAGGTTTTTCTTTCGTTTTACTGTTTTAGTAGGTTTAGTTGTTGGGTTGCAGACTGTCATGATCACTCTCTCAAGTACTATTGTTCTCACTCTCTCATATTTTACCATTGCTCTCATGTTCATGCTCATTACATATCTTTTACATTGAGGACAATGCAAGATTTGGTTGGGGGGTGAGATGAGATTCTTCATCTAGCATATTGCAACATTTCGAGCCTCATATGCGCAAATTCTTTTGAATTTTTCTAAACTTTCAAAACTCTTTTAGAAAATCTTGTTTCTATACATTTGAGATGCTGGGAGTATAAGAAGAGGAGATACGAAGTGTGTGATGTTGTAAGTTTTGGAATTCTCCCAACATAATGGTTTTATATGTTAGTTCCCCTATTGTTGTGATTGATAGAAAATTTGAACACCTTTGCACCAAGTTCACATTACACGATTTTCATGAGTAACCGGGCTATGTGAATTTTGGATTAGTAAGACTTTGATTTAAAGGTGTTGAGCAGCCAAGCCGGGGTATTTTGTCCATCCTTGTCCATGGGAAAATAACAGAAGATATGGATTTCTAAAAATCCTATCTAATTTTTTTAAAAAAAAGGAAAGAAAGGATGAAATCGGGAAGGAAAGAAAAATGGTGGAAAATTCTGAAAAGGGCTACCTATTACCAACCGGGGGATGGTCGAACAGTAACCAAAGCCGAAAATGGGACGTAGTGTGAAAGCCGTCGGAAGGACGGTAAGGCAAATTCCTGTCATTGGCTAGCTGTTGCTCTATGCACCTTAAAATCCTTGGTTTACTTAATCTATGAAGAAGATGATCCCAGGAACTCATGAGATGAACTTTCACTATGCACACTAGGTTGAATTTGTTTGAGTTCTTCTATTTATCAATCAATCAGCAGGAATTACATGTAGACACTTCTTATGTTTTGAGAGTCCAAGGTTCAGCTTCTATCACCTAATTTCTCCAATTTTATACTTGTACATCTTGGAATGGATAGAAACATGGTTTCTGGAAGAGAGTTGGATTTGGAGGTTTGAAATTGTTTCACGCATGTTTTGCTCGGGACTAGCAAAAAGCTGGTTGGGGGGTGTGTTGAACCTCCAATTTATGCATTGCATTGCCCATTACATGACATGGTTTGCATGATTTTCATGATTTAAAGGCCCATCTAACACATGTTTTGTGATTACAAGGGATGAGAGCGGACTTCATTCAATTGGGATTAAAAGAAAGCTTTTGGAGTCATTGGATGAAGAATGAAAGAGAATCGAAGATAGAAGAAAGCAAGGAGAAGAGAAAGAAGGAAAGAAGAGAAGAAAAGAAAGAAAGAAGAACAATTGAAGAGGGCTGACCGGTCCAGGTTGCTGAGGAACAGGCCGACCGGTCTTGACCGGTCGGCCATGCACACTGGGAGATGGACAGAGAAGGCTGACCGGTCACGACCGGTCGGCTGTATATGCTGGAACATATTCAAATTGGTCCGACCGTTCATGACCGGTCGGCCACACTTGCTGATGAATGGACAGTCCACTCCGAGCGGTCATGACCGGTCGGCGGTGCTCTCTGGAAGGTGTAAAACATCAGTCCGACCGGTCGTGACCGGTCGGTGCTGCGTAGGAAGAGTCCTTTCTAAATCTGGACTCCGAAAAACGCTGCGCACTGCTTAATCTTTCACAGAATCCGACGCGAGGGAGGTTTATTGCTATAAAAGGACACCTAGGGGCTCTTCTTAGGGTATCAGAGAGGCTAAGGAACGTGAGTTTGGAGAGTGAAGGCGATTGTGGAGCGGCTGCAACTCTCCTATTCGGGTTTTTCTGTTTTTATGCTTTATTTCAGAGTTTTTAGTTGTAGCATGACAATGCTCGGCTAGAACTTCTCAGCTAAGGCTGAGAGGTGAAGCTTGTAGCTAATTCCATGTTGGTTTCAGTTTAATTCAAGTAATTTATATTCAAGTTTGGATTTTTGCATGCTTTAGTTCCAAAAAGTGGTAGTTTGAGACGTTTTATCTGAGTTTATGTGCTCCGGACATGAATTCCTTTTAATTCTCTGAGATTATCATATTTGTTTGTTTAAATTCGGATTATAGTAATCCTTGAGCAGGCCATAGTCCAGAGGCATGGCTGTTACTCCGCAGGCTATGGTTTCGAGTTTGTATTGATTGAATGGAACTAGAACTTGGAAGTTCAACTTGAATGTGATGGAATGTGTGTGAATGCTTTATTTTCCAACTAGATGAGAGATAGGACTTCAAATCTAGTTGTGTTCTCTACTTGGATTGACTGAATTGACATGGGATTGCTACAAGTGGATCCTTGAAGGCCTTAGTACTTTATATCTCTGATTTTTCATTAAGTTCCTGTTTTAAGTAAACATTCAATTGAAACTGATTTCTTTCTAAAACTGAGTTACTGGAGTGATTTGGGAGTTGTTACTATTTCCCTGTGGATCAACCTCGGTCTTACCAAGTTTTTATTACTACATCGCAGCCTTACACTTGAGGCGAGCGAACATGGGACGTAGTGTGAAGGTTGTCGGAAGGACGGTAAGGCAAATTCCTGTCATTGGCTTGATGTGGCTTTATGTACCTTGAGTTCTATAGTCTAGTTGATTTATAAAGAAGATAATCCTAGAAACTCGTGAGATGAATTTTCACTATCAACACTAGATTGAATTTGTTCAAGTCCTTCTATTTATCAACCAATCAGTGGGAATTTCATATGAATGCTTATCATGTTTTGAGGGTTTACGGTTTCAACCTCTGTCACCTAATATTTATGAATCTTACACTTGTATGTTTTGGGATGTATAGAATAATGGTTTCTGAAAGAGAGTTGAGTTTTGAAGAATGGAATTAGTTTCACACATGTTTTGCTCGAGACTAGCAAAATGCTGGTTGGGGGGTGTGTTGAGTTCTTAATTGTGCATATTCTAACCCCAATTCATCACTCATTATGCTAGTTGTTATGATTTATAAACTAATCTAATGCATGGATTCATGATTGTAGGGGATGAGAGAAAGAAGCATCAATTGAAGACCTAAAGGTGCTAGTTAGAAGCAAAGAAGATCAAAGGAGCTAGTGTCGAAGAATGAAAGAAAGAAGTCAGAGAAAAGAAGAAAAAAATGCAGAAGAAGGTGCCCGCGACCGGTCGTCCAAAGCCAAAGACTGGTCGTCCGACCGGTCCGCGCATGCACAGAGGAAGACCTAGAAGCCATTACTCTCTGGACCATTCACGACCGGTCGTGCGACCGGTCATGCGACCGGTCGTCCACTTCTGCGACCAGTCGTGCGACCAGTCCTTAAATTAATTTTCCAAGCTGAAACTCTCTGGACTATTTTTGGTCGTTTTGAGACCGGTCGTCCAGCATCCATGACCGGTCGTCCAGCCACTGCGACCGGTCGTACGACCGGTCGCCTGCATAAGATTCAAACCTTCTATTTCTGGCGCCGATTTTCTCTGCGCAGTGCGTAAGTGTTACGCAAATTCTCGAATCTTCTGAAGTTGCGGAGCCTCCCCACTATAAAAGGACACCTAGGGATCGTTCCTAGGGTATCTTAGGAGGGTTGAAGCAAGCTTGGAGGCGGCGGAAGTGGATTTCGGAGTTCCACAACTCCTTCTAGTTTGTTTTGCTGTTTTTATGAATTTTTAGTTGTTTCATGTTTCCTTGGATCATGAGAAGCTAAACCTCTTAGCTAGGGCTAAGAGGTGAAGCTTGTAGTGGATACAAGATGTTTCAATTCGTATTCAGTTGGTTTTAAGTGTGAAATTCATGTTTATGAACAATGGTTTGAAGTTTATACAAGTTTTTAAGTAGTTTTTCTTAGTCTTATGATGACTCATGGATGTTTTGAAGTCATGCGGCGTGTATCTTTACCTGCGCACCTCGAAACACGTTTCATCCCTGCCCGGAGTTGACAAAAAAGGGTCCGTAAGCCTACAGCTACCATTTCAGAGTGGAACCAGACATCCACACGACCACCTAATGATCCGGAGCGCCCCAAAACCCTTAAATAACAAGTTTGAAGGCTCTATGGTGCATATTTCCATGGGTGCGTTCCCTGGAACAACGTTCCTATACGACGAGCTAACCCGGAGGCTCCAAATTAGGAAGTACCAAAATTTACAACATATGGACTTCCACACCCCACCCCATTTATTTAGGAGGTCCATCCTAGCCTAGAAGTGGCTTGGTGATAGTGAGCGCATCCCCAGAAAAGGTAGCTATCCTCTAGAGGTCTCCCGTCGGAGCCTGAAATCTTGAAATATTCTAAGTCTGGAAGTTTCTCTCTCATAAAAGTTGAAAATCCTGAAATTTGGCTAAGTAGTGGAAAAAGTAGAAAATACGCCGGAAAAGACATGCACCTGGCCTTCCATCACATGCGCCCGTACCCTATGATCGAGAGGAATCAATCTGAACACTTTTCCGGAAATCACCCGAAAAATTCACCGGAAAAGACATGCTCCCGGCCTGAAAACGGCATGCGCCCGGCTTGAAATAACATGCGCCCGGACCCTTGCACTCAAGACATGGCCCCGTTTTCCAACACTTCCGCCCAGCACATGCGCTGGGTAATGCTCTAGAGTGACATGCACCGGGAAATACCCGTCGGATCGAACCCGAACCCGATTACACCGCTATAAATAGCAGGGTCACCTGATGACATTAAGACAAAATCACCTTCTTCTGACCTCAGAGTGATGCAAGAGGTACATGCGCCTGCTCCGTTATCCCTCGCCGGATGCCTTAGTCAGAATGGATTCCCTCACCGAAATCCCTCACTGGAAAGGGAGTTCCTCGCCGAAATCTCAAGTGCAGAGAAAAATCCTGAAATTCTCCAAGTGCTGGACCACATGCGCCGGCTTTCTCTCGCCGGGAAAGGCAAAATACAATAAGTGCTGGAGGCACATGCACCCATCCTTTCTGGGGCCTGAAATCTTAAAATTCTATAAACCACATGCGCCGGCTCTCTCTCGCCGGGAAATGCAGAAATGCACCAAGTGCTGGCTCACATGTGCCCACTCTTTTCAGGGCCGAAAAACTTGAAAAATCACCAAGTTCTGAAACCACATGCACCTGCCAGAGAGGCTTGGGCACATGTCCAATATCACATGCGCCTGGGACCCTTGTTTGCCATCTTTTTTACACAAAGTAGGGCACATGCGCCCAAGAGATGGGCACACGCACCCAACTCCCAACCACATGTGCCCACCAGCTGTTGTGAGCCACATGCGCCCATGCACACCCCCCCCCCCCTCCATGCGCCTGGACGCTAGTTGGAGGGGTGGACCTTTCGCTCGGTGGCCCGCCTTCGATCGGGATTGGTTTTCGATCAAACCGCCTCTCCTAGATGCACACCGACGAGATCTTCCCATCCCCCGGATCAGATTCCCCAACAGTCAACAATAAATGGCCCAAATCAGTGTTTTGATAATTTAAAAAAAACCAACACTAAGCCGATTTGGCAACTCTGGAAATCCTCCCGAAAGAGCCGAAAACGACCGAAACCAAGGAAAATCGGGCGGAATTGGACCGAGCCCGAGAGGGAAACTTTTCTTCTTCATGACATGATACACCATAATCATGTACCGTGATGAGGTTATCCAGACTCAGGAACCCCAAAATACCTTAATTAAGCGGTCGTCAGGCCCAGTACTTAGTCATTTTCAGCCTTGGGAAGTGCCCTGTCGGCTCGAAAATCGACTTATGCCAAGCGAACCAAAACGCGATCGCACTACGAGTCTCGTGGACATGATCCACCCCTGTTCAAAGATGGTCATCGATGATATTCACCGAATGCCCTGATCAGACCGTAAACAGGTCCACTACTTGTCGTTTTCAGCCCTGGGAAGTGCCCTGTCGGCTCAAAAATCGACTTATGCCAAGCGGATCGAAATGCGATCGCACCGCGATCCTTGTGGACATAATCCGCCCCTGTTCAAAGACAGTTATCGATAATATTCACCAACTACCCTGATTAGACCGCAAACAAGTCCACTACTTAGTCATTTTCAGCCTTGGGAAGTACCCTGTTGGCCGGAAAATCGACTGATGCCAAATGAAAACAATCGTGATCTCAAAGACGCTGAGGTAAAGCTAAAGTGATCAGGCTATCAAACAACCAAGTTAAATATTTACGAGGCACCGATCCCCATTATTCAGCTGAAATTGGCATATGCGGGCACCCATCGGACCCGACACTTAGCCACTTGCAGGCATTGAAAACGACCAATCCAGCCCATTAGATTTGAATCCTCAAAGGATCTCGGCTAGATAAATCCTATTCGATCTCAAATAGATCATTGGAAAATACTTAAAAGAAAGAGTCTTCTTGAAGATGAGTCGCCTGATTCCAGAAGAAACGCATTTACTTTACTGTACAAAGCTACATTCATCCCGGATAAAGGTCCGAGGCTATACCTAAGGGATTATAGTTACCATGAGAAACCACAAACAAAAGAGTTCTAACTAAGCTTGAAACATCCTGCTATGGATTACCATCATGAAAAAGACAGTCGATGCCCTACCCATCGACAACGAGTCCGTCGGTTGAGCTGATGAGGCAGTTGCGGATTGCTTTCCTAAGTCACCCGTCATAAAAATACGGGCGCGGGTTTTAGGTTATGCCGACCAACATTTCGATGCTCTGTATTCCAGAGGCCAATGGCCCATAGTTGCACCACTCGATTAAAAACCTCGCTCAGGATAGTTACAGAGTGTGTTTCTAAGGTCACCCGTCATAAAAATATAGGCACAAGCCTTGGGTTATGCCGACCAATGTTCGATGTTCGTGTATTCCAGTGGTCACCTGTTCATAGTAACAGGCGCAGGCCCAGAGTTGCACCACTCGAATCCTGACAATCTCTCAACCTGGACAATCCGAAAGAAAATGGGACATAGACATCCGACTTGTCTAAGAAATGTGGCTCAGTCCATAACAAGAAAACAAATAGGTTTATATGACCATGAACCCAAGACCATAATCCCCGGCGGATTAGTCTTTTGCCTTCTAATCAAGGGTGATCAACCATTGATGTAATTAAAGGCTCGTGATTAGTATCATAGCCTGGAATGTAAAAGATCTCAGAATCTCTGAAATAAAATTTGTCTTGCGATACCTCTCTTGTGTATACTGTGGTTGCTTATGATTGTTTATGAATGTCTCTATACTCATAATTCCCCCAGAATAATGAAACACAGGAAAAAGACTGCTGACGAGCACGATTTTTCTAGTTTTAGCACCCTGCAAACAAAGCAAAACAAAACAAACAAACTAAGTTAGTAGGACTCCTAAAAATCTCAAATAGAAACTATTTTCAGAAATTTTGTAAAAACCGTTGAAACTCCCCAGTAGCGACACCAAAAACTTGTTTACTTCCCTAAGTGTAGGGTTGCGATGTAGTAATAATTCGGTAAAGACCGAGATCGTTCTCAGGGACTTGTTCGGAATTCACAAAATTACTTCTAATATTCTCTACTTGAGAGCTAACCAAATAGATTTCTAGAATTGAATGTAGATATGATTCTTAAACTAAAAGTGAATGTAATCAATATAAAAGAGCACTAAGGGTTCAAGGATCCCTTGTAGCAATCCTTGATGCATAATTCGCTGTGGTTTCCCAATTACACAACTAGAATTGAATTCAAATCCTATCTAGTCGGATGATAGAGCGGTTGTAACATACAATCTGTTATATGTATGATTAAATACATGATTCTCTCAATTCAAGTTAGGACTTGAGCACACTCAATTGTATAGGCCAATCCTCGTTCCAATAGATTAAGATCACAATCATAATCATCATTAAACTCTGTCACAAAGCATAACTAGATCATGATTTGAACTTCATTCAAATCACACATACAATTGACACATAATTCAGAATTTAGAACTAAAAAGGTAGAACTTTGGTTGAAGTTCCCACATGGAAATCCAAGTCTAGAGCGTATTGAATCCGATTCCTCGGAGCGTACAGGTCTAAAACTATGCAAAACAATTAAGAACTAAAGCAACTCTTTAAAAAATCCATGAGCCATCACAAGATTAAGAAAAACTACTTAGAACTTTATTCATTTTATAAACCATTGTTCTTCAATAAATCCAACTTGAAACCAAAACAAAATGAATTAAAGCATCTCAAATTCACTACAAGCTTCACCTCTTAGCCCTAGCTAAGAGGTTTAGCCGTTCATGATCCAAGAAAGCATGAAAACAACTAAAAACATAAAACTAGAAAACACAAACTAGAGGGAGTTGTGGAACTCCGAATCCGACTTCCTCCGCCTCCCACCTTCGTAAATCTCTTCTAGGATACCTTAGCTACAATCCCTAGGTCCCCTTTTATAGTGGAGAGGCTCTACCACCTCAGAATCTTCCAGATTTGCACAGCACTTACACACTTGATCACAAAAATCGAAGCTTCAAGAGGAAGCTGCTGAAATCTCGCTGAATACAAGTGGTTGACCGGTCGGACTGGGCTGGCCGACAGGGCACTACCGGTCTTGCCTTGTCTATGGAGTGTCCAGCGTGCAGGATGGAGGGGGCAGGCCCTGGCCGACCGGTCGGCCTCTTGCGTTTAGTGTCCAGAGAGGTAGAAGGGAGTGGCCGACCGGTCTAGACTGGTTGTGGCCCTCATGGCCGACCGGTCATGACCGGTCGGACTTGATTTTTTTCATTTTTCTTCTTTCTTTCTTCTCTTTGCTTTGTTCTTTCTTTGGCCCACCTTGGGTCTTCATCCAAGGCTCCAAAATACAGTCTTTTAGCTATTGATCAAACGAAGTCCCTCTCATTCCTACAATCATAAAACCACGCATTAGAATAGTCTTTGAGCTTGAAAACCATGCATAGTTAGTGATGAAATGGGGTTAGAATAGTTAGTGATGAAATGGGGTTAGAATATACACATTTAAGCACTCAATAAAAACTTGCTTGGTTTTCTATCGACTAACCAGGAACTACTACGGTCCTATACAAGGACTTACGTACACACCCACTGGAGGCTCCCACGGAGACTTGGTTTCCTATCGACTAACCAACAATCACTACACGTACACTCACGTCAAAGGCCTACATAAGGACTTGGTTTAGGTCCTACAAAAGAACTAATGTCCCCTAAAGAAGAACTTAATCGAGTTTGGAAATCAAACTCTACACTCAATCCTACATAAAGAAAGAGTATGAATAGACTCTATGAATTGACAACCTTGTCGTATTAAGCCCCGTTGATGTGCCTTTTTTATTTGCTTCTTCAATGCTCTCTCATGCTTAAATAAGCTGATCAATTATCCCCCTAAACTTTGATGTCGATATCTTCGGCTTCAAACGATCGGCTTGCCTTGCATGTGATGCTTCGATGAGGTGGCCAAGGCAAAGGGAGGATAATGCTTGAATCCCTATAACTAATGGATAATTTGTTATAATTAGGGATTCAACTAGATGGGCATTTCTAGAAATGGTTCAGACAAAGGGTTACCTAGGAAAATAAGTCTAAACTCTGGAGAATGCAAGAACACACGTTCTTCCCCAAATAGAGCTTGGAATGCTCATTAATGTGAATAATCACAAGGAAGAGAGCATGAATCCCTTTGGGTGAGATCCTAGAAAGTATGGGAAGTACTGGGATATACTAGGGCTTTTAAGAAAATAAGTATAAACTCTAGAGAATGCAAGAACTCATGTTCTTCCCCAAAGAGCTTGGAATTCTTATTAGTGTGAATAGTCACAAGAAAGAGTACATGAATCCATTTAGGTGATATCCTAGAAGGTATGGAAAGTATTGGGATACACTATCTAGTCAGGATGATAGAGCAGTTAAAACAAACAATCTGCCATATGTGTGATACATGATTCTCTCAATTCAAGTTAGGACTTGAGCACACTCAATTGCATAGATCAATCCTAGTTCCAATAGGTTAAGATCACAATCATAATCATCATTAAACTTTGTCACAAAGTATAACTAGATCATGATTTGAACTCAATTCAAATCACATAAACACCCATCAAATATTCCAGAATTTCTAGAAAAGATAAAACTTTGGTTTGAAGTTCCCACATGATGATCCAAGTCTAAAGCATATTGAATCCGATTCCTCGGAGCGTACAAGTCTAGAGTCATGCAAAACAATTAAGAACTAAAGCAATTCTTCCAAACATCCATGAGCCATCATAAGATTAAGAAAAACTACTTAGAACTTTATTCAAACTTCTAAAAACTATTGTTCTTCAATAAATCCAACTTTGAAACCAATAAAATGAATTAAACAATCTAAGAAAACCATAATGTTCACCTCTAAGCTCTAGCTAAGAGATTAGCTAATAAAAAGCATATTAAAAACTAGAAGTACAACTAGAAAAGGAAGAAAAACTAGCTGGAGGAGGCTAAGAAGCCTCCTATGACTTGAACTCCTTGCTCCCCACGTCCTTGGTTGATTTGGAATAGAAGAGAGTACCTCCTTTTATAATACAGCAAGAGTACCACAACATAATAGATTTTGTTTCGCTTCGTACGGCTTAACCAATGGTCGGATTGCCTTCAAATTTGATTTGTAGATTCCTTGTAATGTGATCTTACTCATAGATGATTTATATTTCCAAGATTATCTTCTAAATGAGCCCACCAATCAAATCAGCAACCGCCTCTCAAAATCGCACAATTCGGTTACCTTCAGAACCAGTCATTTTGCTTTCAACACTACGGAGTGTACAGAGGTCAGATTAATCTTAAATTTTGAACATTGGTAGAAAACTTCCTCCTCTACGTGATAGATGAATTAGATTTTCCAAAATAATTCCAGAATTAGGTGCGAAAATTAGAACACTTAGCCCTTTTATAAAATCAGCACAGTTGAATCTTTCTGAATGGTCCATCTTTCTTCAACCGGTACGATCAAACCACACATCCTTTTGATCTGAAACTTTGTGGTTATTCATATATAGATGTGGTTTAGAAGATGGTCAAAGTAGATTCTTCATATCATCAATGATGGGCCACCTAGACCGGCCTAGAGTGGAGTAGGCGGAATCTGGAAGTTTCTGGACAGTTCGTATTGTTTTGGCCACCACGGTCAATCCGTAGCTCCGATCGACATGAAACCACTTGAGTTATTTCGGCGTCGAGATCCTATTCGACATGGATGTATTGGATTTCTAAATATCATCAAGATGGCCCCCGAAAGCTAGGCCAAAATCTAAAAATGGGACTGCTGCTATTTGAAATCTGAAAACCAAAATTTGCAGGCCGACCGGTCTTGACCGGTCGTGACCTGTCTGGTTTGGTCTAGCAACCTCTATAGAAGGTAGCTGTGTTGGCCAACCGGTCTTGACCGATCGGGGCCTGTTTGGCCGACCGATCGGACCACCTTGTGGGGCTCCTTTTTCATTCTTTCCTTCTTTTTCTTCTTTCCTTTCTTCTTCCTCTTTTGTTCTTCCTTTCCTTTGATCTTCAAAGCATGTAAGAAGGGCCTCTAAACATCATAATGGTGAAATCTCTCTCTCATTCCTACAATCACAAATCCATGCATTAGATTAATCTTTAAATCATGAAAACCATGCATAATGAGTGATGAATTAGGGTTAGAATATGCATAATTAAGAGCTCAACACATCCCCCAACCAGCATTTTGCTAGTCCCGAGCAAAACATGCGTGAAACAAGTTTCATTCTCCAAAACCCAACTCTTCTTCGAAAACTATGTTTCTATACATTCCAAGACATGCAAGTACAAAAATCAACAAAACTGAATGATAGAAGTTGAGAACTTAAACTTCCGAAAACATAACAAGTATTCATATGGGATTCCCGCTGATTGATTGATAAATAGAAGGATCCAAACAAATTAACCTCGTGTGCTCAGTGAATGCTCATCTCATGGATTTTCGGGGTTACCTTCTTCATGAATTAGATAAGGTATGGATTCAATGGTGTATAGATCAACAACAAGCCTATGACAGGAATTTGTCTTACCGTCCTTCCGACAACTTTCACACTACGTCCCATTTCCGGCTTTGGTTACGGGTAGACCATCCCCCGATTGGTAATAGGTAGCCCTTTTCGGAATTTTCCACTATATTCTCCATCATTCCCATATTTCCATCCTTCCTTTCCCGTTTTCTTTTTCATTAGATAGGATTTTTAGAAATCCATATCTTTCGTTATTTTCCCATGGACAAAGATGGACAAAGTACCCTGGCTTGGTTTCTCAACACCTCAAATCCAAACTTAACCAATCCACAATTCTACATAATCCTTTCAAAACATGAGAATCGTGTAAAGTGAACTAGGTGTAAAAGTGTTTCAATTTTTCTATCAATCAAATCAATAGGGGAATCCAATTAGAAAACCATCATGTTACAAGCCCTTTAAGAGTTTCAAAATCATCTCACTACATCTTTCTTTCTTTCTTTCATACTTACAACATCCCAAGTGCATATAAACACGGTTTTCCAAAGGAGTTTTAAATTTTCAGAAAAATAAAAAAATTTCTACATAATTGATCGAAATGTCACAAAAGCTAGTAGATTCATCTAAGGAATCTCTCACCCCCAACCAAAATCTTACATTATCCTCAATGTACAAAGATATGCAATATGCATGACATGAGAGCAATGACATAAAACAAAGGAGAGTGAGAATAAGAGTACTTGAGGTAGCAAGTTAATCAATTCTAGCATCTTCCATTGTCTCAATGAGACTTATTCAATCCTAAATGCAGAAAGAAATCCTAACCTACCTACCTACCTTTGATTAGTTCGATCGACTACATGATCAAATTTAAGCAGGATCTTCATGAATTTCAATAAGTTTTTCATGAGGACCATCCAAAGTCCTGCTCGTATGTACACATGGGTGTGTTTCTTCATTAAGGTCCAATCATAGTGTGCACCACACGCATGTAAGGAGGAGATAAGAGCAGCGAAAAGATATCTCCCCAAGTTCTGAATTGGGTTGTAATTGATTAAAAACAGGTCCTCCCAATCAGAATTTTCAATGGGTTGAAGAACCCATGATGGTGGAGAAACATTTATCAAGTATTCTTCAGTACGAGTTGTCTCCTTCACAATTTCAGAATTGTACGATGCTTCTACAGGTAATGGTAAAGAGTGTAAATCAGTGGAATGGTGTTCTTTAGGCACCAACACCGTGTCTAACAAACTATCCAACTCCTTAATCATCTCATCATCCAGATCATAGGGGTGGGTCATGAATTCCTCTAGGAAATCGAGAGAGTCGGATGAAGGGTCCTCGTGCTACCTAAGTGATTGAGGAAAGTCTGTTTCAATGGCAATGAATTCCTCCTCTATAGAGGGGAGGTCTTCCAAAGAAACTTTTTCAGATTCAGTGGTAAGCACATCATCTAACACTGGTTGATTTAAAATTTCAGATTGTGCCACCATATCATCCAAAGAAATAAAATTTCAGTCAAAGGGAGATCTTCCACAATAGAATTGGTCATGTTATGTTGGTGGGAGGACTTAAAGAGATCCACTTCGGCCATCTCTCTAGCAAGAATATCTTCCGCGAACTCATAATCATTCGGCCCTATGGAAGAAGAAATCATCGACTCACAATCATCCATTGAACCCTCATTGTGGTTAATCAAGCTATCACTTTCAGATTTTGTAGATTCCTCGGGTTCGTCAACCGTACTTGAAATCTCTTCATCATTCAAATCGGAATAGCTAAAAGAGATAGTTGATTCACCATAATCGATGGTAATGTTGAGATCACTGAGATCTACATCTTTTAAAAGTTTAGTTATTAAATCGGAAGAGGGTTGGGCTTGGATAGCCTAATCCTCCTCATTGTTGAGGATTGATTTGGTGTTCCCAATGTTGGGTTCAGGATTTTGAGATGGCGAGAGGTTTTGTATGCATTGCTCAGTTATTTCCATAAACTCTCGCAATGTATCCTCAAGAGTTTGTGTCGGTTGTGGCTCATGAGAAAGAAACTCTTGAGGATAGTTGTTGGCATCCATGGTTGGCTCGTCTCCAAAATTGAAAATTTGATGCTCCCACCTATTAGGATTATGCATGTCATATGTTGTGCTATTAGATAGTTGTTGATATTTGTAGCAAAATAAGTGATCATACATTGTCCTAACTAGTGGAACGTTATTCATCTCTTTCCGATACTCTCTCATTATCTTACCTGGCGAAAAATTATGCACATTGTTGTCATTCCGGTAATCTCGCAAGGTCTTACGTGGGGGAGTATTAGAAGTAGATTGAGTCATAGAAAAATATTCATGCTTGTAATGGTTACAATCATAATGATTTTTTATTTGGTTCGACCTCTCATCTTCTAAAAGGTATTTAGACAATCCACCCGTCCAATCATTCATAATGAAATTATAAGAAGTTGAAACAATCCCAATCTAAGAAAAAACAAAAAGAAGAAAGGGAGATGGAGAGATGTTACCCGTGGAAGTGAGAACTATGTCAGCAACTAAGTTCCTATAAAATACAAAAACAGAAAATTGTTAGTAATATAAAAAAAAAAAAAAGAAAACTACTTCTTGAAAAACTGAAAATCCTATCGAATTAAGACTACTCTATAGCGACTAGAACAATTAGAACCGTTTAACCTCTTCCCCAGCAATAGCGCCAAAAACTTGTTCGCTCGCCTCAAGTGCAAGGTTGCGATGTAGTAATAATCTTGGTAAGACCGAGGTCGATCCACAGGGAAGGAGGTAACAATTCAAACTATCCTAATAACTAGAATCTTAAGAGGTTTGTGAAATCGGTTTTGGAACATGAAACAGAAAAATCTGATAATGAAAAGATAACTAGAGCATCAAGGATCCACTTATAGCTCTCCTTAGATGCATAATTCATTGTGGTTTCTCACTTTCTCAACTAGAATCGAAATTAAGTTTTATCTAGCCAGATGATAGAGCAGTTAAAATAAACAATTTGTCATATGTGTGATACATGAGTCTCTCAATTCAAGTTAGGACTTGAGCACACTCAATTGCATAGATCAATCCTAGTTCCAATAGGTTAAGATCACAATCATAATCATCATTAAATTTTGTCACAAAGTATAACTAGATCATGAATTGAACTCAATTCAAATCACATAAACACCCAACACATATTTTAGAATTTCTAGAAAACATAAAACTTTGGTTTGAAGTTCCCACATGATGATCCAAGTCTAAAGCGTATTGAATCCAATTCCTCAGAGCGTACAAGTCTAGAGTCATGCAAAACAATTAAGAACTAAAGAAATTCTTCCAAACATCCATGAGCAATCATAAGATTAAGAAAAACTACTTAGAACTTTACTCAAACTTCTAAAAACCATTGTTCTTCAATAAATCCAACTTTAAAACCAATAAAATGAATTAAACAATCTAAGAAAATCATAAGGTTCACCTTTTAGCTCTAGCTAAGAGATTAACTAATGAAAAGCATATTAAAAACTAGAACTAAAACTAGAAAAGGAAGAAAAACTAGCTGGAGGAGGCTAAGAAGCCTCCTATGACTTGAACTTCTTGCTCCCCACGTCCTTGGTTGATTTGGAATAGAAGAGAACACCTCCTTTTATAATATAGCAAGAGTATCGTAACAGAACAGATTTTATTTTGCTTCGTACGGCTTAACCAATGGTCGGATTGCCTTCAAATTTGATTTGTAACTTCCTTGTAATGTGATCTTACTCATAGATGATTTAGATTTCCAAGATTATCTTCTGAATGGGCCCACCAATCAGATCAGCGACCGCCTCTCAAAATCACGCAATTCGGGTACCTTCAGAACTAGTCATCTTGCTTTCAGCGCTACGGAGTGTACAGAGGTCGGATTGATATCAAAATTTGAACATTGGTAGAAAACTTCGTCCTCTACATGATAGATGGATTAGATTGTACAAAACAATTTCAGAATTATGTGCAAAATTAAAACACTTAGCCCTTTTATAAAATCTGCGCAGATGAATCTTTCTGGATGGTCCATCTTTCTTCAACCGGTACGATCAAACCACACATCCTTTTGATCTGAAACTTTATGGTTATTCATATATAGATGTGGTTTAGAATATAGTCAAAGTAGATTCTTCATATCATCAATGATGAGCCACCTGGACTGGCCCAGAGTGGAGTAGGCGGAATCTGGAACTTTCTGGACAGTTCGTATTGTTTTGCCCACCACGGTCAATCCGTAGCTCCGATCGACACGAAACCACTTGGGTTATTTCGGCGTCGAGTTCCTCTTCAACATGGATTGTTGGATTTTCAAATATCATCAAGATGGCCTCCAAAAACTGGCTGAAAATCTAAAAACGGGACTGCTACTGTTTGAAATCTGAAAACCAGAATTTGCATGGCCGACCGGTCTTGAGCGGTCGTGACCTATCTGGTTTGGTCCAGCAGCCTTTGTAGGAGGCAACAGTGTTGGGCAACCGGTCTTGACCAGTCGGGGCCTATTTGACCGACCGGTCGGACCACCTTGTGGGGCTCCTTTTTCATTCTTTCCTTCTTTTTCTTCTTTCCTTTCTTCTTCCCTCTTTTGTTCTTCCTTTCCTTTGATCTTCAAGGTATGTAAGAAGGGCCTCTAAATATCATAATGGTGAAATCTCTCTCATTCCTACAATCACAAATCCATGCATTAGATTAATCTTTAAATCATGAAAACCATGCATAATGAGTGATGAATTGAGGTTAGAATATGCACAATTAAGAGCTTAATAACAACTGCAAAAACCAACTCGGTATGGACTCAACAATATGAGGAGGCATTTCAACAACTGAAGCAGTATATGAGCACGCGTCCTATATTATCCAAGCATGTTCCGCATGAGCAGCTTTTTCTTTATTTATCTGTATCTTCCACGGCCATTAGCACAGCATTAATAAGAGAAGACTCTGAGATACAGAGGCCCGTTTATTATATTATTCGAGCAATGATAGATGCTGAAACTCGATACTCCGACATGGAAAAACTTGCTCTAGCTTTAGTAACTGTGGCTCGGAAATTACAGCCTTATTTTCAGGCCCATCCTATAATGGTTCCTACGAATCATCGTTTAAAGCAGGTCCTCTAAAACCCGAAGTATCCAGACGATTAACTAAATGGGGAATCGAGCTTGGAGAACATGATATTACCTTCTGCTCGCGAACCGCCGTAAAAGCCCAAGCTATGGCCGATTTCATTGCTGAATTCACATATTTGACCCCCACTACTCTTGTCTCTAGTAACGATCCGACGATCAACGAGCAGCCGACCTGGTCCCTATATGTAGATGGATCATCATGTTCCTCTAATAGCGGAGCTGGTTTGATCTTGATAGCTCTCGACGAGTCACAATTTCAATATGCTTTGCGCTTCGACTTTCATGCCTCTAATAATGAAGCGGAATCGAAGCCTTAATCGCTGGTCTCGAAATAGCAAATATACTCATGATAACGAATCTGCTCATTCGTAGCAACTCCCAGCTAGTTGTCAATCAAGTACTCAATGAATTTGAGGCAAAAGAAGAGCGGATGACTCTATAAAAATCCCAAGTACTTATCTTGCTCACTAAATTGAGCAAATACGAGATAATTCATATCCCTCGCGAGAAGAACAAGCTCGCAGATTCTCTCGCCAAATTAGCTTCTGCTCCAGAGTCTGATCTGACGCGAGTAGTTCCTATCGAGCACCTTTCTACTCCGAGTATCGATCAAATCGCTCCAAAGCTAGTCGCTATATTACAGTTATCTCCGTGCTAGATGGATCCATCATCCTTTACCTTAAGAGAGGACAATTTCCTGATGATAAAAAATCTGCACAACAAATCCGATACCGTGCTGCCAAGTACGTCTTACAAAATGGGAATTTGTTGCGTAAAAGCTTTACTTTACCGTATTTAAGGTGTCTCCATCCAGAAGAAGCACACCGTGTTCTAAATGAAATACACAAGGGGGCATGTGGTAATCACCTCAAAGGACGATCTCTAGCATACAAAACAATGAGACAAGGGTACTATTGGCCCACTATGAAAGCCGACGCTATTGAATTCTCCAAGAAATGTGATAAATGTCAGCTTTACTCTCTAGTCCCTCATTTACCATCTGAAAAAATGACACCGATGGACGGCCCATGACCTTTTGCTTAATGGAGAATCGATATAATCGGACCACTACCTACCAGGAAAGACTAGAACAAGTTCGTAATTGTAGCAGTTGATTACTTCACCAAATGGGTCAAGGCGGAACCTCTAGCCACCATCTCTGAAAAGCAAACTAATAAATTCATATGGAAGAACATTATATACCGTTATGGACTCCCCCATACCATAATTTTCGACAACGAAAGACAGTTCGATAACACCGCATTCTTCGAGTTTTGCGAGAAGTGGAAGATACGTAGCATTCGGACTTCCCTGTATCATCCCCAAGCTAATGAGCAGGTAGAAGTGGTTAATAAAATTATCAAGCACCATTTGAAGACCGAGCTTGACGAGTGTAAGGGTATATGGCCAGAATTCCTATCGGAAGTTTTATGGGCCTACAGGATGACAACTGGTAATTCAACGGGAAAAACACCCTTCTCACTAGCATTTGGCACGAAAGCAGTCGTCCCAGTAGAAGTTGAGATACCAACTCATCGAGTGGAAGACTACTAGGCGGTCCGCAATGAGGAAGGTTTAAAACTCCACCTTGATTTTCTATAAGAAAAAATGAATACAGCTCATCTTCGAGCAGTAGCTTATCAACAACGAATAGCTCGCTATCATAATTCGAAGGTTAAAACCAGAGCTTTTTAGCTCAGCGATTTGGTGCTTAGGCAAAATATCGAAACGACCACTCGGTCGCTGGATCCTAACTGGGAAGGCCCATATCAAGTCATCAAGATTGTTCAACCAGGGACTTACTATCTCGAAGACATGTGAGGAAGACCCCTACGTCGCCCTTGGCATGTGGAGCATTTACTCCAGTATTTTTCGTAAATTAATGTTCATAAGAGACCATATCCAAATAAAGATAGTCTCTTTTGATCTCAGCTTATCAGCCACGAATCCATTAACTTGGTTGCTACTCCATTTGTTAGACTCGAATAGCCCTGAAGAGAATATAAACATTCTCTTGACTAAGTCTTTTGCTCTAAGTAGAGCCAAAGACTCAATTGATAGGTTAGCCTATCTCCAAGTGGACACAGCCACTAAGACCTCCCTAATTGAGCCTAATTCATTTTCATGAGTCGAGTGAAGCATCCAACGATTATAAATTCATTCCCATAAATAAAAGAAGAGAAAACAGAACATCTTTTCATTCAAATAATCTCTTGCATCAGAAAAAAGGGGAAGGCACATCTGTTTTAAAAAAGAGAAGGAAAAGCCAGCTCGCAGTCGCTCACTCGTCGTCTAGAGGAGCTTCTCGGCTTTTTGCCTCATGTACTGCCTCAGGGATTCATGCAGCTTCAGTAGCCTCCGTGACTTCATTTTCAGCCACTGCTCTTTCTTCAGCGGCGACGACAGCAACTACTCCATTAAATTTCTCCATGTTGAATGATGGAGAAATTCATTGTATAACTTTGACCGCGAAATCACGACCAGTGACATATGCTTCATACCACTCGTCTTCATAGAGCTGTGAAGTCCGGAACTCCAGGATTGCGCAAGGACCCTCTTCGGACACCATCTTGACATAAGTTGTCCTTTCTTCATCCCAGTGAATGGAGTCATCCTTTAGTTGGGCAAGGGTCTTCTTCTCCTTCTCTAAGCCTTCCATGGCCTCCTTGAGGTGCGCTTTGCATTCCCCAAGCTGCTCTTTGAGAGAGACCTTATCCTAACGGAAGATCTCTCTCTCCTTCTCGGTCTTCTCCTTTATTTCTGAAAGTCTCGCAAAATTAAGATCTAATGATTGATACCGTTCAGTCAATGCTTGGATCTTGGCAATGACGATCTTCTTCTCCTCATTCAGCTTGGCGATTAGAGCCTCATGAGACTTTATTAAACTATCCCTCTCCCGGATCTCACCTTCCATCATCAGTCTCTTCACCTCTCCTTCATCGATAATGTGACGAGTAGCATTGATATCACGTCTCGTCCGTAGAGTGAGATCCAGACCCTGCTCGAGAATCAAGGAAATCGTCATTAAAGGTATAAATTCTCTGAAAAATACCAACGGAAACAACAACGTGCTTACCTGGATTAGCCTTATGTTGAGCTCTTAATTGTGCATATTATAACCCCAATTTATCACTCATTATGCATGGTTTCATGATTTAAAGGACTATTCTAATGCGCGATTTGTGATTGTAAGAACAGGATGGAGATTTCACCAATTAAAGGCTAAATAGAGCTCTTTACGAGCATTAAAGACCATTGGATGAAGGTTGAAGGAAGATCAAAGGAAGACAAAGCAAGGAGAGAAGAGATAAGAAGAAACAAAGAAAAGAAATGAAAGAGAAAAGGGGCCTAGACCAGTCTAGACCGGTCGGCCAAGGAAGCCAGATCGGTCAAGACCGGTCGGCCACCTCATTACCTACCAAGAAGACTTGCTGGACAGAGGACTGACCAGCCCGACCGGTCGTGACCGGTCGGCCAGCCCAGTCCGACCGGTCCAGACCGGTCGGCCATGCGTAAACAGGCCGTTTCTATTTTGGGATTCCGAAATCTTCTGCGTAAGTGCGTAACTTTACGCGAAATCTGGAACTTTCTTGCATAAAGGACACCTCCAAGCTATAAAAGGACGTCTTCTCTTCATACCAAAGCATGCTAGGACGTGGGGATTGCTTGGGAGACGAATTCTACTTCGAATTTCTAGTTTTCTTCATGTTTTAGTTATTTTTTATGTTTTTAGAGGCTTCTAGTTCAAGGATGTTAGAGATGAACTAAAACCTCTTAGCTAGGGCTAAGAGGTGAAGCTTTTGATTCGTTTTTGATGGATTGATGCAACCTAGGTTTCCTTTCATGTTTTAATTGATGAATTTTAGTTCAATATGAGTTTGAATCAAGTACTATTTTGGTTTTTTACTTTGATCTCTTGATGACTCCGGGCTCATGTGATTCTTAGTGATCCTAACTTAGTATCGTATCTTAGCTTTTGAGCATTAGTTATGCTTGTGTAGTTCATTGATCTACCATCGACTCCGGGCATGGTAGATGCTTTGATTGCCTTGTGTACAATGGCCTGATTTTCATGTGGGAACTCATTCAACTGAAGTTCTTATCTTTTGTTATATAATCTGAAATAGTTGTTTATTGATTGATTTTGATTTAATTAGAGTTCTAATCATGAGTTGTAATCAGGTCTAGTGACAGGATTTGGTGAAAGCTATGGTTATGAATCTCAACTAGATTGGAAAGAGGCTTGTGAAATTGCGTCGGGTAGTCTACCACGACACCCTATGCATACACGTGCGGAAGCTTAAAGAGCAACTAGAATTATGGCTAAACCTATAGGAGGGGGTGATTAGGACATTTTTTTAAATCTTTTCACCTACTTAATAAATTTAACAAATTGAACTACGTAAGCAATAAAACTGTGGCTTCCAAGCCTAAGTGGGTCCAATCAAAAGACTAGCAAAAGATAAAGCAATTCACAACCTAGTCTAATCAACTCATGTGGACTAGAGAGGATGGATCAAGAAATGCTCAAGTCAACATGAGATAGTGAAAGTACATCTTATGAGTGTGGATGTGCCTATCAAGTGCCTAGCATACATTCCTAACTAAGCATTCATAATTAATCAATTAAACATAATGCATAAAGAGAAATGCGCTCAAGAACAATCACAAACACAACGATGTATAGTGGTTCGACTACTTGTCTACTCCACTCCCGGTTCAAGTACTCAACCCCTTTGAGCACACCGGCATTCACTGGGGAGTTTAAATCTGGTTCCTCCCAACCAAGGTATTTTAACTCGGATCCACCCAACCGGGGAGTTTACAGGTTCCTCCCAACCTACACGTTTTGCACCCGTGTTGGTGGCTCCCCCTTGGAGACTATGTTTTAGGCCCGACTAACGTGCCAAGGAACGGCTGACGTCCCTAGATTTTAGGCCTAACTAATAGGCCAAGGATCGGCTGACGACCCTAGGTCGAGTTTGTCAAACAAACTCTACACTCAACTCCCACAGGGAATTGAGTGGATGGACTCTTAACAAGACAACCTACTTGTCGGATTGAGCCCCTTGTTCAGCGCCGCTTCGGGTTGCTTCTTCTTGCTCTCCCGTGCTTGAATCAGCTCCCCTTGTGCTCCCCCGATCTTTGATGCCGCCGCTTTGCCAAGGCTTCAGCTCCAACGATCAACCGCCTTGCATATGATCTTCTTTGAGATGACCAAGGTGATGGGAGGATGGTTGAATCTCCTACATGGGATATGTAGCTTGTTCTAACTAGGAGATTCACCTAGAGGGTCTTCTAGAGGTATTGGACAAGAGATATAACTATGTGGTATAGTGTCTCACCTCTAGAATTGAGAGAGGAATCAAGTCATCTCTATGTTTGCATTTGAATGCCCTCACTTGTGATTTACACACAAGGGATATGACTTGAATCTCCTCCTCTTTGAGGCCTCATATGATGTACAAAAGGTATGGCAAATAGGCTCTCAAAACCCTCTCTGAATGCCCAAGAACTGAGCTCAATATTTATAAAGTTCGAGCTCCAACGGTAAAAAAAACTGACAGATTCGCGCATCTCCGATTGATCGGAAGAAGGTCCGATTGATCGGAAATCAGTCCGATGGATCGGAGACAAGTCCGATTGATCGGAAATCCATCCAGTGAAGTCTCTGGAGGATTTTCCGATTGATCGGATCACTGTCCGATTGATCGGACGGCCCCTTCCGATGGATCGGAAGCCTGTCCGATTGATCGGAAATATGTCCAGTGAATTTTCAAAGTTTGCTGGAACAATTTCCGATTGATCGGAACTTCGCTCCGATTGATCGGAGTCCTATCGGAGCCAATGTCCGATTGATCGGAGATCAATCGGAAACTGCTGTTTGAGCTGTTTTGTTTACAGCAGCTTCCACCTCTTTAATTAGTCTAATTTATCATGTTTTTCATGGAGTTCTAAGACTAATGATGATGACTAAAGGTATACCTAGGTAGTGCAAGTCATCAAAGAGGTTATGGGTTAGGTTTTGGTCAAGGTAAGGCACACCAAGGCATCTCTTTTACCTGTTTCTTCATCCTTGATGCAGCCGGTCCGTCTTGAGTCTTCGGTCTTCGTCTTCATTAAGCTCAACCGACACTAGACCCATTGACCTAAGTAATTGACAAACAAGGTGCACTAGTATGCCACAGAAAAGTGCACTAACAGCTTGGCCTACACAATTGAGTGTGCCCAAGGCCTGAGCATGGTTGTGGGAATCAAATCAATGAATAAGCACTTATTTTGGATAATTATCGATTTAACCGCTCTAAATTCCGATCGGATAGAGATATGAATTCGATTCCGATTGAGTTATGAGAGACCTAGTTGTGTTGATGCATTGAAACTTATCAAAAGTGGATCCTTGGCACTCTAGTGCCTTTTTAGATTGAAATTACCTTAACCATTCACTGTTTAAACCCAAATCTCTATTTTCCAGTTTTAGTTCTTAATAGGATCTTAATTACTAGTTGTTTTAGACAAATTCTGAGGATACCCATACATAAATCTCTGTGGGAACGATACTCGGTCTTTCCGAATTATTACTACTTCGCAACCCTACACTTGGGGAGTGAACACCTCACTCCGATATCTGTGGAGAGACTCTCTGGACTGGGCACTGGGAAAGCCCCGAAGGAGCTAGGGGTAATGTTTTCAAAAATAAACTTGCATGTCGGATGCAAGTGAGCCGGAATGGTGTAGACTCCAGTCCCCGAAGGCTAGGCTACAACCATTTCAGAAGTGCTCGCCTCGCAAGCAGCAAAGGGTTCTTGAGCATGAGCTGACTCTAGAGCAAGAGCCAACTAGCAAGCTACAACAAGCTTGCCACCCTCCTCACCCGAAGGGTGACTCGACCCCGCCTCATCGCCTTTTGGTGAGTTATCTACTATATCAATTACCAGCTAGTCGCGAGGACCAATTAGAGGGGTCGCTGCCACTTTCGCTTGGGGAGGATTGTGCGGCTACGAGCCGCAAGCAGGTTCATCTGCTCGCATGGGCAGGCTGGAGGGACCAGCACTTCTTCTTCTGCCTCTTCGAAGCAGCGCTCTTCAGATGGGGTAGCACTCCCAGCGATCCCCTCTTGTCTCCTACATTCACCATCGCTTCCTCCTGGGAGATAAGACCAGCGGCAGAAAGGCAAGGAAGCGAGAGGGTGATGTTGACGTTCCGAGCATCCTTCGAAAGCTTGTGGATCTTAATGATTTTTTCGTTAAGTCCTCCTCACAAGCTAGGTTTCTTTCCAACATGAATGCCTGTAAGATACAAGTAAGATCAGGTCAGTCAGTAATAGAGACCGAATCCTGCTTATCTTTGAATGGAGGAGTAAAAATAACCCACCTTCGCAAAAGAAGCGGCTGACATTGTGCCCTCTAGGGTTAGATCCCACATCAGACTCCCAATTACCAGAGGCGTAAAACCATTTCCTCCTCCATCGGGGATAATTTGAAGTAAGATTTTCCATAATAAAGTTATCCCGGTGCCAGAAGCAGAGATAGTACCAACCCTCACTGGACGGGCCTTTTTTCAGTTGGTACATCCTTAGAAACTCATCAGCAGTCAGGTCTCCATTCCACTCAACACGACCTTTCAGCCATTCACAATAAGTTGACTAGGGGCAATCTTGTAAATTCAGAGAACGGTCTGGATAAAAGGATGGAGGGGGAGATGCACACCAAGTCGAAAAAAAATATTCGTATATGCCGACACAACCTGGCGGTGGAGAATCGAAAGTTTCTCCCCTTCTGGGCAGTTTGAGAATGACGGAGTTAGGAATTCGGTATCTTTCCCATAAGCTTGTAAGCTATTCCTCCATCATTATCGATGGATAACTAGATGTAGAATACCTTCCCACTTGCACTTTGGCGTTATTTGATTCAGACGAATTGGGAGTGTCATCTCCCAAAAGAATGGCCTCCTCATCGGAGTTCCCCGCCATAACGAAAAGGTAGAAGAAAAGAAGGAAAAAGAAGAAAAAATACCTTTGTAGAGAGGTCATGCCGGATACAGGAGAAGAAAGGAGGAAGGATTTTTTAATATCTTCAGCAGAACTTCAAAATGAAGCAACCTTCGTAGACTTCGATATTTATAGGCAATCATTTCGTCCGGATTTGGGTGACACGCGGCGACCCTTCATTTGGCACGACAGTCGAACGGGCACGAGCATTAATTCCCAAGACACGTGGCGAGCGCCGCTTCATTTCTCTTAGTCGAAAGCTGTGGAAAGCTGGTGCTGATAAATGCAGGCTCAGTCATGTATGACTTCTCCTCCAATAGGCGGTTACATATACAGACAAATCATTTGCGTAGTTCTTCAACACTAAGGACTTGGGAGGCATCTTTTGTGGAATAAAGTTGGTCGTCGAAGAAGTATAAGCGACATGTGACTAGCGAGCGCCTCTCTATAAAGTCGTGACCATACCATCTGACTAGTGAACCTCCCCGCTCATATCCCGTATATCGCCTTAGACCCGCGACTTCCTATACATGCTCGTTATGTGAGCAATTTTGCTCTTGATCGTTAAACGAGGCCATTTACGAGTACAAGCAGGTCTGCTCTTGGTCATTAAACGAGGCCATCTACGAGTGCGAGCAGGTCTGTTCACTGGTTGTTTGTTTGTTGGGGACATTCTTCGTCTTATAGTACCAGCAGCCCATATAGGCCAGCTTTGACTCGTTTCTATTCGTAGCTCCAGACCATGGGGGATCTCTATCAAGAGATGTAATCAGCTAGACGTCTAGAGTGATTATGTCATCCCCTTATCTAAGGATTAATAGGATAAGTATCTTATCCCCTGAAATCAGTGGTGATTTTAATGGCTTACGTAACAGACTGGATCACCTGAATCTGTATAAATAGATGGCCTCATAGATGATAAAGGTACACAATCTCTAAGCCCACGTTTTACACTTCATCTTACTATCAAGTTACTTCTGACTTAAGCTTCGGAGGGCCAACGGCGAAGCGCAGGCTACCTTTAGTTTTCTTGGAAGTGACCTGAGAAGGAGCTCACTTGAGAAGGGTGTATACTTGAAATGGACCTGTTATTAGAACGTGACGTTAACATGGCCCAATCTCAATTTTGAGAATAGTGAGCTGCAAATGGACAGGAACACAGCCGTCTACATTGGATGTCTGAAAGAGACGGCAGATCCGGCAGATCTCTTGGCTGGAGATGAGAAGATCTAAAAGTCCAGATATATATTGCTCGCGCGCGCGAGGACAGTTCCATAAATTCAGCATCTCGAATATTCGTTAAGGATTTTTCTATTGCAAAGGCAAAGGCTTTTATACTCTGACGTGCTGCAATGGGTGATACACATGCACCTGCACATGTAAAATAGTTAAAAATTGCGCATGTGGATTCCTCTGGCATTGTGACTACGGACAGGGATTTTTTTTCGTCCCATAAATGACACGCGGCAAGTGGTGCAGTGGATCCGGACCGTCCATGTAGTGAGTCCTTGACCACACACACCTAGCTAAAAAAAACATCCATCAATATGAACCATGCCTCCAAATGGCCTTGCCCCGGGCCTCAGCAACGCCCAACCCACAACCCACAACCCACTAAACACTCATGAGCCACGCGCCCGGTTCTAATAGCGACGTGTGGCAAGCTGGAGTCCTCCCAAATAATCGAAGTAGATCCACGGCGTGGATAGGACACATACATCATGATGGGGCTCACAGAGCTTTGACACCAGCTAGTTGGCTCGTGGTGGGTCTCCCTGGCCAAACCGCCCCTTACAACGTGAGAGCTGTTTTTTTCTTCTTTTTTCTTGTCTTGTTTTGTTTTGTTTTTGTGTTTTTTTTCTTTTTTTATTATTGTTTTTGTTTTTTTTCTTTTAATGTGCATGGGCCATCAACGGTGAGACCCACCGCATGCACTCAGACTAGCCACTAAATGGTGCTCTGTGGAGCCCTCCATATGATTTATGTTTTTTATCCACACCATCCACCCATTGTTCCCTATCATTTTAGGGCATGAGACCAAAAATACCGTTGATCAAAATCTCATGTGGATCACACCATAGGAAGCAGTGGTGATTGAACACTCACCATTAAAAACTTCTGGGGCTACAAAAGTTTTGAATCACCCACCGCGTGATACTTTTCTTTGTTGCATTTGGCCGAGTCTCTCTCTCTCTCTCTCTCTCTCTCTCTCTCTATATATATATATATAGAAATGGTACTATGAGGTCGACCTCATGGAACTTCCCATGAGGTTGAGCTGTATGGGCCCACCGTGATATGGATTGTGCATCAACACCGTGCATTTGATGGGTTCTCTTTAGGTGATGAGATTTCCCAAAAATCAGTAGTATACGGAACTCAGGTGGGCCATACCATCTAAACCCATGTGAAGATATGCCTAAAACATCTAAAAGCACTTGGTGGGGCCCACCTGAGTTTTGGATGCGGCTGAAACTTGGTCTAACCCCTCATCCAAGTGGGATGCACACAATGGATGGGCTTGATTTATGAACCACATCACAATGGGCCAAATAATCGATCATTAAGATTTTAATGGGTGAATAACCCCTCTCAACTGTTGTATATGATGTGGCCCACCTAAGTCATGGATTGACCTAATTTTTAAGCCCGTGGCCCACCATGGAATGGAGCATCTAACTGATGGGGCAGATGTCCTATCCACATCATGGTTCCCCCCCCCCCCCCCCCCCCCCCAAAAAAAAAAAAAAAAAAACTCTCTTGTAGTGGAATTTCACCACCTAAGTCTACCACCGGAGCAAGAGTAAGGACACAAGGGTTTTTATTTTATTTTATTTTTTTTGTATGGGTTAGGTCACACACCCTACACCCACTCATCCCTGTTAGTCACCCCCACTATGGGAATCGACGCCATGGCCTCACTGTTGAAACGGGGCTATCTTCACTCAATCTGCCACTTGAGCTATGGACCTGGATGTAACCCAATGGGTTTAGTATATGCTCAAGATGACATATTTGACTTAGGAATTACTACTAACTGATAAAGCTCAAAATATACTGCTAAACATCCTAAAAACAGTTTTAGCTGGAGAATCAAAGACTCTGCACATATATAAGAGAATTGAAAGGAGAAATGAGAGCTATAATACTCCTTAAAGAACATTGTGGTTGTTGCAATGGCTTGAATGGATAAATAGGCTAGGCTTGATGGTTAATATGAACTAGATGACTTTATTGGGGTGGATGTCTCTCTCTCTCTTACTGAATAAGACTCACTTTTAGAGAAGTCCCTAAGAAGCTAGAGGAGAATGGGGCATTTATAAATAGGTTGGGGGCACTTTTGTAAAAGTAAGAAGGGGTGAAAATGCCACGTAGCACATTCTGTTGACTAGTGGACACATGGCACCTTTTGATAAGCTAGGGAGATGGTAAAAATTGTAATTTCATCCAAATTTGGGGTAAAAAGCAATTTGAACATGTAGCGGGAATCGGATTTCTGCTATAGTTCATAGAATCCCGATTCATGATGGAACCAGCCTAGGAACCGGGCGTAACCTTCCAAAAGGATAGTTCACTTTTGCTCGGGTAGTAGGAATCAGATTTTTGCTACCTAGTGGTTTTATGCATTTTGATTTTGAAATCCCTAATACCAGAAATAAAATTAGCTATTATCAATGATCTAACCATTGATCGGCAAAGTTAGCCTCTATCATTAGATCCATGTCATAGACAGTCCATGCTACTAACAATATATCTTCTTTATTACAATCTGAACCATTTATCAAGTCTAAAATTTATTATCAAGTCACAATCTTACTTTAAGCAATGTTGGATGCTAAGACCCATTTGATCCGGCCATTGAATTTTGTGATTAACCTCAATTTGCATAATTTTGAAATTTACAAGTTTGGCTGGGTGGATCTTACTTTCCTTACATTAAACCTTCCAAATAGCTGTCTACACTAAGAATGAACATTGGATTGGGCCGATTGAAATAATAACAGTCCAAGTTGTTATTTTGTCTTTTTCTTTAATTTCCACGGTCAGGATCTAAGATCGGTCCAGTGATCATGGTAATTATGGCCAGAACAAGGACCTTATACGATTTAAATCACAAGAAAATTTTAGATATCCAAATCTATCGTTGAAACTTAGTGTAGGCAGTGGGGCCCACTTTTGATGCACAATTTAAAGTGGTGGGGCCCATTGTCTATCACTTGGTCATTGGTAAGTCTAGGATCTAGATGATTAGATTAAAGATAGATTTCAAATCTTATTTTGGTTCTCAAATCTAAGTCCAAAGGTAGGGTCCACGTGAATTAAGATGTACAATATCAATGGATCCTACTCAAGGCCACAAATTAGCTATAAATTAAAACATCATATATTAAACCATCTTATCTTAACAAGATCAAACTATCAAATCCAAACAAAACTTATGGTGAGGCCATTAAAAGGGTAGTGATCACACGAGGTGGGGGCAACACAATCATCATATCTCAAAATCTAAGATAATCAAAGATGTAGTTTATATAATCATATCTCATGCTATCAAACATTTGATCTTGCAGTGGGTCGTCCACTAAATCCCCGACTGATTAGTTAACCTTAACATTTGGGTAATCTAAATCCATAGAATGAGTTGGATTTCCCTATTTTCGCCATATGGGGCCCGTCACATTAGATCGGTGTTGATCAATACTATTGATCAATGGTCAAAAGCTCAAATCTAACCAGATCTACCCTAGATCACAAAATTAAATTCACATGTACAAAATACTTTAACTATACAAATCAGCGTATAGATATGAATCATCATATCTTTATCTCAAGATTGTGTAGTGGGGCCAATTTACTGGATCATATCCAAATTGGTCCCACTACATCAAATCAAACGCTTATATAAACAATTCCTATGGTCCAGATTGGTTCTAGATCCATGTTTTTACCATCTAATATTCATGATATGCTTATCTAAAAATCACATTTGGCCCACTAGAGCTTGGAATACATAGATCCAACATATAAATAGCATAGATTACATAGTCTACACAAGAAATACCAAAAAGATCAAGTAAGGAATGGGGTCGACCAAAAATCACAAGTGGAAACAGCCCATTTCGATAAGAAAAAAAAAAGAAAAAAGGTTAGGGTCTAAGTGGGGCCCACTACTGACGTGGCAACAATCTCAAAAGGCGTTGCCCGCGTGGACATCATCATGTGGCATTCACATGACTATCCATGTGGACAGCATGTGGGGCCCACATGGCTGCCCACGTGGACAACATGTGGGGCGCACAAGGCTGCCATGTGGCAGGCGTGGGTCCCTACAACGGTTCGCCAGCCCCAAGTGGAAGATTGCGATATAGTAATAATTCGATCGTGAGACCAAGATCGTTCCACATGGAAGGTGGTAAACCCAATTTCAATTGGTTTAACTAGTTTAGATTTGTAGGTGAGAAAAACAAAATTTCACTAATAGAAAACTTAGAAATTAAAACACACTAGAGCATTCAAGGATCCACTTGTAGTAGTTTCAATGCTAACCCATTCATCAAGCACATACACAATTGGAATCTAAGTCCTGTCTCTCATCCAATTGGAATATATTGCATTCATGTGCATAACAAGCTAAGCTTAAATCTGAACATCGAAATCTTCTAGTTCTAATGAAGCATAGAGAAGATGAACTTGTATTCTTCGGAGTAACAGCCATACCAGGAGATCATGGCATGATCTAGGGTTACTAAAATTCAAATCTCATTCAACCAACATGAACATTCTCAGAAATTTGCAAACAACTGATGTTTGAAGTACACAAGCTTTCAAAACTATCTGAAAATATCAAATTAATTCAAACTAGAATCTGATAATCCAAAATCAAAGTTTATAATACTTGTATGAATGAATTATACATTAATCCTAACTACAAGCTTCCCTCTTAGCCCTAGCTAAGGGGTCTAGTCAATCAAAGATATGATTGAACTAGAAAATAAAAGAAAAACTATATAAAAAAAAATTAAAAAAACCGAGTTGTAGATGCTCCACGTCGAGATCCTCCACCTCTAGCATGTCCAAGGCTCTTCCAAGATAATGAAGGACGAGGGTGGAGGAGTCTTTTTATAGAAAAAAATTGAACTACTGCCTCCATTGCATGTGAAAAGGATTTCGGCGCCCACAACATTGGGCGCCCGAACTCCCTGCGTCGAGCGCCTGAAAACGTCTAGCGAGTTTAATGTCCATTTTTCTTGGTTTAGGGCACTCGGCCCTGAGTGTAGGGCGCCTAAACTCCCTTTTTCTGCACTTTTTCAGGTTCACTCGAGTTCCTTTTTTCGCTGATTCTCTCTCCTTTGCTTTGGCATGTTCAAATCTTTTCTCAGCATCCTAATTCATCGTTTTTTATATTCGACTCATGAAATCTCTCTCAATTCCTGTTATCACAAATTCATGCATAAGATGGCTACTTTTAACACTTTGAAATATGTAAATGTATGATGACTTGGGGTCTAAATATGCATAATTCAATGCTCAACAACAACGTTCCTGTGTTTTAGGCGAGTTGCAGTGGGCTATAGCAAGTGTTTGGAATAGAAGAATAAGAAGAGAGGACAAATAAGGGGTTGCTTTGAGGGAACCCCAGGCCTCCTAACTCAATGAGTTTGGGTTTGGTAATATTCCTTCCATTCCATTACGAAAAACAGACAATAAATAAAGGGATTTAGAGAGATCCTCTCCTTAGATAAAGGAAGCGGTTACACAAAAGTTAAAGAGGCAATAGAAATTAAGGAAACAGTTACTAATGGAGAGATCCTTTCCTCAAATTATTCATCGGTCCTTGTATGCTAAGATTCCTAAATGTCCACAAGAGATCAGCGAAAGCTAGGTCTCAGGACTTGCCTGGTTAGGCACGCAACATTCCTCCCTGCCCAGATCTGACGTCGTCCTCATGGAGGAAATCTAGAAACCTTGTGCGTAGCTTGTTGTAAAACTCCCATGTTGCATCCTATTTCTCTAAACCTTGACACTACACCAACACGTTGGTCACCGCTTTGTCTCCATGCTTCACCAATCTTCGATCAAGGATAGCCGCAGGTTCTATGATAGTGCTTCCTTCTTGGCCAACTTCTGGTAATTCTGATTGCAATACAGTTTTGTTACCAACCTTCTTCTTTAAGCAAGAGACATGAAAGACCGGGTGTACTTTAGAGCTTACTGGAAGCTTTAATTTATAAGCCATCTGTTGAGCTCTGAATTGTGCATATTTATACCCCAATTCATCACACATTTACATTGAATGAACTATCAAAAGAACGATCTTAGGTATGTATTTGTGTTTGCAAGAAAATGAGAGAGATCTCATGAATCAATTATTAAAAGAGAACATTTACACATGATGGAACATCACTTGGAAGCAAGGAAAAAGAAAAGAAAAGAAAAGAAAAGAAAGAATCCAAGTGGAAAAAGTCCGGAGTTCAAAATCAGAAAAAGTGCAAAAACAGACAGCTTCGAGGGAACTTTTTATGGATCTTCGATCCATTATAAATTTAGTTTCGATCGATCTTCGATCCATCGTAACATCCATCATACATACCTGAAAAATCAGAATTTTGGATAACTCTCTAGACTGTTTTTTCGATCCATCGAACAATGGATTTCGATCCATTTAAACGAGGGTTTCGATCCATTGTAAAATCAAATTTCAAAAGTTGAAATTTCTGAATTCTCTGGACTAAAGTGTAATCCATCAAACTAAGTTGTGATCTGTAAAAAATGGCAGTGCCAGTGTACGTAAATCAAGTCGGTGGTGGATTTTTCTATAAAAGAGGGACCTCTACTCTCTTCCAAAGGTATCATAGGACGTGGAGAGTAATAAGTTCAAGTCCTATGAGTATTCCTAACCTTCTACAATTAGTTTTTCTTTCTTTTCTAGTTATAGATTTTTTATGTTTTTCTTAGGCTAACTCTCAGTTAGAGCTGAGAGGTGAAGCTTCTAATTTATTATTCATGCTTTGATTCTTTGATTTTAGATTTTGATTTAATTGTTGAACAATTAATTGGTAGTTTGAATAAAATTGATAATTTTAGAGAATTCTGAGAGCTTGTGTACCAAGTACATGAGTTCCTTAAGAGTTTCTGAGATTAATCAGATTGGTTAAAGAGATTTTGGTTTGTAGAAGCCTTTGATTCATCGTGAGTTTTTGATACAGTGAATGCTTCGAGTTCTCTATGAATTAAAATAGTTGGGTTTTTATTAGAAATATTTGATGAAAGTTCATGTATCTTTTGTTGAATCTGAGATAGATAAATTTGTGTATTGATTGGTTTAATTCTAATTCAAGTTGTAATTCTAATATAATCTAATAACAGGATTAGAGGAAGACTGTGATTGTGAATTGACTTAACATGATGAAGGATTGGTTTGTATAATTCGAGGAATTGGATTCCCTGCGACTAAATACTTATCCTTTGACGAGGGAACTATATCAATATATGATCTATCTAAATCAGATTGTTATTATGCCTTAATAATTTTATCATTCAACTGGATAGAGACAGGACTTTGATTCCAGTTGAGCATTAAATCGAATTAATTGAATGAAGTATGATTGATAACTAGAAGTGGATCCTGGATGCTCTAGTGTTTGTTTTAGATTATTTTTCTTCTAATTCTGAATTACTTTTCTTTTAAAACCAATTTTAGACTAGTTAGTTAGTTTAATTTTAGAACTTAGGTAACCTTACTGTGTTTAGATCCATCTTCCATATTCCTTCCCCGTAGATCGACCTTGGTCTCACCCAGTTATTACTACTTCATGGCCTTATACTTAGGGCTGGCGAACACCACCTCCCCGATTCTATCAAGAACTTTGAATGGACCATAGAACTTGGGAGCAAGCTTGGTGTTCTTCCTTAGGTTTATAGACTGTTGTTGGTAGGGCTGAAGTTGTACGAACATCCAATCGCCAACATCAAACACCCTCTCTGTTTAATGTTGATCGGCCAAGGACTTCATACACTGCTAACCTTTTTGTAAGTTCTCCTTGAGGGTTTGCAAAATAACTTCTCTACTTCTCAATTCCCTTGCTATAGAATCCACCTTTGTGGTCCCCTTGACATAAGATATGAGCTTTGGCAAGTAACCCATACACAGCTATGTATGGAGTCATTCCAGTAGAGGGATGCACACTCATATTATATTAAAATTCTACTAGCGAAAGCCATTTGCTCCACTCCTTAGGTTGTAATCCACAAAAACTCCTCAAATATTGTTCTAAACATTTGTTTACAACCTCAATTTGCCCATTGGATTGTGGGTGATATGCCGAGCTAACGTTGAGGGCAGTCCCTTGTAGCTTGAAGAACTCTCTCTAAAATAGATTAAAAAAGATAGGCTCTCAGTCACCGATGATGGACTTCAGCATACCATGTAGTTTAAACACCTGGTCAACAAACACTCTTACCACCACAATGGCTGTATAAGGATGAGATAGGGCCATAAAGTGTGCGTACTTCGATAAGCGGTCTACAACCACCATTATAGTGCTCTTGCCTTGAGAGTTAGGCAAGCCCTCTATAAAGTCCATAAAAATGGATGTCCGAGGTGATGATGGGACCTCCAATGGTTGTAGGAGACCAGCAAGGCTCAAATTCTCAGCCTTGTTCCTTTGACAAGAGTCACATTGCCCAATATACTCTTTCACCTCCCTCCTCATACTCAACCAGAAGAAGTCCCTCTTTAAGCGTTGGTAGGTCTTGTGAAAACTAAAATGACCGCCAATCGGGCTATCATGCATATGTGTAAGGACCTTAGATTTTAAGGAAGACTGACAAGAGAGATAAAATCTACCTTTATAGAAGAGAACTCCTCCATGTTTTATGTATGGGGTGGGGTTCACCGTTCCTTCCTTGAGTTGTACTGGGAGTTGTTGGACATGTGCATCACTAGAATGCTCCTTTTGTAACTCTTCCACCCATGTAGACACAGGGACAAATATGGTCAATAGCGCTCCTTCTTACTCCCTTCTGGACAAGGCGTCAGCAACAGTATTAGAGATTTCGCTTCTATACTCAATGGTGAAGTCGTAACCAACGAGTTTGGAAATCCATTGCTGCTGCATTGGAGTGCCGATCTTCTGTTCTAAAAGAAACTTTAGGCTCTTTTGATCCGTTTTAACCATGAACCTTCTCCCTAACAAGTAGGGTCTCTACTTTCTGACCACTAGCACCAAGGCGAGCAGTTCTTTTTCATATGCTAATAAGAAGAGAGATTTCCCTTTCAAGGCCTTCCCGAAATAAGCTATTGCCTGACCCTTTTAAGTAAGTACAATTCCCATGCCTACACCTGAGGCATCACATTCCACGTAGAATATTTGCTGGAAGTCTGGAAGGGCCAACACTGGAGGCTTTCTCATGGCTTTCTTCAACTCTTCGAATGTTGTCAAGGCATCGACGGACCATTCAAAGGAATTTTTCTTAAGCATGTCGGTGAGTGCCCAGGTGATCTTGCTATTGTCTTGGATAAAACGACAATAATAGCTCGTGAGCCCGAGAAACCCGTGTAAGCCTCGAACAGATTTGGGTTGGGGCCATTCCACCATACATCGTATCTTCTCCGAGTTGGCGGTGTCTCCTTCCTTTGATATAATGTGTCCCAGGTACTCGATTGTAGAGCACTTGAACTTCCACTTGCTTCTTTTTTTTTCAAATAGTTGTTGAACTCGGAGAACGTCAAGAACGCTCGTCAGATGCTTCAAATGATCATCCCAGGTCAGACTGTAAATCAAAATGTCATTAAAAATCACTAAGACAAACCTTCACAAGTAGGGATGGAACAACTCGTTTATAAGGCTTTGGAAGCTTGATAGACATTTGTGAGGTCGAAGGGCATCATAAGAAATTCATAATGCCCCTCGTGCATTGGGAAGGCAGTCTTGGGCACATCTTCCAGTTTGAGCCTAATCTGATGGTACCTAGATCTTAGATCAATCTTGGAGAATATTCATGCTCCATGGAGCTCATCAAGAAGCTCCTCAATCACTGGGATTGGGAACTTATCTTTAACCATTTGCTGATTGAGAGCTTGGTAGTCGATACATAATCGCCATGACCCGTCATTCTTGCAGACGAGAAGTACTAGAGAAGAAAATGGACTTTAGCTTGGTCGTATGACCCCACTCTGCAAGAGCTCATGAACGTGCTTTTCAATCTCCGTCTTTTGATAATATGGGTACTTGTAGGGACACAAGCTCACTGGCTTGGTCCCAAGGAGGAGGGGAATGTGATGATCATGCGAGCGAGAGGGAGGTAGGCCATGCAGCTCACTAAATATATCAACATACGTAGTGAGGAGATTCTCGATCTGCATACTATTGTAGGTACATGGCTCTCTTCCTATACATGAGAAATAGAGAATACCTGCAATAAAAAACTTGGGTTACGATTAGGAAAAAAACCTTTTTACTCTCTCTTGTTTTACAAACCCCAATTCTTCTCTCCTCCCCATGTAACACATGTAATTGGTCCATCAACCTAAACTCCATTGTCAGCTTAGAAAAATCACAAGTGATAGGTCCTAAGCTCTTTAACTATTGGGCCCCTAGCACCACGTCATACCCTCCTAAGGTCAATAAGTAAAAGTCTGCTTCTATGTTGACCCCTTGTACCTTCAACTTTGCCCCATGCATTGGCCCATGTAATGCACTTGATCCCCATTAGCCACTACCACCTCAAACTTTGTATCCTTCATTATAGTTAATCCATCCTTCTTAGCAACATGAGGACTTAAGAAGTTGTGAGTACTCCCTGTGTCGATCAAGATCATCACTGCAACTCGGTTTAGGTTGCCCTTTACTTATATGGTTTGAGGAGATTGACACCCGTTGATGGCATGTAACAAGTTCTCTGTTGGGAGGGAGTGGTTGTCCCATCCGTCACCTTTCTCATCGATCTTGCCAACCTCTTTGTACCCCACTTCCTCCTCTGTCCAACTTCCCTCCATGAGGAAAAATTTCTGCTCACGACATTTGTGGCCCGGTGCGAACTTTTTATCATAGTTATAGCATAGGCCTTTAGCTCTTCTTTCCTTCATCTCAATAGGGGCTAACATTTTTATGTTGGGAGTAGGTACTTTAGGGTTAGCAATGTTAAGGTTGGTACCTGATCCTCCCATATCATAGCAGGGTTGTCTTCTCCATGCATTGACTTTCTCCACTTGCATGCACACAAGCCTAATAACGTTGGAAAGGATGCGCGGCCTCATCATTTGGACACTGAACCGAATCTCTTCCTTCAAGCCTCCCACGAAGTATCTCACCATGAAAGACTCATTGAGTCCCTTGGTGCGGTTAACTAGCTCTTCAAAATGTGTTTGGTACTCGTCTACGGTAGACGATTGACATAATTTTGTCAGCAAGGCGGTGGGATCATCTTATGGAGTGGGCTCGAATCGAGCGAGTAGGCTGCGACATAAGTCCTCCTAGCTGGCAATGGCGTTTGACTTCCCCATCCAATGAAACCATTGTAATGCCTTTCCCTCTAGGTGGAAAGATACTAACAATACCATTTGGGAAACCGGTGTTTGTTGGTGGAGGAAAAATTGTTCAGCTTGGTATAGCCACTCGGAGGGTCAGCTCCGTCGAAGCACGGAAACTCGAGTCGTCCCATGCGAGTGTGGATGGCATGATTTGCTTCTCTGACCGCTGTAGAAGATCCTCGAGCTGACGACCTTGCCATCGAAGCTTTCCCTCTTTCTTGGGTTTGTCCATTGGAGAGCATCTCCAACCGAGAGTGCACATCAGCCAATCTTTTCACCATGACATCCAACTGTTTCCCTTGAACCTCCATTGCCTCCTTCAAGAGGTCCATCATCTCATCTATCTTGGCATTGCGGGTGGCTTTGGCCATTACAGAATCGAGGCTTTGATACCAATGCAATGTGCTTGTGTTTTAGGCGAGTTGTAGTGGGCTTTAGCAGGTGTGTGGAATAGAAGAATAAGAAGCGAGGACAGATAGGGGGTTGCTTCGAGGGAAGCCCAGGCCTCTTAACTCAATAAGATTGGGTTTGGTAATATTCCTTCCATTCCATTATGAAAAACAGACAATAAATAGAGGGATTTAGAGAGATCATCTCCTTAGATTAAGGAAGAGGTTACACAAAAGTTAAAGAGACTTCAAAAATTAAGGAAATGTCTACTAATGGAGAGATCCTCTCCTTGGATTATTCATCGATCCTTGAATGTTAAGATTCCTAACCGTCCACGAGAGATCAACAGAAGATAGGTCTCAAGACTTGCTTGGTTAGGCATGTAACAGCGCCCACCCCCCACATGCGGTTTGAGTCGAAGTTCTCACTAGAAGAAAAATGACTTTTCCCGACGGCTTTTGGCCGTCGGACGGGCCGTCGATAAAGGGGGCGTCACCTTTTCTTCCCTACGATTATGGGCCGTCGGGATTTCCGACGGCTATAAACCGTCGCTCGACCGTCGGTAATTCCAACGGTTCAAGCTGTCATAATTTCCGACGGTTTTGAGCCGTTGGAATTTCCGATGGTTCATGACCGTCGGCGTTGCTTTAGCATATAAAAAAAAAGCCATCAGCGTTTGAGCATGGCCACAACAGCAAATAGTTGGCTGTCTCTTATGGATTGACTGTTGACATTAGAAGATAAATGTGCTCCGAAAATTGAATGCCAAGCAATCATATTTCCTTATCTCCTAACATCAACAGCCGATTCATAAGAGACTGTGCCAGTCATTTGTTGCTGTGGCCATTAAGCTCAAACACCAACGGCTCAGTTGTTGAAAACCTATAAGAGAAAAGTGAAAATAAATGAACATCATATAAAAGTGGATTTCGAAAGAGATGAAAATAAATTTCTAAGCAATAGAAGATCCATTTTATAGGATTAACAATCTGTAACCACCATTATTTTGCCCTCGATGACAATTAAGAAAGATTAATTTACATCCTACTTGTGACCACCACCATAAAAAAATACAAACAGTTCACAATCAAAATCAGAAATAGTTCTAGTGTCATTAGTGTCAATCGTTAAAAATGTGGTAAAAAAAAAATTAGAAGGCAAAAGTTTGGAGAATGAAAAGTTTTGGTTTAACATGGTTTTGACTAAAAAAGAACCGAGTAAAGAAAAGAGCAATGCATGCAAATATGGATCGTTACTCATGCCTTGGTGATTGACTCACAAGAGTTTCAACCCAAGGTCATGGGTTCAAATACCCATTGTGGTGAAATCCCACCATGATGTGAGTGCGCGTGTTAAAAAAAACAATGTGCATATTTACTATCTATAAATAAGGATAAAATAGAATTTTTAATTAAAATTTCCATATGTATGAACAATAATACATATAGATAGTCAAATGTTGTTTTTTGTCTCTCTCAAATCCTTCCTTCTCCTGCAGCATTCATATAAATCAGTTAGAGCTACAAAAAGTTTTCTCACCTTCTATTCAATTTTATCAATAGATTGTGTCACCAATCTCTATTTTTTAATTTGGCCATTTTTTTTTATATATATATAGAAGTATTTAGTATGATTTTTCCCTAAAAGGATTACATGCTGCCCCCTCTAGAGAGATATGATACTCTGGAGTTTTTGTCCAACAGATGGTCTTGATCTACTACCTCACCTGTCATGTTTAGGATGGAAGGGGGTTTCTGTTGTATTAAGATATAGCCTGCTCTACCATATCATTTTTCAGAAGGAAGATAACTAAACCCTCTACTATGCATGGGTGAAGTGTATTGACTTTCACAAGCATTAGCTACTAATGCACTCATTGATTTGGGTCGTCTGTTATCATGGCTACCTCTTAGGTAGGTCATTGACCAAAACCTGAGTTGATGAGATGATCTAAACCATGAAAACAGTAGCTAGAAATATCCATCAAATAGTGGTCCTCAGTATAGATGAATAAAAAAGAAAAGAAAAAAAGGTACAATGATTTGACTAACTGTACATCAAAATGACAGCAAAAAATGGTTAGATTATGGCACATCTAGATGACTAGAAATTGTTCAAATCTAGGCTTAACTTGAAGCCCAAATTAAGTCCCAAAACAGTCCAAATTTCTACTCTAATTGAGGCTAAATTAAACAGTCCACATTCCTGGTATATGTAGGTGATGGATATGTGTACCCATCATTTGTATAGACCAGTACACATTACTTTGGTGATGAGATGCTAAGCAGCTACTGCTACTGCCCATCTAAGAACAGAGAATTAGATCTAAGAAGAGAAGTCTTGTTTTGCATCTGCATTGTCTTACAGACTTCGAAATCATCTGTTCTTGCCATCTTCAAGCTCCTCCAATCATCCTCAACAAGCCCAGACCTCCCTTGCTTGAGAAAACTAGACCCACCTCACCCTTTTTGCCTAGTTTCAGCCTCTAAAACCAAAGGAGAAAACCCACTTTCAATACCCACAGCACCATCCAAGCCCACCACCCCAAAGTCCATGTTTTAAAGAGGTTGCGCCACCTTAGAAATGCATTGGAGTGAGGACAAAGACATGGGTTTTTTGAGTAGGGAAGGAGGGAGGGAGAGAAGGGAGAAGGGATGCATGCTAATGTGAGCTGAGGTGTGGAGTGATAGTTAAGCAATAGGACCCAAATTCTTACATTGGGTCATGTCAGTTGAACTCCGGGTTAGAAGCAATTGGCATGGGGGGCCCATGAAAAATAGCCATACAAGGGTGAGAAACATGCATCTTGCCCAGCAACCCAAAACCTTTAAGCAAGAAATACCTAATTAACATCAATTGAAGTGATAGATAAAACCATTGTGAAAAAAGAAAGTGACAGACCACACAAATGTTCCAAAACAAATATCCAAACCTCTATTATTTCGATTTTATATAGAGAGAGAGAGACAGTCGACCTTAAAAATCAAACTAAAACAACGGACAAAGAAGGACCGTTAATTCCAAGGGACCCATATCCCTTAAGAGACTGGTAGAGAGGTCGTGCTAAGCCATGAACGGTAGTTGAGGGAGACAAGGAGAGAGGAAACAACAACAAAACTTCCATAACCATATTCACTCATCCCATCCACACAACTCCCTTATCGGGCAAAATCGAGCGGCTCCCATTGCCTGATTAGACATGTTGGGCCTCCCCAGAAATGAATTCCTGGAGGAATTCGTGATCATGGTGGGCCTCATAACCATGCAAGTCATCTACGCCGTGTACGGAGTGTTTCAGAGATCAACTGTCTTAACTAGCAAAACTGCTAAACAAAATCTGGACTGGTTGCCCAAACAACACAGCTCCTGCAAGCAAGAGACCAGAAACTTGAGGGGCAGACATTAGAATTCCATTGGACTACTTGTCATTAGCACCAACACATCTAACAAGGACCGACTTCAGGATCATGAGACTATCCAACCAGGCCCTGCCAAACCAGTTGCAGCCACTCTTTATCTGCCCACCTTTAGGACTCCTAATAAACAAATTCAACTTCAGAACACAAACATCACAGGGCAACAGAGCTTCCCTCTACACAACAAAGTAGGAAGCAGATCTAAAAGCTTTTTTATTTTATTTTTTATGTAGGCATTCAACGTCCATAAAACACACCAGCCACACTGCCTCTAATTGCCACTAGCCTTGAAAAAACCATCTGCACAATAGCCAAAACAGGCAAAACAACACAGCGGCTCCCTCACATCATACCCCACCATCCCATGAATTGCTGAGACACACAATGGACAGAGCTACCAACATCCAAATGGATTAACCCAGAACCCTAGACGTCAGATGCATCATCACAACAAAAATAGAGTAAGGCATATAATTTCAAGCTCACATAACGTCTTAGCCATGCCCTTCTTGAGAATCAATAGCATTTCAATATAAATGGTTCGTGAGCAAAGGGCATTGAAGAAGGTACAGAAGCTTCTAATTATAGCGCAGATGGGCTTGCTATCCCTGAATGCATGCTGGATCAAAATTGGAAGCAGATGTTGCATCAACACATGGTAATCATGAGACTTCATTCCCTTCAAATCCATGTTATCTTCCTTTACATTGTTCTTCCAATTCCCACTAAAACCAATCGGAACACGCAGCTCGCGTAAAGTCTGAATGAAAAGTTTTTTCTCTTCTTTTTGCAACAAGAAAAGACCTCATTTTTAGATCATCTTACCGTTGATATTTGATATTTTTTAGCCATAAACGCTTCTTAATTCTCAATCGCTCCAAATCCCTTCATGCATTAGCATTATCCTTGGTTTTTCCCTTTGTGTTCAACATCAACCCAATAAGTATTTCACATACATTTTTCTCGATATGCATAACATCAAGGTTATGGCATACGGGCATCTCCTTCCAGTAATCTAGATCAAATAATAAGGACTGCTTAAAGAAGCATGTTGACTCAGCATCATCCACTTGCTCCTGTCCTCCTATACCCCTTCGTTTCCTCTTCTCGATCTTCCCCCACTGCACATTCAACTTTGCAATAATTCTTTCGACCTCTGTCCTAGTTAGACGAATTGGTTATGGTTGCTGGTCCTCCTTCTTATTAAAGGTGCTTGCACTTGAGTCATCTCTAGCCTTGTCGTTGAGTGGCAACCACCGTCTGTGACCCATATAAACGTGTTTCTTTCCATGGTGTAGTCGCAATGAATTTGTCTTGGGGCCACATGCAAGACAACCATACTTACCCTTGGTCCTACAACCAGAAACATTACCATATGCGGGAAAGTCGTGGATTGTCCACAACAGGATAGCACACATGTTGAATTTGTTTCCATGGTATGCATCAATTGTCATGATCCCTTTTCACCATAAGTCTTGCAACTCGGCAATTAATGGTTGCAAATAAACGTCAATATCCTTCTTGTCGCGGCCCTTTGATGAGCAAAGTGAGTATAGTAAATTGCCGTTTCATACATAGCTTTGGTGGAAGATTGTACGTTACACACATAACAGGCTATGAACTATACGACGTGTTGGAAGTCTCAAAGGGGCTAAACCCATCGGTGGCTAGACCTAATCGAACATTGTGAGGCTCAGCTGTAAAATCCTCATACTTTTTGTCGACAAGCTTCCATATGCTGGAGTCAACAGGATGCCCCATCTTTCCACTATGCATTTTTCCAATTGAGTGTCATCTCTTTTGCCACCCATGGCACACTGTACATCCTTTGTAGCCTTGGTGTTATTGGAAAATACCTTAACACTTTGGCAAGTACTTTTGCTTGTTTTGACTTTGAATCCGATTCTTTCTTGTACCTAGAAGTACCACAGTTTAGACAACTCTTCTTCTTCTCGTGCTCTCTCCAGTACAACATGCAATCATTTGGACAAGCATGGATCTTCTGGTAATCAAGACCCAACTTTGTAATGATCTTCTTCACTTGGTAGGTATTAGTTGGGGTCTTATTACTGGATGGCAACACACTCTGGAGTAGCTGAAGGAAATCTATAAAGCTTTGTTCACTCCATCCATGGTTCACCTTTAATTTAAAATGTTGTACAATGAAAGTTAATAGGGTGAATTCGTGACAACCGAGATACAACTCAGTCATTGCATCTCGTAGATTTGTTTCAAACTCATTATCTACAGCATCTCCAAAAACGTCTTCAACTTCGAGGGCTACATTAGGCTCATCCTGAATAACTTCGTCTAGGTTATTACCACCAAGGTCTTCAACAATCACATTGACAATGTCGTTTAAGTCTGCCACACTAGGGTACTAGTGAGAACTTGGAGCACGTTTGGTATACTTGGTGTTCGCTAGCCTAAAGTGCAAGGCTGCGATGTAGTAATAATTCTCGGTAAGACTGAGGTCAATCCACAGGGAATTAGATAAATAGTTCTAAACTATTCCAGCAACTTGGATTGGAATAATTTTGAATTTCAATTAAGAAAACTAAAACTAAACAGTAATTTAAAAAGGGAAATTTGAGAATAAGAGAGAAAACTAAAGCTTTAAGGATCCACTCATAGAAATCTCATGTCAATCCAAGGATAAAACACAACTAGATTTGAAGTTCTATCTCTCATATAGTTGGAAGATAAAGTAATGAAGCATATTCAATCCCACTTAAGTTAGGAATTCAAGTTCTAGTCCTATTCAAGTGCATAACATTTAAAATCATGGCCATCGGAGTAACAGCCATGCCTATGGACTATAGCATGCGCAAGGGTTACCATAATTCGAATCTAATTAAGCTAAACATGAAAATCTCAGAGAATTGTAAGGAATCCATGTCCGAAGCACATGAACTCTCATAAAACTTCTAAAAATATCAACTTTTACTCAAACCAGAACAATAAAAATCTGAACTTGAAGTAAAGGTACTTAAATCAAACTGAATTAAACATGAAATTAGCTACAAGCTTCACCTCTCATCCCTAGCTGAGAAGTTCTAGCCGAGCATTGTCATACTACAACTAGAATTGAAAGAAAAACTAAAGAAAAACATTAAAACTAGAAAAACTGGAGTTGCAGACGCTCCAAGGAGCTTTCCTTCCACTACCAAAAAAATGAGCAAAGGCTACGGACTAGGTGAGATTTTTGCTTCGGATATAATCCTTAGCTATATAGCTGCGGATTTTGTCCGTCCCTTCCCCAGTTACGCCATTCCAACTTTGGTTATCCCATGAGGAGCTCTATGGGGCCCACCACAATGTGTCTGTCTTATCAAAGCCATCCGTCCAGTTTTGAAGCTCATTTTAGGACATGGCCCAAAAAATGACATAGATCAATGTCTCAAGTGGACCACACTATGGGAAACAGTAGATATTAATTGCCCACCGTTGATACTGTTTGTGGTCCACTTGGGCCTTCGATCTTCTTCCCTTTTGGCATAATGGAATAAAATTTTGATTCAAAATTAATGGATGGAGTGGATAAACCATATACATCACGGTGGGCCTTACGAGCCGCTGACAGGACAGTCCGCCCTTGCTTGCGCTGATTCGCGTTCCGAGCGGCAATTTTTCCCCCGAAAAAAATCCCAATTTGCAGTCCGAGCGGCAACTCTTTACCTCAGCCCCCAAAAAAACCCTCAGCCCCTTGTTGCTCTCTGACACGCCATCTCCCTCGCCATTTCCCTCTCGCTCTATCGCACGCCCTCGCCCTCTCCCTCTCTCCCTCTCCCTCTCCCTCCCCCCCTCCCTCAATCTCGCTGCCACTCCCATGGGTGAAAACAGAGGGTTCCTTCCCCAAATCCGGCGATCCATCTCTTGATTCCACTCGCCATCGTTGGTCTCTCTCTCTCTCTCTCTCTCTCTCTCTCTCTCTCTCTCTCTCTCAAGCTGAATATTCAAACCCTAATCAGGGTTTTAGTTGGGAAAATCCTAATGTGTGGGGTCACCCCAGTTATTAACCTGTTCATCTAATCTATGACAGGGAAAAGGATCGCAGCGACCCAGATTATGATCGAAGCTATGATAGGTATGTTAAGAGCCGCACCTGTCGCCGTTTGTTCAATATGAAATTGGTTTTCCTCAATTGGGTTACATCTGTGAGGTACGGGTCTACTGATCCTATCATGGGCCCCTTTTGTGCTGTTAGATTGAATCAGACTCCTGTATGCTGATGTCTATCTCCACTGGCCAAGCCCCTCTACAATGTATGCACACCATGCACACCCCTCTTAAAGAGAGTTGATCTGGTGTTGTCTTAGGACTATAAGGTATAGTGCTCCTAGTTGCATGGGACAGTGGGACTGTCCATTTGATCAATCTGGACAGTCCGCTGGGTTCAGCATACATTTGATGGGAGATTAGTTCAAAATTACAAATTTACAATTACAGGATGACCACCTGGTTGGCATTGTTCATTGCTTGTCACTTCCCTAAATTTCATTTTTCCAAACAATTCTAACCTCTGATCGGTGGACCATTGCGGGTTGAAATAGGAGCACATCATCTTTAAATGTCTAAAAAATGTCCATCAAATAAAGTAGAGTTTTTAGCTCATGATACAGCAAATCTGGGATAGATATATAATTTGGATACTTTAATTTGAATTTCTTGCATACTAGTTATGCAATTTCCATGTAGTTTTCAAGTTCCTGCCCATCATCAGTCATGCTCTGCCAGCGTATCAAAGCCCTTCTCTTATTTGTACACTTAGAATTGTTTGTGGATTGGAGTATTTTGGAAAAAAAAGAAAGAAAGAAAAGAAGCCAAGGAATGCATGTGTATGATTTATTTCATGATGTGTGAGGTGTGGTGATGTCTTTTCAGCTAAAATAATTGCTAGGCATTACCACCTTTTTTCATTCAAGTAGGTCTAGGCAAAAGCATGTGATAAATGTCACAGTTCTGCAAAAAGACCTATTACATGTGGGGCTGTTGAGACCCATGGGCTTAAAAGTTGAGTTCGGGCTGAACTTATTGTTGGGTCCAACAGGTGACGACCCCAAGGCAGGGAGTGCCATAGGCGGAGGATCTGTGGGGCCCATTGTAGTGTCCCTGCTAAAGGCTCTTGCAAGCGTTAGGAAGAAGAAGAAATGCATTACCAATTAATAGAAGTACTGGCTGTATTGCTCCATTTGGAATTAGAAGTATTTTTATGCTATATTTTTTTATTTGCTTATGTGAAGATTATTTGTCAGACATTAGCTACTTATGTTACTTTAATGAGCAAGGACATTCTAGCAAAGTTCAGAGATTTGGATAGGTCTTGGTGTCTCTGTGTTGCGTCATTTGTATGGACTAGCAGAAGGGTCCTGCTTTCATTGTGTTGCCATTTCCAAGTGGTGTGACACACTGATGGTTGCCTTGTTTGAGGTCTAGAAAACAACAATTGCTGATTAACCATTCGTAAGCTGTAAATATGGCATCATGCATGCACATCAATCTAGTCCGTCAAAATCTTGGGCGCTATTTTGGATGGAGCATGGCTCCGAATTCATATTGATCAAATATCTCAACAATCTGATTCAGCTAAAATTGAAACTGTCCATTTTTACCTTTAAACATTTATTTAAGCCCCTATTTAACAATCTGATTCAACTGAGAAGATCATTTTAGGCTAGATTGACAACTCTCTTGCGGATCAAAACAAAAGATTTGTTAGAGATTCAACAATTGAAGGGAAGTGGACCATTATCGAGAAAAATTGTAAAAAATGGTAAACCATCATTTTGTTATCCTATCTTTTTTCTTTTTTTTTTTTTTTTTTTTTTTTTGGTTAAGGCAATTGTTGGGAGGATTATCTTCAATATAGGATTATCTTCTTTACCACACCATCTAGGTTGTGACAATCCCCTTTAAACCGAAGCATTTTTAAGTCTTCTTGATATAAAGTACTCTAACAGAATAGAGACAGTGGCTGTTATAGGCACATCAACACATCTCAAATTGGAAATCAACTCCCTAAAGTGTGTTCGGATGTGAAGTGATTGAATTTTTAAATTTTGCTTGACCGATAGGAAATGACAGAAGTCTATGATGTTTCCTAGTATTCAAAATGAAAAGTAGCCCTCAAATTTCATTTGTATCACTTTTAAGTCTTGCAATTTGAGGGCCAGGCTGTTGACATGAATACTAAGGAGGAAAGTAACAATTTGGTTCCACTTTATTAAATTAGACTGATCAATGCAATTCAATTTGATAGCACATCCAAACACACCCTAAAAGTATAGGAATTAAAGAGGAGTCTTGTGGACTGGAGATGCTCCTCACAACATATAAATTTTTGCATGAATGAGTCTTTTCATCATTTCATACAGAAACCAAAGCTTTGTGTTTAGTACTCTAATCTTTACACAATGATACATTCGGTATGCAGATTTGGTTCAAATACTCTTCAATGCATTCCTTGAACTTTCACATGATAATCTATTGAATTGGTTTGATAGATATTGCATTTACCTTCTTCTAGAAACACTGTTTACTACTTTTAATTGTTTATTTTCAGGTCATGTCATCAAAATTGATTCCTACCATGTTCAAATGAATACTCTGTCATAATTATTTCTAGCTAAATACATGTTGTAGTTTTAAATTTTCTGTACTTGATGTAACTGGTCCTTTTTATGCTAGGAAGAGGAGCATGATGAAGAACCTAACTTTGCTTTCCATAAACATTCAATAAACAGGTCCAAGAAGATAGAAGAATTATGATAGCTCGTTATAATCTTATTGAACTACATAAGGTAAGGAGGTGCTTCCTTTATCATATTTGTAAATAATTAATCACTTGATACTAGGGGCTATCACAAGCACCACCACTCCCATTCACAAGAAATGATTCTGTAAACATCTATGCAGCCTTATTGTCATTTGTTCTATTTGGGCCGATGTAGGAGATGATATTGTCTCGGGTATGAGCCCAGCTTACCTATGCAAAAAAAGAAAGAAATGAAAATGTTTGGTAAGAAAGTAGGAGCTCTTGGCTTCACATTTCCTCCCACCCACCCCCACAACAAACAAAAAAGGCAAGCTGAACCTGGAGGCTTCAAACTTTAGGTGTTTAGAATTCTAGTTGAACAAAGCATAGTCAATCCAAACTGCAGTATCAGTGGATTTGAATAAGATTCACTTCTTCTCTTCATATCAGTAGATTCTTCTAATGTTGTTTACATGGTATCAGAGCGGGTCAATTCAGGTTGTTGATTGTTGAATTCATTGCCCCTGAAACTTGCTTCAAGCACTCTGATGATCAGATTTTCCTCCTCTCTGACTGATTTCATCTTGCTGTAAAAATCCATAGATTACTTTTGCATAGATGAATAAGGCTCACATCTTCTCTGCACATCAGTAGATTATTCTGATACAATTTACATAAGTTAAATACAAAAGTATATAGATTGAATATGATTGGCATGTCATGTGTTTTGTAAGGGTAGAACACAATTTTTATCATTTTTTAAACTATCTTAGTTATATGCATTCACTTTTTTCTTTTCTTTTTTATTATTTTTTAAATTTTTTTTTTAATTTTTTGGACGGGTGGTGCATCCTGCTAATCTGTGTTTCAAGCTGCCTGATAATGTGAGCTTATTTGTGTTTCTTTTGATCTTTTGTGGAAAATATTTTCCTGTCACAGGTTGTGGTAATGATTTTATCTTCTTTTTTTTAAATGATTTTACTTTTTATTACCGCTGTTTTGTTTGGTGTAGCCCATGCCTGATTTTTAGAATCATGTCCAGTCTTTTAAAACAGATGGACAGAGTGGATTTATTAGGACGTCTTTGTGGCCCTACACAGCCCCCAGCCACGTTTCCCCCAAACGCAATTCAGCCCCCCAGCCAAATGCATATCTCTGACTAGCCCATACGTCTTGTTATGTTTGTGTTAAAGGCTTAAAGCCTCACATGACTTATCATACATACTGGTTCTAAAAAAATGGTGGTGTATTTACCTTTTTGAAGCATGTCCCAACATGTCAGTGTTGAGAATCCAGCCTTTTATACTTGCTTTCTCTTGATATTGACTAAATTTTGGGAGAGCATTATTTTTGTATACATACTTGTCAGACCAATTTACTTGTTATGCAGGACATTAGTAAATTTTATGGGCCAGGTTGGCCTTCATCTTATGCATTGAATTTTATCCTTTATAGATTTTCTGATCCATTATTGATTGAAACTGCAATAACTTGCTGGTTTATGCTTCACATAGGTTGTGATTGAACCTGCAGCCTTTTCAATAATCCAAAGTTATTTGCAGGATGGACATGGAAGATCCTGTTTGTGCTATTTGTAGGTGGTAACTTTTCAATGCAAAACACCATTTGAAATGATGTAGCTATTGCAGTAATTGTAGGTTGTTTGAATGATCTCTAGTAATGTGTATCTCACATTCTCATAGTACTTTCCATGTTGATGAAATGGGTTTCTCTTCTTCTTTTTTTCTTTTTTCTTTTTCCTGAAAGCACCAGATCATTTTTCAATCACACATATTATGTACAACCTTGGACGAATCTTCTTTGAGCCCAAGAATCAAGCCCCTTCTATGTATGTAAAGATTTACTAGTGCATATTGATATTGTAATTTTTTTTTTTTTTTTGTTTTTGTATCTACCTACTGACTGAAATTACAACACTGATTCATAGCTCATGATGGGAAGTGGAAGAGTGTAAATGGAGCCTGCATGAAATTCTGGTCAGCCAATCTTCCTCTTTGACCTTTTCAGTCTTTCTAAAAAGCTTAAGCAGGCCATAGACTATGATCTCCATCTCGGTCATAAAGGTCTTCATCAGCAAATTCTTACAGGCTACTCCATTTTCTTTTGGCAAAATTGTAGCTGAGGGCAATTTGGGTTTGGGTGTTAGATGGCAGGGTGTATCAGGTTGTGGTTTAATGGTCTCATATATGCTAGTCAATTTGAATGTTGACTGGTCATTTGGAAAAAAAGTAGTGTTTTACATTGCGTAAGTTCAATGTCCTTCTCAGTGCTTGGCTGCTCGCATCCAGGAATCTGGCCTTCTTTCCGCTCTTAGGCTGGTGGGCAAGGTGATCTATGGCTGCTATGGGCTGTGTGCTGTTTTGAGGTTCTTGCAATTTCAACCCAGTGTCGGTGATTTTTTTTAGCTGGTGAACAGGGGTTGTAATGGCTGGTTAGTTGGTGTTTTGGATTGCTAATGTAGTGTGGATGCTGGATATGTTGATTGGCCATTGTTTTGGCATCTTAAGTTCATCTAGATTTCTGCTGAAAACTTCTGTAAAAGTGTGTTGTGGTGTATATTCTCCTACTCTGTACCAGTAACATGATTTCATTCTTTTATTTCTCTCTTTGCCATATGCAGTTAAAGAGCTGATGTGCAGGTTGTGAAGATGGAAACTGATGTGCTCGAATTGTAGAACTTTGAGGTGGGAATCCCACCATGAAGACTTTTCTCAGTTATAGGAACACCGTTGAATTGCATATTAGATTATCATAATGTTGCGTGTTTTGTCGTTATATCCTAGATTTTGACTGTGAATAGTGATTTATATCCTAGATTCCTACTCCATCTAGAATCTTTTACGAATTTGGGAGAATGGAAGGAGATGAAGACAAAGCTGGTGTATGTGAAAGAAAAAGTAGATCTAGAAGGATGTTGTGGATCATGACCTTAAAACAGCAACTCTCTATATGTTTTCCTTCTTCAACTATGTGGTTGTTGTGGATCATGACCTTAGTGTCCTAGATTACTTATCTAATTACATTTGCTGCTTATATGGGAAGCCAAAATTATATGGAGTTGTGACAGACAGGGAATTAATGTCTTTTTGGCTGGATATTTTTCTACTGACAATTTACGATTCCTGGACAAGTCCTTTCAATTGAAGGTAACCATTTCATATTGTTGTGTACTTAGTATGCTCTGATCTACAAGTGGTCTGGGTTTACATTATTGCCTTCTTTAGGTTGCAAAGACTCCACAGGGAAGCACCAAGGAGATTCAAACTTATGCACGTCATAGATATCTCAATCATTCAGATTCTTATTTAACCCTTTTCGTTCTTTGGTGCCTTTTCTTTTCTTTTCTTTTTTCAAGGGATTTGCATGAGAATTTGCATAAATCAGAGGCATCAATCCCAGCACCACCAATTTCTTGCACGAATACATGATAAATGGGGATTTACTGAGCTCTATAGTTTGCAGCCCTTGAATTCAGCCACAACCATCTCCAAGGTAACATGTTGAAATTCCACAAAACATTTCGTTAGAGTTTGATCTATTTCCATTGCAATGTTATGCTGCTTTAGCTCCACCAGACTTATTTGTTGAGAGGATTCAAGAAATTTTGTGCTGCAAGCTGCAGCACAACAACAGGCACTGATTAGGCCTGAATTATCCCGGAGGAAGACTTGCTGGAGGAAGACATGCAGTTAAACAGATTTATTTTTGGGAAAACATGTGAAGGTTGGACCAACCTAATGGATGGATTGGTCAAATTCAGCTTAAAAGTCCAATCTATTAGCCTCTACTCTCCACAGACAGGAGTATGTTCCTGTTTCATGTTATATTTGTTGGCATGTCCTATTTATTTGCAATCTGATCTAGGCAGCAGTAAGTGGATTTGTTTCCGAATAACACCTTGATGTCATGCATGTCATCAAAGGGAACACATGTCAGTGATGGAGCAAACTTGTGAATTCCATGTGGGATGATGATGAAATTGACTCATTGAGGCCTTTTGTTGGAATTGTTTGATGCAGTTATGACAACAATGTTGGTTTATTGAGTGGCATTGAGTTTGAAGATGTGACTATGATCCACCATCACAATCAGACAAGTGGATGGATTTCTACCTTCAGGTTTTTTTTTTCTCTAATCATATTCGACATACACAGTTGCTTTTTGGAAACAGCATGCTAGAATTTTTGTTTCTTTCAAATTTTTTTTTTTTGGATTAGTTTTAAGTCAGAACTAGTGGATATTTTTCGTGTTTCAATCATTATGAAGACGTACTCATGTTCACTTGTCTTCATACTGTTCTTCACTCTTGAATAGAATGAACGAAGTCTCTCGTTCATTTGGTGTATAAAACTGATGCATATATTATGGAAATGTCTATGAAAGTGACGCATTGTAAATTAGGAACCATGACATGCAAGCAGATGGGTTGGTCATGATAGGTGCCAATTTAAAATGTGGAAAAAAAATAAAGATAAAAATGTGATATGTGTGTGTGTGTGTGTGCGCGCGCGCGCGCGCGTGCGCGTAGGCGTGCAAACAGGTTGTGGGGGAGTTAGGTGCTGTCCAATTGGTGATGACATCCATCTTGTCCATCAGATATGTGACCCCAAAATAGCCCTCAGGCCAAAAATCAGGTGGGCCACGAGATGGGGAACAAGGTAGGATAGGATGCCACCATTGGTATGCATGTGGGGCCCATTGTTGTCTCTATAGAATCTAGGCCATTCAGACCCTTCATCTGGCTTCGATGAAGGATTAGACCAAAATTTTCAGGAGGTTATAGAACTTTAGTTTGTTTGTATGCAATTTGACCCTTCATATGCAATTTGATTTGTTGTGCATTCTCAGTATTATTTTCAATTGTCTATTTGGTATTTCTTTTGTTTATATAGGTCATTCCACATGTAAGGAGAGATGGATACAATGCAATTCAGTTGATTGGGATTCTTGAGCATAAAGATTATTCATCTGTTGGTTATAAAGTGAGTTGATTATGCATGCACAGGAAGCCACACATGTGAGTGTGTGGAGTTTCTCAATTAGTTTCACTTTTAAGTTATGGTTGGTAGCTTGGTTTGCATCTTTCTGCATAGGAACCACTGGAACTCAACGTATATATTTTTATGTTTACTTTTGTGCCTTTTGTTAACAGAAATATTTTTTGCCAACAACTATTTTTCTTTATTACAATACAGGTGACAAATTTCTTTGCTGTTAGCAGCCAATTTAGCAGCCAGGTAACATTTGGATTCATTTTCCAGAAAAATTGGTTTCCAATATTTTATAGTTTTCTTTATTTTGCAATTAAAACTTAGTTTTTACAGCCTAGTAGTTTATTGTTTGTGAGTTCTTAGAAGTTCGCTACTGCACATTTGCAGTTGCAGAACAGGGTAAGCTTTAAACGGAGGCTGCTTTGTTGTTCATTACACCTATCATGGTGATGAGAAAGATGAACATCTGTTTTATAAGTGTCATGGTTGATTCAAACAAGGGCCATCTAGCTCTAGTTTGTATTCTAGATTGACAAAGTTTTCTTTTTTACAATTTTTAATAATTGTATTGTAAGAATGCCTCCCAAGTTACCTTCTTATGAATTATATTGCAAAAGAAGATGTGAACAGAAGGCATTAAGATATAATGCGCTCATGGTTGTTTATGTATTGTATCGACTATCCGAAAATGTTGAGACGCAGGAAACAATTCTTCTAAAGACAGCAACTCGGTTCTTTATCAGAGAAAGACTCCAACTATCCAGAACATTTATCACAAGCAATGGGGTTTCTATGCTCGGAAAGTTTTGCAGAGGGCTGTAGAGAAAATGGTGGGCAGACAAAGGGCCTTACTTCATAAAAAAAAGAACTTATATGGATCTCAAGGGTCTTAGCTTCTTTGTGAATGTTTCTTCCTTGTAATAAGAACTCTCCATTGTATTTATATTGATTGAACTGGGGATGTATTAGGAACGAGTCTTCTCACATTTATATTGACTGAACTGGAGATGTATTTTGAGTTTCCCTAAAAAAAAAAATCATGACTTTAATGAATGTTGGATTTATTTCTTTCATTTGGCAGTTATAACAATTCTTTATTTGCATTAACTTAGATGGGTTGATTTATCAGGGCACGTACCAGAAACAGTTGGACATGTGGTTATTATCAAATTTTTTAAAGACACTAGCTACGGATATAGTCCGCAACCTTGAAAACTAGTCCGTAGCGTGATGTACTCAAAATGCTACGGATCGGATTTATACAGCGACGAATATTATCCGTAGCTGTAGGGCTGTAGCTACGGATTATATCCGTAGCTATAGCTTAAAAGGCTATGGCTACGGTACCAATAGCTACGGACTGGATACGGTCCTACTACGGACTATATTCGTAGCTATTTATCTATAGCTACGGAAATAATCCGTAGCCTTTGCCCCATATTTTTGTAGTGTTCGTCTTCTACGACTTCCGATCTATTCTAGGATGCCTTTAGATCGAATTAGAGGAGTCCTTTTATAGCCTTCAAGCCCCAATTGCGCAAAACCTTTGAGAAATTGCGTAAAGTTACGCACTTGCGCAGAGAAAATTGGAGCAGAAATAGAAACTTCTGGACTGGGTGCACAAGCGATTGATTGACTAGGGTGGTCGATTGATCGCTTGTGGTGAGCAATGGATCGCAGGTCGTCGGGCGATTGATCACCCAGACCAAAAAGTGTCCAGAGAGTTTTACATAAAATTCAAATTTTTGATGGCATGTGCGATTGATCGTTTGTGGTGGGCGATCAATCGATGGTGCTGGGTGATGGATCTGAGTGGACAAAAAGTGTCCAGAGGCTTCAGCAGAAATTCTAGAATTTTAATGGCCTGACCGATTGATCGTCCGGGCTGAGCGATCAATCAGTGGGACCCCTTTTTGTCCAGCAACATCTACAGAATGACCGATCAATTGGCTGGGCTAGTGGATCAATCGACCACCCTGGTGATCAATTGGTCAGGTCAACCGATCAATCGACCAGGGTTAATTTTCTTCATTTCTTCTCCTCTCCTTCTTGCTTCTTTCTTCCATCCTTTGGTACTTGATTTCTTGATCTTTAATGTATGTAAAGAATCATCTTTAAGCATCATCTTGGTGAAATTCTTCTCTCATTCCTGTAAACACAAAAACATGTATTAGTTTGGACTTTAAACACATAAAGAATGCATAATGTGTGATGATAAGGGTTAGAATATGTATAAATTAGAGGCTCAACACACCCCCCAACCAGCATTTTGCTAGTCCTGAGCAAAACATGCGTGAAGCAAAATCAAATCTCTAAAACCGACCCTCCTTATGCTTTCATTCATTCCAAGACATACAAGTGTAAAATTTAGAAAAATTCAGTGATAGAAGTTGAAACCTTAAACTCTTAAAACATAATAGGTGTTCATACAGAATTCCCGCTGATTGATTGATAAATAGAAGAACTTGAACAAATTCAACCTAGTGTGCATAGTGAAAGTTCATCTCATGACTTTCTGGGATTATCTTCTTCATAGATCAACTAAACTATGGATCTCAAGGTGTACAGATCAACAACAAGTCTATGACAGGAATTTGCCTTGCCGTCCTTCCGACGGCTTTCACACTACGTCCCATTTCCACTTTGGTTACGGATAGACCATCCCCCGATTGGTAATAGGTAGCCCTTTTTCAGAATTTTCCACCATATTTTAATCATACCCATATTTTCATCATTTCTTTCCTTTTTTTTTATACATTAGATAGTATTTTTAGAAATCCATATCTTTCGTTATTTTCCCATGGACAAGGATGGACAAAGTACCCCGGCTTGGTTCCTCAACGCCTTAAATTAAAGTCTAGCCAATCCACAAATCAACATAGTCCTTCAAACCAAGAATCGTGTAATGTGAAAAAAGTGTAAAAGTGTTCAAATTTTCTATCAATCATATAAATAGGGGAATTCACATATAAAACCATTATATTAAAGGTAGTTCTCGACTTGCAACATCACTCACTTCATATCTCCTTTTCTTATACTCGTATTATCCCGAATGCATAGAAACAAAGTTTTCTAAAAGAGTTTTGAATTTTCAGAAAATTTTAAAAAATTTCAACACATAATGCTCGAAATATCCACAAACTACTATATGAGGAATCTCATCTCACCCCCAATCAAATCTTGCATTGTCCTCAATGTAAAAGATATGCAATTAGCAATAACATGAGAGTAAAGTTAACAATAAAGGAGAGTGAGAACTAGTTCACCTGATAGAGTCGATCATGGAAGCCTACAACTCCGGCAACTAAAGCTAGTAACGAAATAAACCTAAAACAGAAAAAACAACTAAAACTAATCTACCGAACACGTCCTTTTAAAAAGAGGATCTCCATCAGACTAGGAGATCGATTATCATTATAACATCCAAAAGGACAAAGTTGAGCACGATCATCAAGTGGTGTAACAGATTTTTCAGTAGTACTATCCATCATCTTACTTTGGAAAGTAGATTGGTGACATCAACCAGTCTAATCCATTGAAAATCCTACTGAAAAATTTCAGCGAGTTCCTCAATAAAAGTGTCGCATGTATTAGGAAAGGAGAATTGTATTGGTTGGAAATCATTGAATATGGATCTCCTTTCCATCTTATCTGGGCAAAAATTTGTTAAATATGGATCATCCCAGAAATTGTGTTCTTTGGTTTGAACAACCCAAAGAGATGTGGAGACTTATATTTCTTCTTCACAAGTCGATATGATATCCACAAAATCAGATTTCACCGGTGCTTCCACAATTGAATTTTCAGTTTGGCACTCTGTGGAAGGAAGCTTTTTAGGCACTGGAGGGGTCTCCCTCAAGGCATGCACTATGTCCTTAATCATGGGATCATCTCAATCTTCAAAATACGCCAAACACTCCTCTCGAGTGTAGGAGACCTCATCGGAGAATGTTTTCAGATTTGGACCATTTACGTCTTCCTCCTCAGACTTTTGTGTAGGTTGGAGTGGATCCTCAACCTCTACACTTTCAAAAATTAGTCTCTCTGTAGGCAAATCAAGCACCAATTCTTCCAAATCCTGCATAACAAATTTGTGTAAATCAGAAATTGGTGACTTGTCAAGTAAATTTTTAGAAATTGACACTTTCAATATCTCATTAATAATAGAGTTGAATTCATCCTCGGAATGTGTCAAACATGTCTCCAAGCTTTCAGGTAGATTGGGTTGGAAATACTCCCCACCATCCTTAGATTCTATCATGTTTATCTCATGAGGACCGTCATCATCGTCCCAATCCTCAAAGGGATCGAAGCTAACAACATCTAGAGGATCAAAATTCTGATTTAAAGCGAACTCATCTTCCACGATTGATTCAATCATATCAACCTTGTGGACATCATCATCATCCTTATGCCTTTTGCCCAAGTGGAACACATTCACCTCCAATGTCATGTTCCCAAAGGACATTTGCATCACCCCATTCCGAAAATTTATGATTGCGTTTGATGTAGCAAGGAATGGGCGGCCAAGAATCACTGGTAATTGAGTGCTAGTATTCGTAATCGGTTGTGTGTCCAAGACGATAAAATCCACCGGATAGTAGAATTTATCGACTTGGACCAATACATCCTCAACTATCCCTCTTGGTACACGAATGGATCTATCAGCAAGTTGCAATGTGGTTTTGGTGGGTTTTAATTCACCAAGACCTAATTGCTCATATACCGAGTATGGGATTAAATTTACACTTGCCCCGAAGTCTAGCAATGCACGTTCAATCCGTTAGGCACCAATGATGCATGAAATTGTAGGACTACCGGGATCTTTGAATTTTGGGGGGTCTTTTGAGTGAGAATGGCACTCACTTGCTCATCCAAAAAGGCCTTTTGTTGCACATTCTATTTGCATTTGGTTGTGCATAGGTCCTTTAGAAACTTGGTATAAGAAGGGATTTGTTTGATGGCATCAAGTAATGGAATGTTGATCTTGACTTGTCTGAAAATCTCTAAAATATCGTGGGAGTTTGGGAGAGATTTTAGAGCAACCAATCTCGAAGGGAATGGTGCTACGGGCTTATAAACGCGTTCTGTTTCTTATGGAGCTGAGTTAGATCTATCCTCATCCTCATAATTTACCGGATCATTAGGCTTGTTGGCCTTCACCGGAATGTATTTGTCAATTTGCTTACCACTTCTAAGAGTGGTGACGTATTTGGCTTGCTCCACATGTTGGTTTGGGAGATTAGGGATGCTTACTTCATGTACTTACTTTGGATTGGGCTGAGGTTGGGCCGGAAAGGTCCCTTCCCTAGCATTCAAGTGTCTCTTAATCTCACCAACCGAGACTTTAAGCTCTTTGAACATTTGCTGATTTGATTGATTAATTTGCGTTTGCCCTTGCATGAACACCTTTAGGGTATCCTCCATTGAGAATTGAGGTGGGGCAATGTTTTGCATGGGTGGCCCTCCTTGAGAGTTGGTAGGATTGCCCGTGGGAGCATTCTTCCAACTGAAATTTGGGTGGTTCTTCCAAGTAGAATTGTACGTGTTACCCACCGGTCCATTAAAAGGCCGTTAATATCCATATGTGGTATTTGCATGTTCTTGTAACACCTCTTGAAACGCAGGAATTATAGGACAATCTTGCGTAGCGTGTATATTAGTGGCACAAATTCCACACATGTTCTCAATAGCTTCAGTGGGCTTTGTAACTTCACTTTTACTAAGTTCCATGGCCTCGACTTTCCTTGTAAGGTTGGCTAGCCTTGCATTAACATCATCTTCTTCTTTAAGAATATAAATGCCTCCTTTTCCTTTTGTTCAGGAGGCTTGAGATTACTAGATTTATCCGAGGTATCCCATGATTGGGCATTCTTGGCCAACATATCTAACTAACTCCAAGCTTCATCTGGATTTTTACTCATAAACTTGCCGTTGCACATCATTTCTACGAATTGACACATGTTGGAATTTAATCCATCATTGAAGAAGTTTATGATTCACCAGCTTTCGTAGCCGTGATGTGGGCATGCAAGTAGGAGGTCTTTAAACCTTTTCCAACATTAGAAGAATGATTCATTCTCTTTAACCGAAAAGTTTATTATAGCTCTTCGAAGGGTATTCATTTTATGAGCCGGGAAGAACTTTTTTAAGAATTCTCGAGTCATCTCATTCCATGACCCTATCGAGTGTAGTCTAAGAGAGTAGAGCCAACTCTTGGCTCTTTCTTTCAATGAAAAGGGAAAGAGTTTAAGTTTGATGGAATCTTCTGAAACATTTGCATATTGCAAAGTAGCCACCATTTCTTCAAATTCCTTTAAGTGTAGGTATGGGCTCTCAGAGTCTAGCCCATTAAACTTTGGTATGAGTTGAATTACACCCGGCTTTATATCGATGTTTCCCCCGGTTGTTGGGAGAATCACATATGAAGGTGTTGTTGTATGAGCCGGTTGTTGGTAGTCCTGTAAAGATCTTATTGGAGGAACATTATGCACCTCATTCTCTCCTTCTCCCTCTTGATTTGCATTTGTAGTTTGGGGGGGGGGGATTCCTTAAAGGTGTTTGATCCATACTCCCCAAATTATCACAGAGCTCTTGGTATTTTCGAACTCGTCTATGGACTGATAATGATCCAACTAGACCACCTTCGGATTGGAGACGATTGGTGTGGTCACGTTCCCAACGAGACATAAGCCACCCAACTAAGATCTAAACTAATCCTAAGTCCTAAACAGAATTTTAACAAAACTCTAAAAATCTGTAAAGAGCACTAAGTTAGAAGGATATTACCCAATTCGCTTGAACTATGGAAGAATTCCTACAAAACAAAACAACTTGTTTGTCCTAGGAAATCAGAAAAAACCTATCTCCTTCTACTTCTACAGCCACTAAAACAATCTAGAACCGTTTATCTAAAATTTCCCGGCAGCGGTGCCAAAAACTTGTTCACACGCCTCAAGTGCAGGGTTGCGATGTAGTAATAATTCTCAGTAGGACTGAGGTCGATCCATTGGGAATTGGATAAATAGTTCTAAACTATTCCAGCAACTTAGATTGGAACAATTTGGAATTTCAATTAAGAAAACAAAAACCAAATAGTAATTTAAAAAGGGAAATATGAGAATATGAGAGAAAACTAAGGCTTTAAGAATCCACTCATAGCAATCTCATGTCAATCCATTCAATCCAAGCATAAAACACAACTAGATTCGAAGTTCTATCTCTCATCTAGTTGGAAGATAGAGCAATGAAGCACATTCAATCCCACTTAAGTTAAGAATTCAAGTTCTAGTCCTATTCAAGTGCATAGCATTCAAAATCATGACCTTCGGAGTAACAACTATGCCTATTGACTATGACATGCTCAAGGGTTACCATAATTCGAATCTAATCAAGCTAAACATGATAATCTCAAACAATTGCAAGGAATCCATGTCCGAAGCACATGAACTCTCATAAAACTTCTAAAAATATCAACTTTTATTCAAACCGGAATAATAAAAATTCGAACTTGAAATAAAGGTACTTGAATCAAACTGAATTAAACATGAAATTGGCTACAAGCTTCACCTCTCGGCCCAAGCTGAGAGGTTCTAGCCAAGCATTGTCATACTACAACTAGAATTGAGAGAAAAACTAAAGAAAAACATTAAAACTAGAAAAACCAGAGTTGCAGATGCTCCACGGAGCTTTCCTTCGCCTTATACGACTTTCAATCTCTTTTAGGATTCCTTTAGATCGAATTAGAGGAGTCCTTTTATAGCCTTCAAGCTCCAATTGCACCAAACCTTCGAGAAATTGCGCAGAGAAAATCGGAGCAGAAATATAAACTCCTGGACTGGGCGCACGGGCGATTGATCGACTGGGGTGGTTGATTGATCGTTTGTGGTGAGCCATGGATAGCAGGTGGCCGGACGATTGATCGCCTGGACCAAAAAGTGTTCAAAGAGTTTTACATAAAATCTGAATTTTTGATGGCATGTGCAATTGATCAGAGGAGCTGAGTGATTGATCGCTTGTGGTGGGCGATCAATCGGTGGTGCTGGGCGATCGATCGGAGGGGACAAAAAGTGTCCGGAGACTTCAGCAGAAATTCTAGAATTGTAATGGCCTGAGCGATTGATCACCCGGGCTGAGCGATCAATCGGTGGGACCCATTTTTGTCTAGCAACATGTACAGAATGACCGATCAATCGGCTGGGCCAGTGGATCAATCGACCACCCTGGCGATCAATCGGTCAGGTCAACCGATCAATCGACCAGGGTGAATCTTCTTCATTTCTTCTCCTCTCCTTCTTGATTCTTTCTTCCATCCTTTGGTACTTGATTTGTTGATCTTTAATGTATGCAAATAATCATCTTTAAGCATCATCTTGGTGAAATTCTTTTCTCATTATTGTAAACACAAAAGCATGTATTAGTTTAGACTTTAAACACGTAAACCATGCATAATGTGTGATGATAAGGATTAGAATATGTATAAATTAGAGGCTCAACACTTAGGTGTTGCAAGCTCACTGTGCATGTTCCACTCCCTATATGTTGGTTCAAATCTATATTTCATCAGATGTACCTTCACATCGTCAATTATGCAGGGTAAATGTATACATTTGCATTTGGTGCATGGGCAATGAGTGGTTTCTCTACCAAGAAGGTGTTCTGATGCGAACATCACAAAAGTTAAAATATCATCCATAAAACGTGGGTCTGGGTAACGTAGAGTAATCCACTCCCTATCCATTAGATACGACCTCTTTAATTATAATGTGTACCTATAGAATGTACACAACCATAACAATCAGATATAAATCTAACTTCTACGACTGCATATCCCCTTATCTCTCCAGAAATATTAATCATGCATTTGATTCCACGTTAAATATCCACACAAAGTATGGATATTTGACGATGAAATCAAGTGCAGGGAAACTCGTGTGCATTAACACCGCAATCTATTCAACCTTAAACTGTCCAAAAATTCAACCTACCATCAATTCAATCATCATTGTCATCATCATCTTAACCATTAAATGAAACCATGTACAATCTCAAACATAGGATCAACATGCCAACATTATACACATTCCACATCATTTTGGGCCTACTAGTCACATGCATAAGTAAATCACATAAAAGGCCCTAAATCTACAACTCATATAATCCAACATGGCCTCATTGGGTGTGGTCTACTTGACTAATGGTAATGTGCAAGGCACGCTGCCCACTATGAAATGGGCCTACCCAACGGGTCCAAGCAAAGTACTATGGTGGATTTCTCACTCCTAACTATCTCTCTTGGTATTTGTCCCACTTGGGCTTTACTTTTAATTCATTTATATAGGCCCAAGGATCCAAATAACTTAGGATAAATAAATGGACAATGAAGATGTCCACCACATGACCCACATCATCATAGTATAAATTAAGTTCACAGAACATATAATATGGGCCACATGAGCAAGGGTAAGGCCCATGGAAATGGGTCCATGCCAAGTTCAACCCAAATAGTCTTAAGTTTTGGTATAACACATAAATGGTTTTGGGCCGTCTTAAGGCCTAGCTTGTAATCATGTGGAGCTCACATTTGTCCAACTTTGGGAGGTTGCCACAGACATATGGGGCCATATTTCGACATACCGTCAACTGTCCCTGGTATTCCCATATTTGGTCATAAAAATTCATAAGGTAGGACCCTCTAATTACATGTGTACACTTTGTGGCACATGGCCCAACATAGCCATCTGAAATTTCTGCACAACTCTGCCTAGCCCTAATTTGGAGTCAGACGAAAGATCACCTAAGGCCCACATCGGTCCAACTAAAGTATCATTTCTCTACACACCTATGTAGATTAGAAATTCATCTTAGTGACCCCAATATATCTCATACATGGAGCTCACCACAGGGACCCAAAGTTGGTCCTAGACACAAAATTCAGACTCGCAGTTTTTGGCAATTGGTCTATCCCAACTTTGGCTCCACTTCACCAACGCATGAGGGTTATTTCCAATGAAGTAGTAGGACATTACCATACACTAACATGTAGAATAGACATATCCCATTGTGAGATCCTTAGATACAAATCGTGGGGCCCACCATAAGATGGCAAACAGGCGTACTTGCAACATAGTCTAGTACTTAGAAAATTTCAGCAACATACTTAAGGAAATATCACTAAATAGAAAATATAAAGGAAAGAAAAAGTGTCCAAGGCAAGAGGGGCCCACATGCTAGAAATGGTATAGGTAGGATATGTACATTATGAGTGAGTTCCACTTGCTAGACTACACAAATAAGGATCATCATCACACAAATTACAATATTCTAGTAAAAAGGTAGTATCAAACATGTCACACATCCATGTTTACCACAATGACCGAGACCTACTGTTGAATAACTCGGATATTTTAGCACAAACAGAGAGATTTATAAATGTAATTGGCGTACATTTACAAATTGAAATATGTTAGATAGAGACATTTCATCAAACACATGCTGTGCACGCTTAAGCATTCACAACAAACAATTAAAGGCAAGACTATTCTATACATGGCATACATTTATAAATTGAAAAATGTAAACATAGACATTTCATCAAACACATGCTATGCAAGGCTATTATACATGGCATACATGTATCCTATAAAATGGCCTGATGCTATCCGGTCCACGTTTTAAAATATTGGGTTTGGACATGTGATGTTTGAGGGAGAGAGAGATACCTATGACGCCAAATAAAAGGGCAAGCAGTGGAATGGCTGAAGAAACCCTCTATTTCTTCTGATCGGTGCAAGTTTGACTGCTGAAGAAACTTAGAATAAGTAAAATCAGATGAAGAGAAAATAGAAAAAAAATAAGTAAAAGAAAAAGAAAAGAGATGAAGAGAAAATAGACCAATATTTTCTTGACAGTGATGGAGAGAAAATAGACCAATAATCGATAGAGGGTCGCGTCCTCGACAGTGATGAGAGACGGAGAGAGGGAGAGGGACGGAGATCGGACAGGGAGAAAGAGAGGGAGAGGTGGGAGAGGCGTTTGGGGAAAAACCCTTTTTCAGAGAGGGAGAGGCGGGAGATGGGTTTGGGAAAAAAACCCTCTTTTCATTTGCAAAGGGACGCAGATTGCCTGCAAAGCCTTTCGCAGGCATCTCCTGCGCTAGAAATGTAAGTGGGGCCCATCGTGATGTTTGTGAGAAATCTATGCCGTCCAACCATTTTGTGAGCTCATTTTAGGCGTTGAGACAAAAAATGAATGGTATCCAAGACTCAAATGAGCCGCACAAAAGCAAAAGGTGGGTAGGGAAATTCGGACCGTTGAAGCCTCTATGGGGTCCACAGTGATGTTTATATGCCATCCATACCATTTATAATGTCATTCCCACCGAGATGAACTGAAAACACAAATATTATCCTGATTCGAAACTTCTGTGGCCCCACGAATATTTCAACTGTGGAAGTTCAATCATCACGTTTTCGACCCACTTGAGTCTTGGATCTCGTTCATTTTTTGTCACAATGCCTAAAATGTGCTCACAAAACGGTTGGACGAAAGAGATTTCTCACAAACATCACGGTGGGCCTCACCTAGATTTCGAACGTTGCTGGCAATCCGCGTCCCTTTGCAAAAGTAAAGAGGGTTGAAATTCGTGCCAATGTGGGTTTTCCACCAAATATGCAGTAAAACACACCATCACTTGTATAATTCATGGCCCACTTATTTGATGGTTAAGATTGTCTTACATGCACAATTATTAACCTATACAAGTGGACCCACTATTTGGATGGTCTGGATAACTCTAAATCAATGTCACAAGTGATATGAAAGAGTCACCACCATTTAACATTATATCCAAAACTAATGTATTGATTTCTCTTAGTTTGGCTAGTGTCGCTGGTCAGTGCCATGTGGGCCCCACCATGATGTATGTGTTTTATCCATGTTGTCCATTAATTTCTACTTATCATTTCAGGGCTTTATTTAAAAAATGAGGCATATCTAAATCTCAGGTGGACCACACCATGAGAAAATAATAGTGATTGAATGTCCACCAATGTTTATTTGACATCCAACCTCTTGATTAGGTCATACAGACATGGATGCAAGGAAAAAACAAATCTCAGCTTGATCTGAATAGGAGAGAATGAGGTGCGCAATGCTCCTCCAATGAGAGCCTAACGAGATTACCTACAACCGACTCGTACAACAACACCTTCATGTGTGATTCTCCCAACAACTGGGGGAAACATTGATATAAAGTCGGGTATAATTCAACTCATACCAAAGTTCCATGGGCTAGACTCTGAGAGCCCATACCTACACTTAAAGGAATTTGAAGAAGTGGTGGTTACTTTGCAATATGCGAATGTCTCAGAAGATGCCATCAAACTTAAACTCTTTCCCTTTTCATTGAAAGAAAGAGCCAAGAGTTGGCTCCACTCTCTTAGACCACACTTGATAGGGTTATGGAATGAGATGACTCAAAAATTCTTGAAAAAAGTTCTTCCCGGCTAATAAAACGAATACCCTTCGAAGAGCTATAATGAACTTTTTGGTTAAAGACAATGAATCCTTTTTCCAATGTTGGGAAAGGTTTAAAGACCTCCTACTTGCTTGCCCACATCACGGCTATGAAAGCTAGCGAATTATAAACTTCTTCAATGATGGATTAAGTACCAACATGTGCCAATTCGTAGAGATGATGTGCAACGGTGAATTTATGAGCAAAAATCGAGATGAAGCTTGGAGTTACTTGGATATGTTGACTGAGAATGCCCAATCATGGGATACCTCAGACAAATCTAGTAATCTCAAGCCTCATCAACAAAAGGAAAAATGAGGCATCTATATTCTTAAAGAAGAAGATGATGTGAACGCAAAGATAGCTAGCCTCACATGGAAAATCGAGGCCATGGAACTTAGTAAGAGTGGAGTTTCAAAGTCTAATGAAGTTAATGAAAACGTGTATAAAATATGTGCCGTTAATGTACACTCTAAGCAAGATTGTCCTACAATCCCTGCGTTCTAAGAGGTGTTACAAGAGCAAGCAAACGCCACACATGATTATCAACGGCCTTTCAATGGACCGGTAGGTAACACGTATAACTCTACTTGGAAGAATCATCCTAAATTTAGTTGGAGGAATGGTCCTACAGCCAATCCTACCAACTTTTAAGGAGGGCCACCCATGCAAAACATGGCCCCACCTCAATTCTCATTGGAGGATACTCTGAAGGCATTTATATAAGGGCAAACGTAAATAAACCAAACAAATCAGCAAATGTTCCTGTTCGCTTCCCCAAGTGTAGGGCTGCGATGTAGTAATAAACTCGGTAAGACCGAGGTCGATCCACAGGGAAGGAAGTAAACAATTCCAATTATCTTAATAACTAGAATCAAAGAGGTTTGTGAAATTGATTTTTAACATAAAATAGAAAATCTAATAATGAAAAGATAACTAGAGCATCAAGGATCCACTTATAGCTCTTCTTAGATGCATAATTCGCTATGGTTTCTTACTTTCTCAACTAGAATCGACATTCCTGTCTATCTAGTCGGATGATAGAGCTGTTAAACCAAACAGTCTGTCATATGTAAGTTCTATGCATAGGATTCACTCAATGAAGGCTGAGCTGAGCATGCTCAATTGCATAGGTCATTCCCCTTTCCAAAAGGTCCAGTTCACAATCATAACCATCCTCAAGTCCTCTCACAAGACAAGGCTAGATCATGATTTGAACTAGATTCAAATCACATGCACAATCCATACATATTCAGAAAAACAGAAAAATAGAACTTTGGTAGGAAGTCCCTTCATGAAGAGCTTAGTACTAGAGCGCACTCCGATTCCTCGGATCATACAGGTCTAGACCGTTGCAAACGAATTAAGAAACTAAGTAATTCATCCAAACATCCATGAGTCATCACAAGACTAAGAAAAATTACTTAAAAACTTGTATAAACTTCAAACCAGAGTTCATAATCATGAATTCCATACTTAAAACCAATAAAACGAATTAAACAATCTAAGAAAACTATAAGGTTCACCTCTTAGCTCTAGCTAGGAGATTAGCTAATGAAAAGCATATTAAAAATAAAACTAGAACTAAGAATAGGAAGAAAAACTAGCTGGAGGAGGCTAGGAAGCCTCCTATGACTTGAACTCCTTGCTCCCCACGTCCTTGGTTGCCCTGGAATAGAAGAGAGCACCTCCTTTTATAGTGCAGCACTAGTACAGCAACATAGCAGAATTTGTTTCGCTTGGTACGGCTTAACCAATGGTCGGATTGCCTTCAAATTTGATTTGTAGCTTCCTTGTAATGTGATATTCCTCATAGATGATTTAGATTTCCAAGATTATCCTCTGAATGGGCCCACCAATCACATCACCGACCGCCTCTCAAAATCGCGCACTTCGGATACCTTCAGAACCAGTCATCTTGCTTTCAACGCTCCGGAGTGTGCAGAGGTCAGATTGATCTCAAATTTTGAACATGAGTAGAACACTTCCTCCTCTACATGATAGAAGGATTAGATTGTCCAAAACGATCTCAGAATGTGGTCCAAAAATTAGAACAATTAGGGCTTTTATAAACTCTGCGCAGTTGGAGCTTTCTGGACAGTCCATCTTTCTTCAACCGGTACGATCAAACCACACACCCTTTTGATCTGAAACTTTTGTGGTTATTCATATATGGATGTGGTCTAAAAGATGGTCAAAGTAGATTCTTCATATCATCAATGATGGGCCACCTGGACCGGCCCAGAGTGGAACAGCGAAATCTGGAACTTTCTGGACAGTTCGTATTGTTTTGGTCACCACGATCAATCCGTAACTCCGATCGACACGAAACCACTTGGGCTAGTTCGGCGTCGAGTTCCTCTTCGACATGGATGTTTGGATTTCCAAATATCATCAAGATCGACCCAGAAAACTGGTCCGAAAAACTAGGTGCGGGAATACATTGCTGTTTTAGAATCTGGAATCTGAAACTTGCATGGCCGACCGGTCACGACCGGTTAGGCCCTCTTTGGCATTACTCCAGCAAGCATGGCCGACCGGTCAAGACCGGTCGGGCTTCCTTGGCCGACCGGTCAAGACCGGTCGGTCTCTTTTGCTTCTTGTTTTCTTCCTTTCTTTCTTCTATTTTCTTCTTTCTTTGCTTCCTTCTTCCTTCAGCCCTCCTTGGGTCTTCATCCAAGGTTCTAAATCAGCTCTTTTGGTCATCAATTGGACAAAGTAACTCTCATTCCTACAACCACAAAACATGTATTTGATTAGTCTTTAAATTATGAAAACCTGCATAATGAGTGATGAATTGGGGTTAAAATATGCACAATTAAGAGCTCAACACACCCCCCAACCAGCATTTTGCTAGTCCCGAGCAAAACATGCATGAAACAAGTTTCATTCTCCAAATCCAACTCTCCTCTAGAAACTATTCTTTTATACATTCCAAGACACACAAGCATAAAAATCAGAGAAATTAGGTGATAGAAGTTGAAACCTTAAACTCTTAGAACATAATAAGTATTTATATGAAATTCCCACTGATTGATTGATAAATAGAAGAACTTGAACAAATTCACCCTAGTGTGCATAGTGAAAGTTCATCTCATGAGTTTCTGGGCTCATCTTCATCATAGATCAACTAAACTATGGTTTTCAAGGTGCACAGAGCAACAACAAGCCTATGACAGGAATTTGTCTTACCGTCCTTCCGACGACTTTCACACTACGTCCCATTTCCGGCTTTGGTTACGGGTAGACCATCCCCCGGTTGGTAGTAGGTAGCCCTAATCGAAATTTTCCACCATTTTTCCATCATTCCCAATTTCATCCTTCCTTTTCCTTTTTCTTTTTAAATTAGATAGGATTTTTAGAAATCCATATCTTTCGTTATTTTCCCATGGACAAGGATGGACAAAGTACCCCGGCTTGGTTCCTCAACACCTTAAATCTAAGTCTAGCCAATCCACAAATCACATAATCCTTTCAACCCATAAAAATCGTGTAATGTGAACTAGGTGTAAAAGTGTTCAAATTTTCTATCACTGACATAAATAGGGGAATTCACATATAAAACCATTATATTAAAAGAAGTTCAAAGCTTGAAACATCACTCACTTTGTATCTCCTCTCCTTATACTTGTGTCATCTTGAATGCATAAAAACAACGTTTTCCAAAAGAGTTTTGAATTTTAGAAAAATCAAAAATTTTCTACATAATTGCTCGAAATGTCACAAAAGCTAGTAGATTCATCTAAGGAATCTCACCCCCCAACCAAAATCTTACATTGTCCTCAATGTAATAAGATATGCAATATGCATAACATGAGAGTAATGACACAAAACAAAGGAGAGTGAGAACGAGAGTACCTGAGGTAGCAAGTTGATCAATTCTAGCATCTTCCATTGTCTCAATGAGACTTATTCAATCCTAAATGCAGAAAGAAATCCTAACCTACCTACCTACCTTTGATTAGTCTGATCGACTACATGATCAAATTTGAGCAGGATCTTCATGAATTTCAATAGGTTTCTCATGAGGACCATCCAAAGTCCTGCTCGAATGTATACATGTGTGCGTTTCTTCATGAAAGTCCAATCATAGTATGCACCACACGCATGTAAGGAGGAGATAAGAGCAGCAAAAAGATATCTCCTCAAGTTCTGAATTGGGTTGTAATTGATTAAAAACGGGTCCTCCCAATCAGAATTTTCAATGGGTTGAAGAACCCATGATGGTGGAGAGACATTCATTAAGTATTTTTCAGTTTGGATTGTCTCCTCCACAAATTCAGATTTGCATGGTGCTTCCACAAACCATGGTAAAGAGTGTAAATCAGTGGAATGGTGTTCTTCAGGCACCGACACCATGTCTAACAAACTATCCAACTCCTTAATCATCTCATCATCCAGATCATAGGGGTGGGTCATGCATTCCTTTAGGAAATCGAGAGAGTCGAATGAAGGGTCCTCGTTCTCCCTAAGTGATTGAGGAAATTCTGTTTCAAGGGTAAGGAATTCCTCCTCTATAGAGGGGAGGTCTTCCAAAGAAAAATTTTCAGATTTAGTGGTAAGCACATCATCTAGCATTGGTTGATCTTTTGAAATTTCAGATTGTGCCACCCCATCATCCAAAGAAGCAGAATTTTCAACCCAAGGGAGTTCTTCCACAATAGAATCCGGCATGTGTTGTTGGTGGAAGGACTTAAAAATATCGACTTCGGCCATCTCTCTAGCAAGAATATCTTTCGGTGATTCAAAAACATTCGGCCCTTTGGAAGAACAAATCATAGACTCACAATCATCCTTTAAACCCTCATTGTAGGCAATCAAACTATCACTTTCAGATTTTGTAGATTCCTCGGGTTCGTCAACCGTCCTTGAAATCTCTTCATCATTCAAATCGAAATAGCTAAAAGAGATAGTTGATTTACCATAATTGATGGTAATGGTGGGATCACTGAGATCAATATCCTCTAGAAGTTTAGTCATTAAATCTAGAGAAGGTTGGGTTTGGATAGCCTCATCCTCCTCATTGTTGGGGATTGATTCGGTGTTCCCAATGTTGGGTTCAATATTTTGAGATGGCGAGAGATTTTGTATGCATTGCTCAGTTATTTTCATAAACTCTCGCAGTGTATCCTCAAGAATTCGTGTCGGTTGAGGATAATGAGAAAGAAACTCTTGAGGATAATTGTTGGCATCCATGGTTGGCTCATCCTCCATTGGACTAGAGGTGTGAGGACTCTCTCGATGAAGACCATACGTGTTATATGACGAAGACTGATAAGATGGTTGATAGGCATAACCATACAAGTGATCACGCAATGTCTTTACCGGTTGGTCATTACTCCCCCGGTCCTTTTTCTTATTCCTACCTCCTGTTAAACTTGGTGGGATACTCATGTTATTTTCAACCCAGTAATCACGTAGCGTCTTACGTTGGGGGGTAGTGGAGGTTGATTTACTCTCAGAATAATACTTATACTTAAATTGGTTCCAATCATAAAGAGTTTTGATTCCATGGTCTGTCATCTCATCTTCCAAAAGGTATGCATAAGCACCACACTTCCAATCAGCCATAATGAGATTTTAAAGAGTTGGAACTACCCTAATCTAGAAAAAAGAATAAAAAGAAGGGAGATGGAGAGATGTTACCCAATAGAGCGAGATATATGTCAGCAACAATGTCCTACAAAATCCAACAAAAAATTGTTAGTAATCTAAAAAAAAAACAGAAAATCTTCTTCTATAAAAACTGAAAATCCTACCTAACTAAGACTACTCTATAGCTACTAGAACAATTAGAACCGTTTAACCTCTTCCCCGGCAGCGGTGCCAAAAACTTGTTCGCTTCCCCAAGTGTAGGGCTGCGATGTAGTAATAAACTCGGTAAGACCGAGGTCGATCCACAGGGAAGGAAGTAAACAATTCCAATTATCTTAATAACTAGAATCAAAGAGGTTTGTGAAATTGATTTTTAACATAAAATAGAAAATCTAATAATGAAAAGATAACTAGAGCATCAAGGATCCACTTATAGCTCTTCTTAGATGCATAATTCGCTATGGTTTCTTACTTTCTCAACTAGAATCGACATTCCTGTCTATCTAGTCGGATGATAGAGCTGTTAAACCAAACAGTCTGTCATATGTAAGTTCTATGCATAGGATTCACTCAATGAAGGCTGAGCTGAGCATGCTCAATTGCATAGGTCATTCCCCTTTCCAAAAGGTCCAGTTCACAATCATAACCATCCTCAAGTCCTCTCACAAGACAAGGCTAGATCATGATTTGAACTAGATTCAAATCACATGCACAATCCATACATATTCAGAAAAACAGAAAAATAGAACTTTGGTAGGAAGTCCCTTCATGAAGAGCTTAGTACTAGAGCGCACTCCGATTCCTCGGATCATACAGGTCTAGACCGTTGCAAACGAATTAAGAAACTAAGTAATTCATCCAAACATCCATGAGTCATCACAAGACTAAGAAAAATTACTTAAAAACTTATATAAACTTCAAACCAGAGTTCATAATCATGAATTCCATACTTAAAACCAATAAAACGAATTAAACAATCTAAGAAAACTATAAGGTTCACCTCTTAGCTCTAGCTAGGAGATTAGCTAATGAAAAGCATATTAAAAATAAAACTAGAACTAAGAAAAGGAAGAAAAACTAGCTGGAGGAGGCTAGGAAGCCTCCTATGACTTGAACTCCTTGCTCCCCACGTCCTTGGTTGCCCTGGAATAGAAGAGAGCACCTCCTTTTATAGTGCAGCACTAGTACAGCAACATAGCAGAATTTGTTTCGCTTGGTACGGCTTAACCAATGGTCGGATTGCCTTCAAATTTGATTTGTAGCTTCCTTGTAATGTGATCTTCCTCATAGATGATTTAGATTTCCAAGATTATCCTCTGAATGGGCCCACCAATCACATCACCGACCGCCTCTCAAAATCGCGCACTTCGGGTACCTTCAGAACCAGTCATCTTGCTTTCAACGCTCCGGAGTGTGCAGAGGTCAGATTGATCTCAAATTTTGAACATGAGTAGAACACTTCCTCCTCTACATGATAGAAGGATTAGATTGTCCAAAACGATCTCAGAATGTGGTCCAAAAATTAGAACAATTAGGGCTTTTATAAACTCTGCGCAGTTGGAGCTTTCTGGACAGTCCATCTTTCTTCAACCGGTACGATCAAACCACACACCCTTTTGATCTGAAACTTTTGTGGTTATTCATATATGGATGTGGTCTAAAAGATGGTCAAAGTAGATTCTTCATATCATCAATGATGGGCCACCTGGACCGGCCCAGAGTGGAACAGCGAAATCTGGAACTTTCTGGACAGTTCGTATTGTTTTGGTCACCACGATCAATCCGTAACTCCGATCGACACGAAACCACTTGGGCTAGTTCGGCGTCGAGTTCCTCTTCGACATGGATGTTTTGGATTTCCAAATATCATCAAGATCAACCCAGAAAACTGGTCCGAAAAACCAGGTGCGGGAATACATTGCTGTTTTAGAATCTGGAATCTGAAACTTGCATGGCCGACCGGTCACGACCGGTCGGACAGGGCTGGCCGACCGGTCACGACCGGTTAGGCCCTCTTTGGCATTACTCCAGCAAGCATGGCCGACCGGTCAAGACCGGTCGGGCTTCCTTTGCCGACCGGTCAAGACCGGTCGGTCTCTTTTTCTTCTTGTTTTCTTCCTTTCTTTCTTCTATTTTCTTCTTTCTTTGCTTCCTTCTTCCTTCAGCCCTCCTTGGGTCTTCATCCAAGGTTCTAAATCAGCTCTTTTGGTCATCAATTGGACAAAGTAACTCTCATTCCTACAACCACAAAACATGTATTTGATTAGTCTTTAAATTATGAAAACCTGCATAATGAGTGATGAATTGGGGTTAAAATATGCACAATTAAGAGCTCAACAGTTCCAAGAGCTTAAAGTCTCGGTTGATGAGATTAAATGATGCTTGAATGTTAGGGAATGGACATTTCCGGCCCAACCTCAGCCCAATCCAAAGTAAGTACATGAAGTAAGCATCCCTAATCTTCCCAACCAACATGTGGAGCAAGCAAAATCCATCACTACTCTTAGAAGTGGTAAGCAAATTGACAAATCTATTTCGGTGAAGGCTGACAAGCCTAATGATCCGGTAATTTTTTAGAATGAAGATGGATCCAACTTAGCCCCACAAGAAAAGGAATGTGTTCATAAGCCCATAGCACCATTCCCTTCAAGATTGGTTGCTCCAAAATCTCTTCCAAACTCTCATGATATTTTAGAGATTTTCAGAAAAGTCAAGACAAACATACCATTGCTTGACGCTATTAAACAAATCCCCTCTTATGCCAAGTTTCTAAAGGACTTATGCATAACCAAACGTAAATATAATGTGCAGTAAAAAGCCTTTTTGAATAAGCAAGTGAGTGCCATTCTCACCCAAAAGAGCCTCCCAAAATTTAAAGATCCTGGTAGTCCCACAATCTTATGCATTATTTGTGACTACCGGATTGAACGTGCATTGCTAAACTTGGTGGCAAGCGTAACTTTAATCCCATACTCGGTATATGAGCAATTGGGCCTTGGTGAATTAAAACCCACCAAAACCATGTTGCAACTCGCTGATAGATCCATTCGTGTAGCGAGAGGGATAGTTGAGGATGTCTTGGTCCAAGTTGATAAATTCTATTATCTGGTGGATTTCATCGTCTTGGACACACAACCGGTTATGGATGTTAGCACTCAAATACCGGTGATTCTAGGCCACCCCTTTCTTGCTACATTAAATGCAATAATAAATTGCCGGAATGGGGTAATGTAATTGTCCTTTAGAAACATGACATTGGAGGTGAATGTGTTTCATTTGGACAAAAGGCATAGGGATGTTGATGATGACGAGCTCTTCGAGGTAAACATGCTCGAATCCTTCGAAGAAGAAGAGCTCCTCCAACTTGAACCACTAGAAAGCTTGGAGACATGCTTCGCACATTTTGAGGATTCCAAAGACCCCACTATAAGTGAAATTGTGCAAGCATTGAATATTGAGAAATCGGTAGTTGGTATTAACCGGTGGAGGCCCCATTTTTGAAAGATTGCCACCAATCACATCAAAACCTCTACCGTCTAACATTAAACCACCAAAGCTTGACCTTAAACATTTGCCATCCGAGCTAAAATATGTATGCTTAGGTCAAGAAGAAACATTCCCAATCGTTACTACCTCTCACCTAGGAAAGGACCAAGAGCTTAAGTTGATCGAGCTACTTAAAGAACATAGGGGAGCGATAGGATGGACAATAGCGGACCTCAAGGGGATAGATGCTTCGGTATGCACCCACCGTATACAGCTCGAAGAAAATACGAAGACGACTAGACAACCTCAAAGAAGGCTAAATCTAAATATGATGGAGGTTGTCAAGACCGAGGTGCTAAAGCTAGTAGATGTGGGTATCATTTACCCCATCTTGGATAACCAATGGGTGAGTCCTACCCAAGTTGTCCCTAAGAAGTTCGGTATTACCATCATGGAAAACGCCAACTATGAGCTTATACTGACTAGAGTGACCACCGGTTGGCGTATGTGTATAGATTATCGAAAGCTAAACATTGTCACTAGGAAGGACCACTTCGCTCTCCCATTCATGGATCAAATTATGGAGAGGTTAGCGGGTCACTCTTATTATTGCTTCCTTGATGGCTATTCCGGCTACAACCAAATTAAGATAGCCCTAGAAGACCATGAGAAGACTATCTTTACATGCCCATTTGACACCTTCACATACTGAAGGATGCCATTTGGACTATGTAATGCACCCGCCACATTTCAACATTGCATGTTGAGTATTTTCTCAGACATTGTGGGTGAATTTCTTGAGGTGTTCATGGATGATTTTTCTGTTTTTGGTTGTACGTTTGAAGAGTGTATCGATCACTTGAATTTGGTCTTAATAAGGTGTGAGGAAAAGAACCTTGTCTTAAATTAGAAAAGTGTCATTTTATGGTACAAAGAGGAATAGTCCTTAGACATATCATCTCGTCCAATGGAATAGAGGTAGATCGAGCCAAAATTGAAATCATTTCCAACCTACCACCACCCAAGAACATACGCGATGTGCGGTCCTTTGGACACGCCGGCTTTTATAGAAGGTCTATAAAGGATTTTAGCCATATCTCTAGGCTCTTATGTAACCTTCTCCAAAAGGAGAACTAATTTGAGTGAAGTGTCGAATGTTAATTAGCTTTTTCAAAGCTAAAAGACATGTTGACAACCGCTCCTATCATGCAACCACTGAATTGGTCCATTCTTTTTTAGTTGATGTGCGATGCGAGCGATTATGCTATTGGGGCGGTGTTAGGACAAAGGAAGAACAAGAAGCCCCATGTTATTTACTATGCGAGTAGGACCTTGAATCCCACCCAAATCAATTACTCGACTACGAAGAAGGAGCTCCTAACCATTGTTTTTGCTTTGGATAAATTCAAGGTGTACTTGATAGGATCCAAGGTTATAATCTACATGGATCATGCGGCGCTGAAACACCTTCTTTCTAAGAAGGATGCTAAGCCCCACTTGCTTAGATGAATCTTACTCCTTCAGGAATTCGACTTAGAGATTAAAGATAAGAAGGGAGTAGAGAACGTGGAGACGGATCATCTATCTCGCCTAATCCTACCCAATTCCATTGACGAGTCACCTATTGAGGACTCATTCCCTGATGAGAAACTCTTTGTTACTACGCATCCACCATGCTACGCTGATATTGCAAACTATCTTTCCATAGGTGCGATGCCAACTCATTGGACTGCGTAGGATAAATGAAAATTTCTAAGGGAAGTGCGTAGATTTTTCTGGGATGAACCTTTACTTTTTAAATATTGCTCAGATTAAATAATTAGGAGATGTGTCCCTGATGATGAATAAAATTTTGTCATCTCCTTTTGTCATGATCAAGTCTATGGGGGTCATTTTTCCGCCAAGAAAACCACTACAAAAATTCTTCAGTGTGGTTTTTATTGGCCCACTCTATTTAAGGACACCCATGAGTTTTGCAAAGCATGCGAGCGCTGTAAAAAACTAGGAGGATTGTCCTGTCAGAATATGATGCCTCTTACCCCAATTCAACATCTTGAAGTCTTTGACTATTGGGGCATCAATTTCATGGGACCATTCTCCTCATCTTTTGGATATGTCTATATATTACTCGCTGTGGACTATGTGTCCAAATGGATAAAGGCAATTCCATGTAGAACCAACGATCATCGTACGGTTTTACAGTTCTTTAAAGAAAACATATTATCTAGATTTGGAACACCTCGAGCCATCATAAGTAATGACGGTTCTCACTTTTGCAATAGACCTTTTGAAGCCTTAATGAAGAAATATGGCATTATGCATAAAGTGAGTACCCCATACCACCCACAGACAAGTGGGCAAGCTAAAATTTCTAATCGAAAAATCAAACAAATTTTGGAAAAAAATGGTGAGGCTGAATCACAAAGATTGATTGCTAAGATTAGTTGATGCCCTTTGGGCTCACCATACCGCTTTTATGACCCCCATTGGAATGTCTCCCTATAGACTTGTCTATGAGAGAGCTTTTCACTTGCTTGTCGAGATTGAACACAAAGTCTATTGGGCAATTCGGACATTGAACTTCGACATTGACAAGGCTAGCTCGCTTCACAAACTCCAAATGAATGAGCTTGACAAAATTCGGAATGATGCGTATGAGAATTCGAAGATTTACAAGAGTAGAATGAAGGCCTTTCATGACAAACATATCTTCAAGAAAACTTTCAATGAAGGTCAGAAAATACTCTTATGTAATTCCCGACTTCCATCTTTTTTCGAAAAAATTGAGATCTTGATGGACTGGCCCATATATTGTTAAAGAATCTTTCTTTATGGGGTTGTCAAGATATAGAATGCAGTAAATGGTAACTGTTTTAAAGTAAATGGACAACGCCTTGAATCATTTGTTGAGAAATTTGATTCAGAGGACATATCCATCACCCTTTATGATCCTGTGTATCGGGATGATTGATCTCCTAGTCTGACGGAGGTATAGAGTAGAATTAGGTTTAGTTATTTTTCTGTTTTAGTTTTATTTCTTTAAAAGATTTAGTCGCCAGAGTTGTAGACTTCCATAATCGTCTCTCTCAGGTGATCTCGTGCTCATTCTCCTTTATTTTTATCATTGTACTCATGTTATTGCTTATTGCACATCTTTTACATTGAGGACAATGCAAGATTTGGTTGGGGGTGAGATTCCTATATGAATCTAGTATTTTGTAACATTTCTAGCATTATTATATGTTGAAATTGTTTTAAATTTTTCTGCAAAATTCAAAATTTTTTTGGAAAACCTTATTTCTATACATTCGGAATTATACAAGTATAAGAAAATGAGATATGAAGTAACTAATCACTACAAAAAAAGAGGGCAAAGGCAACAGATTATATCCGTAGCAGGTCTGTATCCAATCCGTAGCCAAGGCAACGTAGCTAACCTTTTGAGGTATTGCTACGGATCTAATCTGTAGCTAAAGTACTAGGGATATAAGCCGTCGTTAATAATTTATAGACCGTAGCGATAGCTTAAAATGTTCGTCACTTCCGCTACGAATATTATTTTTCAGCTACGAATTATATCCGTAGCCATATCCTTTTAAAATAATATACAAATATAGATAACAACGTATATAGCCGCTACTATTACATGGCCTAATAATTCAATCCATCTAGGAAAGAAATAGTAAATCACAATCAAAACATCTATGAGATAAATCAATCCATTTAAGAAAGAAATAGTAAATCATAACCGAAACATCTATGAGATAGATCAATCCCTCTAAGAAAGAAACAATAAATCATAACCGAAACATATGTGAGATAGATCAATCTAAGAAAGAAACAATGAATCACAACCAAAATATCTGTGAGAAAGAGAGGAGAGATGAAAACAATGTCGAAAGTGAAAACCTATCATAGATTGGCTTGCCTTCTAGTATGGGATGGATGCCACTCACAAATCACCATGGGGTTCATAGAGCTCGACTTTATGGAAAGCTTTCTATGAGGTCGACCTTCTAATCTAGCAGCTACTGAAACCAGCCCACTTCGAGCAACGTCGAGTGAAAGGCGACACAGTCCAGCAGCTACCCAAACCAGCTTTGCCATGAATGATACGGGCACCTGCGGATATAAGATGGAGAGGAAAAGAAATGCAAAGAAGATTCAACTCAAATACTAAATCTTCTATTTCAAGGAAAAAAAATCCAAGAAAAAAAAACTAAATCAAAGCAGAAAAAACATGAAAAAACAGCTAATAGCAAAAGAAAAAATTCCTATTTTTTTTTATAATGGTTCATGAATTATGTATCTCAACTACACTACCAAACTGATCAGAGAATTTCTGAATTTAAAAAAAGAAAAGAACGATGATGATTACACACACATGGAATTAAACTCGAAAAGCCCCAAAATTGAGATCAGATTCACCTCTTCAAGAGAGGAATGTTGTATAAGGCAATATTAATGTCCTTGTTACGGTTATCATCTGCAATGATGTCGGTTTCTGCTCCAAACAGAAGAAAATATATATAAAAAGATCATCAATCAGAGGTTACAATCATTTAATCAGTTGGAATTTTGTGGTATCTATTTGAAGGCTGGGTTTTGATGCCCCAAATATCATGACATTTCATGATTAATCAGTCTAGTTTGGTGCAAAACATCATGATATTTGGTGCAACCAAACAGAGTCTACATGTGCCCAACAACTACAATTGATGTTAAGATACTTATGGCCTGGTACACAATTTTCGAGTGCATGCATATGAACCATCGCACTATTTTCCCTTCAGTTGTGCATGAATGGAGGAAAATTAAGATGCAGATGCAAAAAAGTAAATGATTTTTCAGAAAATTAACAACTAAAGATTCCAGCAAATACTTTGCTGTTTGTTTTGTAGTGCAATTTTCCTTAGAAATAGAGTTTCACTTTCTTCACCACAATTGGGATTTTTCCCCTTCCAAGTACTAGATAATACCTTCTAGTATAAATCATTGCACTATCATATACATATGCATCTAACCACATTAGCAACATAAACTACACAACCTACTCAACAGACTCACCTTTAAAACCCATATACAAGCATGATAAATACAAAAAAGCTCTGTTGCACTAATCGTCATTGGTGAATCAACTTCACTTGTTACAACATCCTTGCTTGCTATATGCATTCTCTTGCAACAGCCATAGCTGCTACATGCATTCACTTGCCACAGTTGCTGCAACAGCTTTACCTGCACCCGTTGTAGCTTTTCCTACAAGCATTCATGTCTTTGCTGAATAAAAATGAACAAAACAAACATATTTGAATTCTCCCAGTGTGAGAATCCTACCCAAAGTGCAACAAGAAATGGGTGGACTGCAGCTATCTTGGGGCTTTGAAGAACAAAAATGGAAAAACCCCATTTCATGGAACAACAACCCATTTCAAATAAGAAAAATGGAAAAACCCCATTTTATGGAACAACAACCCATTTCAAATAAGAAAAATGGAAAAACCCAATTTCATGGAACAATAACCCATTTCAAATAAGAAAAATGAAAAAAGTAGAAGAAGAAGAAAAGAAAACCATTACTCAAACATCATTAAGACACGGTTGAACCGGTACAAATCAGCAGTCGAACTGGTATAAACCATTCAGTTCTATCTTATTTATAAGTGGTTGAACCAGTTGAGTACGAAAATATCTAAATAAAAAGTATAATAGAAATGACCATATAGATTACAGAAATAGTGTCAAAGTATAATATATAAAAATACTAAAAAATAAAGGTCGAGTTTGAGCCAATCAAAGAACTTCCCCATTATATGTCAAGTTTGTAGGTGTGGGATTCATTGTTGGTTTATTTAAGCCTTTGATCTGGGTGGACCATGCCCCCCAAATCTCCCAAATTGGAAGATCCTGGGCATTAAATATTTGGTCTTTTCTTCATTGAATGTGGATGCATGGTGCATTTCTTCTTAACCACGTATTTCAACAACAACAGGGCAAAGGTTAAGAGTTGACCAATTGACGAGTATTTTGCGCATGGCAAACATTAATTCATGGTAGTTGTGGTCAAGAAACCAGATACTAAGTCTTTGTCGTCTTCTTCAAAAGGAACTATAAATTTTGATATTTAGAGATATATCAGCAAAAATGATTGATCGACCTCATCGTGTAAATTAACAAATTCTTGTTACCAGATCGTGGTTTAGTAAAGAGAATAAAGCTAGTAAGTAAACAAAATTAGATGGTGATACTCACAAAACAAACAGATCAAGGTGAACCTTTATAACAAAACAAGACAAGGTAACTTAGCACGCAGCACATTGACAAAGCTTAATAACAAATCCAGATCAAACTGCTTAATGATTCCAAAATTTAAGAAATTTTTTCGGCTGTGTATTTTAGAAATTTGAGGGGTATTTATCAAGGTGAACCTTTATCGCCATTTTGTAAGCTTTTTTTTAAGAACTCCACCTAATATTATATTCAAGAGGGAGAATTTACAAAAACGTGTGGGTGCCACACAAAAAGAACTGTGCCACTCCTATCAATAAAACCAAACCAAAAAAAAAAAAAAAAAAAAAAAAGAGAAGAAAACCCCCAAAGCCTGTACCCCACAGAGGCCTGCAAAACAATCCTGCACATACCCAATCCACCAAGAACCTGTAATAAAGACCAAACCAGCCAACAACTGTAAGCCCAACGAGTGACACAACCAAAATAGCTCCCAGCTGAGCCACTCCAGCTGCATCTCAAAGAAGCTGAACTCCTACCCAAAGAGATCTGCCTAGCCACCTACCGCAAATAGAGCGAAGCAGGCCAAAAAGATAATAGAAAGAACGCCCACCAGATAGCTAGCTTCAGCAAGCACCCACACACCCCTCACAAAAAAAAAAAAAAAAAAAAAACTAGCCCACCAGAATTTTGTAAACTTTATTGGCAGAGAGCTCAAGCAGATTTTCTAAAGAGAGGATCGAGAGTTATTACGAGGATTTGAGGTTGGTAACCACAAGCAATGCATCTCTCAGCTCCCAAACACACAAATCAGTTTTGGGTAACCACAAGCAATGACAGTTCACTGATGTGGGCACCCAAAAAAATAAAGTAGAGGATTGAATTAAAAGAAGAAAAACAAGAAGAAGAAAATAAAACCTTACTACTTCCAACTTGTACTCCACCATTTTTAATGGGTCCAAACCTCTTGAACTCTTCCTCAAGTTGGGCAGATGTGGCATTCAAGGATAGATTTTTTATGTAAATTGAGTAACCATCAGCTGCAAGAAACAGAAATATAACAATCACAAGTAGGAATATGTTGTTATATATTAGTTCAGTTCTTGTACATAGATCCAGCTAAAGGAACCGGATAAGGGTTTCGTAAGGTTCAGAAAAGAAAAATTAATTTAATGAAAGTTTACCTCCAGTTCTAAAAAATAAGGTGTTAAAATGGAATAACTTCCTACAGGTTGCCCCACTTGGGTGTTCCATGTGGTAAAGAAGATAAGAAAGTAAAGAAAGATGTTAAAAAAAATAAAATTTAAGAACATATTTATCAACTAAATCCAAGTTACAGTTTCCTACAGAAATAATCATGAATGATAGGTTATTAATGCATAAAAAAAGACAAGTCCCAATTAAATGGGTGTACTTGTGCTGTTTTAATGAAGTTGCTGATAAAGAAATAAAACTTTCAAGCATTTTTGTAATTTCTGAATTACATTGAAACGTCTTTATTCCATTTATTCTTTTATATGCATTTGTAAAAGGATAAAGTATCTCTCTTTCCTGATTTCTATAACTCAGTCCATTGAATGGGTATGGATTTGGGCATTTCAATCCCCTTCTGGATTTATCAGTTATGACTTATCAAGCCAAACTATATCAGCCCATCCATATGCTCCATAAAGCAGTGTTGTATGTCATTCATGATAACTCCATACTATCACAGCATGCTATTTGTCACTATCTTAAGTACCTTTTGCAGCCCATCCAGAAATGGTTTTAGTATGTTCAGATGCCACAGGGCGTGCACTTAAGTCATTCAATCTACATAAAATAGTCGAACATTGCGATACATTCGTCTCTTAAAAAATGAAGCTTTTTTAAAACTACTTGAATAGGAATAGACCTGAAGAATATTGGATTACCAATAGCTGTTAGCATGCCTAGTCGTTCTTGGAACTCGGTTGCAGAAGCATCCTCACCATCAGTATATAGCCACTTTTGCACCTGAAACCATAAAATATGGATGAATCAAGCAATATTTTTTTTAACATGAGACAATGAGACAAGGTCTATTCAAAATGGCAAAGATGTGTCATTTACAAAGAGATCTAAGAAGAGCACTCACGAACATACATGTGTGCGCACATGCATGCATCTAGTTGTTTGAAATTCGAGAGGCACATTTCTGCAAGTGCCAAGTAGTAGAGTGCTTTTTTGTCTTTTCAACTAAGGGCATCAAAAGGTCGGGCCTGGTCTGTTACAAACTTGGTTCAAAGCTAAACTGAGGCTCAATGGTTTGAGCAGGGTCACTTAGGTCTAGAAGTTCATGCCCGATTAGTGGGTAGTCATCTACTAGGCTAGGAAAATGTCTGAGACAAGATAATGTATAGTCGACACTAGTATATATATTTACTGAATATTATTAACATGCATGGAGAAATTGCATAAGAGGCCCAGCTGAAGTTTTAATTGGTCTGGCTTGGTCCCAGAAAAATTGGCACATCTTCACCTCTGGTTGGGCTTTGTACCTTGGACGTAGAATTAGCTCAAGTTCATGCTGACCAACTAGGCCAAGACTTGACCCATCGACATCCTATCTTCAACACGCAGTGAGAAATCATCATCAGCTATCCCAATTAATTAGGGTCGGTTAACATGCTGTGAGAAATAACAACAAAAAAGCATCTACCAGAAGATATTGTCGGACTTGTGAACATTGATTTATCCCTGCTTTGCATGGATCATAATAAACAAACACTAGATACAGCAAAATAAGTGTAGATAATACAACAAGACAAGACAAAGGAAACTTATCAATACAACACAAGGTTTCTAGGAATTAAAAGGTCTTGAAAATGAAGATTTGGAACTTTAGAGACAAAAAAAAAAAAAAAAATGGAGACGTGGTAGATATAATATACTCACATCAACATTAGATAAATGTCCATCCATTATCCTAAAGGCTGGATTCTATCCATGGACCAAATCCTAGCAGTTTGATCATGAGAAGAGTTGGCAAAACCACATGACTGAACTGTCCAATTTAAACAATGAAAGAATGATTATGTGCCACCCAAAAACATAATTATGTAGAAAATAATAATTTTTGCTAATAATGTAGGTATCCGAACAAAAAGCAACTCAACAATTTAAATGACGCAATAGCTATACGACACAGAAGCAGGAATTAGAAGGCAACAATGATGGAGAAGAAATATGCGAGGACAAGTAAAAGAGCGTGGGGAGTATAACACTAAACCCTCTTTTGCAAGCTCATACTCTGTAGATATCTACAAGTATGCATGTTAACTGGGGTTCACCGGTTAACATGCATGCCAAACTATGGCTATGGCAAGCATTTCCACATTAACGAGTAACAGATAATACTATGCTGAAATCATCAAATCGTGGGCCCACTTGGATAGAGCATAAGATATCAAACTGATCAGATGGCTTAATCCCAATCATTTGATATTAACTAATGGAATATCCTTGTCAGGACAATGCATCCTAGGCATTCAACTAATGGAAGCAGAGGTTGCTCTTTACAGATCGGCCAAGAGAGAAGCTAGCAAGATTGTATTCCAGACCATAAGATTCAATAGAGATCCAACCTTCAATTCAGAAAACGTGTACAAGGCCTCTCCAATCTTCCCCTCTTCATAGAGTCAATTTACATAAGTTTTAAGGAAGCAGGTTCAGGTTGGCATTTTTTCGAACACAAGGGTCATTGTAATATTCAGGACCTTGGCACTGATAAGAGCACTGAAAATGGTACCTTGATTCAACAAGTTTTTAAACTATGGTTAGAAGAAAGAAGGAATGCAAGAGAAATTGATGAAATGACTTCAATCATTAAAAAACTTAAAGAGATTCCTGCAAAGAAATTTCAACCAAACCTCAATATATTACTTCCATGTTGAATCGCTAATCAAGTGAAGAAAAAAAACTAATCAACAGGAGGCGGCGTGAGAGAGGAAGGGAGGCAGTGAATCACTTCTTCCATATCATATCAACGACAAGGCCAACAGCTTCTCTAGCCCAACCAGACCCACAAATCCAGCGACCATGGGAATTGCTCTCCCGTCTGGCTGTAAAAGATATACAAATACTATTACAATCTCAGAACCCAAAACCAATAAAACAAAGACCTTAAAATGCCTGACCCAAGAGGGAAAAAATGAACAAACGAAAGAAACCCTAAACCCAAAAACCTATTTCTCAAAGAATAGGTGTTTGACAAAGACCAGCGAACCAAGAGGAGAGAGAGAGAGAGAGAGAGAGAGAGAGAGAGAGAGAGGTTCTGCTTTGAAAGGGATTGAAAGGAGGGAAGAGGGAAATTGTTGTGCGATTTTGGGAAGGGAATGGATTGGGCGTGATTGGGCGTGAGCCCTTTTTTGTTAGGCACGATTGGGTACCACCAAGCAGACCTAATGACGGACGGTCCTGTTAGGGGCTCGCGGGGCCCACCATGATGTATATGGTTTATCCACTCCGTCCATCCATTTTGACAACTCATTTTAGGGCATGATACCAAAAATGACGCATATCAAATTCCGAAGTGGACCATACCAATGATCAACGGAAGGCACTTGATATCATTACTTCCTACGGTGTGGTCCACTTGAGCCTTCTATTTGCTTACAATTTTTAGATCATGCCTAAAATGAGCTACCAAAATGGATTACTGGCTTAGATAAAACAAATATATTGTGGTGGGGCCTATAAAGCTTCGTAGGGGACCGTCAAACGTTGGGTATGACTTGGTGGATAATAACGTTTAGCTACGGATTCAATCCGTTGCAATTTTACTACGGATTATATCCGTACCAAAAAAACCCTAGAGTCCGTAGTCTTGACCCTTTTTTTGGTAGTGAATGTTGCAAGTCTTGAATTACTTTTGATATAATGGTTTTATATGTGAATTCCCCTATTTATATGATTGATAGAAAATTTGAACACTTTTACACCTAGTTCACATTACACGATTTTCATGGTTTGAAAGAATCATGTAGATTTGTGGATTGGCTAGACTTAGATTTAAGGTGTTGAGGAACCAAGCCGGGGTACTTTGTCCATCCTTGTCTATGGGAAAATAATGAAAGATATGGATTTCTAAAAATCCTATCTAATGTGTATGAAAAAGAAAGAAGCAAAGAAAATATGGGTATGATCGAAAATATGGTGGAAAATTCTAAAAAGGGCTACCTATTACCAACCGGGGGATAATCTACCTGTAACCAAAGCTAGAAATGGGACGTAGTGTGAAAGCCATCGGAAGGACGGTAAGGCAAATTCCTTTCATGGGCTTGTTATTGATCTGTAAACTTTTAGATCCATATTTTAGTTGATTTATGAAGAAGATAATCCTAGAAATTCATGAGATGAACCTTCACTATGCACACTAGGTTGAATTTATTTAAGTTCTTCTATTTATCATTCAATTAGCGGGAATTCTATATTATTATGTTTTGAGTATTTAAGATTTCAACTGCTATCATCGAATTTTTCTGATTTTTACACTTGTATGACTAAGAATGAATAGAAGCATAGTTTCTAAAGGAGAGTTGGATTATGGGAGAATTGAACTTATGTCACGCATGTTTTGCTCGGGACTAGCAAAATGCTAGTGGGGGGGGTGTTGAGCTCTGAATTGTGCATATTCTAACCCCAATTCATCACATATTATGTATGATTTTCATGTTTAAAAGACTACTCTAATGCATGATTTATGATTATGGGAATGAGACTACTCTAAGAGCAGTTTGCACACTTTGAAGATCGAAAGACCAAGTGCCAAAGGTCGGAAGAAAGAAGAAAGGGAGAAAGAGAAGAAATGAAAAAGAAGTACAGAAAAGACAGCACTGTAGATCGGTCAGTGGACCGGTCGGCCAAGGCAAACGACCGGTCGCCCGACCGGTCGGCACTTCAACAAAGACCCTATCATACTGCAGAATTCACTACATCAAAATAGACCGATCGAGCACTCAACAGGGGAGGTCGGATATTCTAGAAACTCTCTGTTTTTCATGTTTTACGACCGGTCGTTCGACGGTCAGCCATGAGCTTAGACCGGTCGTCCAACCGGTCGACTGTGTAATGAAACTTGTCCTACAAGCTTCGATTTTCTCTGCGTAATTACGTGATTTCTTGTGCAATATGGAATCTTCCACACCAATATATAAAAGGGCACCTAGGGCCTCGTTTAAACTCATCCTAGAAGAGAATGGAGGTTGTGGGAAGTGAAGGAGAGCACCGTGGAGCGTCCGCAACTCCGCCGATTTCGGTGTTTCTAGTTTTTTCACGTTTTTATTTAGTTTTTCTTTTAATTCTTGTTATAGTATGACAATGCTCGGCTAGAACCTCTTAGCTAGGTCTGAGAGGTGAGGCTTGTAGCCAATTTCATGTTTAATTCAGTTTGATTCAAGTACCTTTACTTCAAGTTTGGATTTTGAATGTTCTAGTTTGAATAAAGTTGATATTTTTAAAAGTTTTATGAGAGTTCATGTGCTTCGGACATGGATTCCTTGCAATTCTTTGAGATTATCATGTTTGGTTTGATTAGATTCGAATTATGGTAACCCTTGAGCATACCATAGTCCATAGGCATGGCTGTTACTCCGAAGGCTATAATTTTGAATGCTATGTGCTTTATTAGAACTAGAACTTAATTTTCTAACTTAAGTAGAATTGTTTGTGCTTTAATGCTTTATCTTCCAACTAGATGAGAGATAAAACTTCAAATCTAGTTGTGTTCATGCTTGAATGAATGAATTAACATGGATTGCTACGAGTGGATCCTCAATGCCTTAATTTCCTCTTTCTTATTCTCAGATTTTACTAAGTTACTGTTTAGTTTAGTTTTCATAATTGAAATTCCAAATCACTTAAATCTAAGTTGCTGGAATAGTTTAGAACTATTTACATAGTTCCCTGTGGATCGACCTCGAACTTACCGAGAGTTATTACTACATCACAGCCTTGCACTTGAGGCGAGCGAACATAGTCGACTGTAGAAATCTGAGTTAACTGGCTAGTGGCGACTTTAAGTCAAATATTTCACACCCCGAGTTATAACCATATAAGTAGAAAAGCCTGAAAAGGCCCCCGTGAGTACGAGTCCAGCATTCAATGTGAATAAGGTCATTGGCCTAGGCCATGCTTTACATAGGCAACTACGTAGCCGCTTCGGACATGATGCTGCATTTATGCCCCACCATGCCAGTCGCACACCAAACAGCTTATGGGGCACTGTACCCTGGCCACTGGCCTAGTTCTTGCCCTTCATGAGGGTGGTGCTCCCTCATGAGTCATGCCACACATCTGCTGTTCACAACCCCAAGTGTAGGGTCGTGATGTAGTAATAATCTTGGTGAGACCAAGGTCAATCCACGTGGAAGAAATTTATGTTCAAACACTCCAAGGCTATCTAGGATCTAAAACTTACTAATTAAACTAATCTGAAATTAGTTTTGAAGATGGATAAATCAGAATTAAAGAAAAAATAATGAAAATAAATATTAAAACATCAAGGATCCACTTCTAGTTATTAATAATGTCTAATTCAATTGATTCGATTCGATAACTCAACTAGAATTAGAGTTTCATCCTATCTAGACAGAAAATAGAGCAGTTAAATCATAATATCAATCTGAGTTAACTAGAATATTCATCAACATATTCCCTTTTTACAAGCTCAGGTATTGGGCACAGAGAATTCAATTCCTTAAACTATACAGCCCAAACCATCTTCAAATCAAGTAAAATCATAATCATAGCCTTCCTCTGACATGTCACTAGATTATAGGTAGAACTACAATATGAACTTCAATCAAACTATAGTTAATAAGCCATTCTCTTCATCTCGGAATTCACAAAAGATATGAACTTCGGTATTGAAACAGTTCCCACATTAAGAACTATGTTCCAGAGCACAGAAAAATCAAAGCATCTACCATGCCCAGAGTCTATGATAGATCAATGAATTATGTAGGCCCAAATAATGCAAAACAAGTAAGTTAACTAAATTTAAAACCTCTAAGCATCCAATAAAGCCAGAGTCATCAAAAGATCAAAGAAGAACTAGAACTTTATTCAAACTTAAATCAAACCATGTTCATTAATTAAACCAAACTTCAAAGCAAAAGAACATGAATATCATTAATAAACTAAAAGTATCACCTCTCAGCTCTAGTTGAGAGTTAGCCTAAGAAAAATATGAAAAAGTAGAACTAGAAAAGGAAGAAAAACTAGAACTTATGAGGCTTGGAACCTCCTTGCTCTTAATCTCCTTGCTCCCCATGTCCTTGATACCTAAAAGAGAAAAGAGCTCCCATATTTATAATGCAAACAGGAAGACAGCAACAGAGCTTATTTTGTTTCACTTTATACGGGATAATTAACGGTCGGATTTTCTTGAAATTTGAGCTGTAAATTTCCTTGAATCTAAAATTTCTCATGGATAGTTTAGATCCCTCAAATTATCCTTCTAATGGGCTTACGAATCATAACAGTGATCGCCTCTCCAATTTGTGCAATTTTGACACGTGCAGAACTAGTCACTTGTGATCGACAGTACGGAGTGTACAGAGGTCAGATTAGTCTCAAATTCAAAAATTTGGTAGAAAACTTTCTCCTCTACATGATAGATGGTTTAGATTGTCCAAAATTATTTTAGAATGTGGTCTGAAAATTAGAACATTTAGAGCTTGTTTTTAGAATTTACACAAGCGGAATCTTTTAGAACTATCCATCTTCCTTCAATTGGTATGATCAATCCACACATCTGATTGACATGAAACTTTGTACTTTTATAGATATCGATGTGATCTATAAGATGGTCAACTTGGATTCTTCATATCATTAGTGGTGGGCCACCTGGACTGTTTTGGTAGAAATTAGGAACCTTCTAGATAGTTCATATTGTTTCGGCCGCCACGGTCAATCCATAACTCGGATCGATGTGAAACTTATTGGATTTTTTCAACGTCGAGCTAATCTTCAATGTAAATGGAATAGATTTTCAAAAATATCAAGGTGGACCCCATAAATTGGTCCAAAAATCTAAAAATGGAAAAAACTTTATGTTTCCTTGTTTTGGTTGAAATTACAAAATGGAAACATGTTGTTTATAATTTTTTTCTCTTTTTTATTTCTTGTTGGACACACGTGTGGTTTGTCTCCACTGCTAGACACGTTGGACATGGCTAACGCATGAAAGGTGGGATGGAAGATGATGTGGTCCACCTATGGGACGACTATAAGTTAAAGAAGGTGGACGATTGAAAATCAGCTGCAATTGCTCATGATCTTTAGGTGATTGCAAAGACATTCGTTGTTCCTGCTTATGTTAAGAGGTTGCTAAAGATAAACGCCCAACTTCTCCTACATGTGTGAAAAATGGTTGCACGGATGGAGCTTGGACGGTCTCACATGCGGAGAAGGAGATCACCTTGCTGGAATGAAGTTGGGATCTCCAGCTGCTAGTTTATGGACAAGCTGGGATGAACATTAATGTGGGGTCCACATTGCTAGTCTGTTTGATAGTGATGATGGTCTACTCATCTGCTGGAACGTCCAACAATTGGACGTGATTGTGAGGTCCACTAGCTGCTTGTTTTAGTGGCACGTGTGACGAATGTGCTGCACTTACTGGATGATTTTGAAAGTGGATTGTTGACCACTGGATTGCAATATGGATGGTTGGATTAAAGTGGGGTCCATTAACCTTGTTGTCCATTTGTTCCCTATTCAGCTCCTTTCATTCACATCTCTCCTTTGCTACTATAATCACAAAAACACATTAAGTTAGTCTTTTAAATGTAAGTACACATATTTGTCAATTAGCTTGTTGGGTGAGTCGTCATGCCTGATGAGCCTAGAAGATACTGAAGAATGAAGCCATGAAGATCTCCGGCTATTCGACTCAGAAGATCTACGAAGATACCTGGTTCAAAACCAACTTCCTTGACCCTATACTTACGTATTCCCCAAAACCCTTGACCTCTAGATGGCCCGATACTTAATAGACATTTCCCTTAGCCCCATGCCATAGAGGATAGTCTAAAAGATCAGCTTGAATTTTGTCTGTGTTGGCCCACAGTCTTTCTGCAGGAAAGAAACCGAAAATCACACTTATCATAAATCCTGTAAAAAAAGCACCGGGCGCTCGACCACTATGTAACCGGATGCCCGATCACATCAAAAGATGTCCAGCAAGTATATAGAAATTCAAAGTGAATTTCGGGTGCCCGACTGCAATTGTGTCCAGGCGCCCGACCAGTGAAAAATTTGTCCAGTGTGTTTTCTTGTAATACATCATGAATATCGGGCGCCAGACCAGGATGAAATGTGTCCAGTGAGCGTTACTAGAAATTCAAGATGGATTACGGGCGCCCGACCCAGTGTTCACCAGGCGCCCAACCTCCGCTGGATTTGATTTTCTATCTTATGTTCGAGCACCCGAAGCTAGTGTCCAGGCACCTGAACTAGCCAATTTTTACCCTTTTTCTCACATCTATTTAAGCATTTACTTGGGCAATAACCTAGCTACGGAAAAGAGAGTCTTTCTTTGAGTGTGTGAGTTTCCATAGCCAAAATCCTCCTTCTCAAAGTCTGAATCCTTGAGTTCATTGTTCAATCCTTGTTACAAACCATTAATGAGCATTTAAAGCTCAGATTGAAACATGAACTCAAGCCCTCATTAATGGCCCTTGACCTAATCTCTAGTTGCTATATTCTCGTGTCATTATTACCATTAATGAAGATCCTAGTGAAACTCTTCTCTATCATTTAAGCCGTAACCCTTAGGGAAGTTTCAACCAAACCCTAATCCCTCACCTTGGAACCTACAACAAGGCATTTATTGCAAGGTTGCTGATCGATGGAGTTGAAGAAGGTACCGTTCGTGCAAGCCAAAGCTTTTTAAACCAAAGGCATTATCAATCAGCTAAGTATACTTTAGTTTCTCGAGTCCAAGAAACCTTATCAAAAGTTGAGATTTGGGTTTCAGAGTTTGAAGACCCAAACTCGGTTGAGTCCTTGCGTAGGACAAGTCCTTAGGTAGGACAAGCCCTTGTGTTGGACAAGTGTTTGATGGATTAGTCCTAAGGAAGGATGAATCCATGTGTTAAAGTCTAGTCCTTTTGTAGGCTGTTAAGGTTTATAGTTAACATTATTTAAAACCATTGTGATAGTGAAATCCGGCCACTCAAGGAGTGAGTGGATCAGCCGAGAGTGGAGTAGGTACATAACTGAACCACTATAAAATCTCTTGTTATGTGGTGAATGAATTTTATCTACATGTTTGCAATTGCTTTCCTCCATGTTTGAGATAAACTGATTGTAACATGTCCTATTATTACTAAGCAATAAGTCTCAAAGATAGTATTCTGCATATCAAGTGTTTGTGGAAATGTTTCTGAAATGCAATTTATATTCTCATATATGTCTTCAAGTAACATTTACATGTTTATGAGTGTTTAAATTGAATAATTTAAAAAGTGTCCTATTCACCGCCCTCTAGGACAAAGAAACCAGTTTCTTGCTTCCACAAGTGTGGTAATCAAACTTATACCACAATTCCATGGCCTCGACTTTTCTTGTGAGGCTAGCTATACATGCACTTATGTCATCTTCTTCAGATAGGACATAAATTCCTCCCTTTTCTTTTTGTTGGCTTGTCTTAGGATTTAATGGTTTAGATGTATCCCAAGATTGTGCATTCTCAAACAAAACATCAAAATAGTCTCATGCTTCCTCGGCCTCCTTGTTCATGAATTCTCCATTGCACATCATCTCTATGAATTAGCGCATGGGTGAAGTTAATCCTTCATAAAAAAAACTGATTACCCACCAACTTTTGTAGCCATGATGTGAGCATGCATTCAGTAAGTATTTGAACCTCTCCCAACATTGGAAGAAGGTCTCATCCTCTTTTTGAGCAAATTCATGATTAGGCGCCTCAACGTGATTGTTTTGTGAGTAGGGAAGAACTTTTTAATGAACTCCCTAGTCATCTTAGTCCATGTGCCTATTGATCTTGGCCTTAATGCATGAAGCCAAGCTTAAGCCTTCTCTTTAAGTGAGAAAGGGAACAATTTAAGTCGTATCACATCATCGGATACGTTTGTAAAGTGCAACGTTGCTATTACCTCATCGAACTCTTTAAGGTGTTGGTACGCACTTTCGCTGTCTAACCCATGGAATCTAGGAAGGAGTTGGATTACTCCTGGTTTAAGATTAATATTCCCTGCATTGAATGGAAAAATTATGCATGAGGGAGTGCTCGCTCTTGCTGGTTGCAAGTAGTCACTTAAAGTTCTAGGTTGGGGAACATTCTCAATTTCATTATCTCCTGTTTCAGTTTGATTCGGGCCTAGATTTTGATTGGATTTGGTTAATTTTCAGCCATACTATCAGAAGAAATTTGAAAATCTAGATGCTTCTTAGCACGTGGTTCCTTATCAATTCTTTCAACAATTTCCCCTTCATTGATTAAATGATTATTCGAATCCCGAACCCAATGGGGCATGCAAATTCAAAAGAATGAAAAGAAAAAGAAGAATTATTCCTTTATTTCTTTACTCCTCTTTAAGACCAAAGTACAAGGTGTCTTGCAATGGCTGAGCCAGAAGCAAAGATAGAGACCGGTTTCTCCTGGTCAATAGGGGTTCAGAGAACTCCCCACCCACTCCTTGAATCCTTTGAGAAAAATGCAGAAAAAGAAGAAAGATGAATAGAATTGAAAAAAGAAATCTCTGAGCACAAGGTGATCCAAGACGGCAATGCTGACCGATAGGAATCAAGGCGGCTCAAGGCCAACCTATTAGAGATCCAAAAAGGAGTCTCCACCCACTCTACAAGAGATGAATAGGATAGGAATGAATAGGGGGAGAAGAAGAGTAAGGATGGAAAGACAAAACCTGATTTGAGAACTTAAGAAAACCAACTTAATTCTACTTCAACTTCCTAACAATTCCTGCAAAAGAAAGATTAAAATAAAACAAACTAAGTTAGTATTAATAGAAAAGTTCCTAAAAATTTTAATAGAAAACTATTTTCAGAAATTTTGTTAAAACCGTCAAATCCTCGGCAACGGCACCAAAAACTTGTTCGCTCCCCAAGTCTAGGGTTGCAATGTAGTAATAATTCTGTAGAAACCGAGATTGTTCTCACGGAATAATATAAGAATTCTCGAAATTTCTTCTAATAATCTCCAATTGAAATCAAACTACAATAATCTTGAATTGTGAATGTAGGAGAATAATCTGTAACTTGAGATGAAATTGACAATCTAAAGAAGCACTAGGGTACCGAGGATCCACTTGTAGCGATCCTTGATGCATAACTCGCATTGGCTTCTCAATTACACAACTAGAATCGAAATCAAATCCTATCTAGCCGGAATATGGAGCGGTTAATTTAGCAAAACAGTCTGTCCCATGTGTTGTTCATCAACATGATTCACTTAATTCAAGTTAGGACTTGAGCACACTCAATGTATAGGTCAATCTTAGTTCCAATAGGTTTAGATCACAATCATAATAATCATCAAACCCTGTCACAAGGCTTAACTATATTATGATTTGAACTTCACCCAAATCATATGAACAATCAACACATACTTCAAATCCAGAAAAATAGAACTTTGGTTCAATGTTCCCACATGTAAATTCAAGTCTAGAATGTCTTGAATTCGATTCCTCGGAGCGTACAGGTCTAGAACCATGCAAAACAATTAAGAACTAAAGCAATTCTTCCAAACATCCATGAGTCATCATAAGATTAAGAAAAAGTACTTAGAACTTCATTCAAACTTTCAAAAATCATTGTTCTTCAATAAAAATCCAACTTGAAACCAATATAAATGAATTAAAACATCTTAGATCTACTATAAGCTTCACCTCTTAGCCCTAGCTAAGAGGTTTAGCCGGCCATGCTAAAGAAAAATAGAAAAATTAATGAAAACATGAAGAACTAGAAGTAAAACTAAAAAGATGAAGTTAGAACTTCAAAAACCAACTCCCACTATGATAGATGTCTTCTAGGATGCCCTAGGAATGAAGTGGAGGACCACTTTTATAGCTTTTAATCCCCCTCATCATAGAAGATTTGAGATTTTGTGTAGAATTTACGCACTTGTGCAGCAAAAGTTGGATCTGAAAACAACAGTTTCTATTCTGGGCGATTTTGCGATTGATTAACTGGGTTGAGAGATCAATCGATTGTTCTGGGTGATTAATCGCAGGTGGTGGGCGATGGATTGCACGGGACAAAAAGTGTCCAGTGACTTCATCAGGAAATTCCAGAATTTTAATGGTTTGGGCGATCAATCTCTGGAGCTGACCGATTGAGCAATGGTGATGAGCGATCAATCGGTAGTGATGACCGATTGATCAGAGAGGAGAAAAAGTGTCTAGAAAATTTTTCAGCAAATCTGAATTTTTCATACTCTGAACGATTGATCGCCCGGGCTGAGCGATCAATTGGTGAGTCCCTTTTTTTGTCCAGCAACATATGCAGTGTGGCCGATCAATCTAACTGGCCAGGTGATCAATAGATCACCCTGGTGATCAATCGGTCAGGCCAATCGATCAATCGGCTGGGTGACTTTCCTTCTTTTCTTTTCTTCTCCTTGCTTCTTTTCTTTGATCTTCAATACATATTAAGAGTGTCCTTTAATCCTCCTTTCGGTGAAGTCTTCCTCTCATCCTACAACCGCAAAATCATTGCCTAAAATAAGTCTATAAGCATAAAAATTATGCAATGTTAGTGATGAAATGGGGTTAAAATATGCATATTTAAGAGCTCAACAAAGACCCCCATAAAATTCAAGGATCCTGGTAGTGCCACAATCTCATGTATCATTGGTGACTACCGGATTGAATAGGCATTACTAGATTTGGGGGCAAGCTTAAATTTGATCCCATACTCGGTATACAAGCAATTGGGCCTTGGTGAATTAAAACCCACCAAAACCACGTTGTAACTCATTGGTAGATCCATCCGTATACTGAGAAGGATGGTTGAGGATGTATTGGTCCAAGTCGACAAATTCTATTATCCAGTGGATTTTATCGTCTTGGACATGCAACCAGTTATGGATTCCAGCACTCAAATACCGGTAATTTTAGGCCGCCCATTCTTGGCTACATCAAATGTAATTATAATTGCTGAAATGGGGTGATGCAATTGTCCTTTAGGAATATGACATTGGAGGTAAACGTGTTTCATATGTGCAAAAAGTGAAGGAATGAGGAGGAGGATGAGCTCTTCGAGGTAAACATGCTTGAATCCTTTGAAGAAGAGGAGCTCCTTCAACTTGAACCACTAGAAAATTTAGAAACATGCTTGGCACACTTTGAAAATTCTAAGGATCCCATCTTGAGTGATATTGTGCAAGCATTGAGTAGTGAGAAACCGGTAGTTGATACTAGCTGGTGGAGGCCTCATTTTGAAAGATTACCACCAACCACATCAAAGCCTCTATCGCCTAATATAAAACCACCGAAACTTGACCTTAAACCTCTACCATCCGAGCTTAAATATGTATATTTAGGTTAAGAAGAAACATTCTCGGTTGTCATTGCCTCTCACCTAGGAAAAGACCAAGAGCTCAAGTAGATTGAGGTACTCAAAAAACATAGGGGAGCCATAGGTTAGACAATAATAGACCTCAAGGGGATAGACTCTTCAGTTTGTACTCATCGTATACACCTCGAAGAGAATGCGAAAATGACTAGACAACCTCAAAGAAGGTTAAATCCAAACATGATGGAGGTTGTCAAAGCTAAGGTGTTAAAGCTACTAGATGGGGTATCATCTACCCCATCTCGGATAGCCAATGGGTGAGTCCTACCCAAGTTGTCCCTAAAAAGTTCGGTATTATCATTGTTGAGAACGCTAATAACGAGCTTATACCGACTAGAGTGACCACCGGTTGGAGAATGTGCATAGATTATCGGAAGCTAAACACGGTCACTAGGAAGGACCACTTCCGTCTCCCATTCATGGATCAAATTTTGGAGAGGTTAGCTGGTCACTCCTATTATTGCTTCCTCGATGGCTATTCCGGCTATAACCAAATTGAGATAGCCCCGCAAGACCAAGAGAAGACTACCTTAAAATGCTCGTTTGGCACCTTCGTATATCGAAGGATCCCATTCGATTATTTAATGCACCCGCCACATTCCAACGATGCATGTTGAGTATTTTCTCAAACATGGTGGGTGAGTTTCTCGAGGTATTCATGGATGATTTCTCTGTTTTCGGTTGTACTTTTGATGAGTACCTAAATCACTTGAAGTTAGTCTCGACAAGGTGTGAGGAGAAGAACCTTGTTTTTAAACGAGGAGAAGTGTCATTTTATGGTATAAAGAGGAATAGTCCTTGGACATATCATCTCGTCCAATGGAATAGAGGTAGACCGGGCCAAAATTGATATCATTTTCAATCTACCACCACCCAAAAGCATACGCGATGTGCGGTCCTTCCTTGGACATGTCGGCTTTTATAAAAGGTTTATAGAGGATTTCAGCCATATCTCTGGGCCTTATGTAACCTTCTCCAAAAGGAGAACCAATTTGAGTGGAGTGCCGAATGTCAATTAGCTATTTCAAAGATAAAAGACATGTTGACAATCGCTCCTATCATGCAACCACCGAATTGGTCCGTCCCTTTTGAGTTGATGTGCGATGTGAGGGATTATGCTATTGGGGCGGTGCTAGGCCAAAAGAGGGATAAGAAGCCCCAAGTTATCCACTATGCGAGTAGGACCTTGAATCCCACCCAAGTCAATTACTCGACTACGGAGAAGGAGCTCCTAGCCGTCATTTTTGCCTTGGACAAATTCAGGCCTTACTTAATAGGATTTAAGGTCATTGTTTACACGGATCATGCGGCGCTGAAACACCTTCTTTCTAAGAAAGATGCTAAGCCCCGTTTGCTTAGATGGATCCTACTCCTTCAAGAATTCGATTTAGAGATCAAAGATAAGAAGGGAGTAGAGAATGTGGTGGCGGATCATCTATCCCGCCTAATTCTATCCAATTCCATTGACGAGTCACCTATTGAGGACTCATTCCCTGATGAGAAACTCTTTGTTGCTTTGCATCCACCATGGTACGCTGACATAGCCAATTATCTTTCCACAGGTACAATGTCGATTCATTGGACTGCACAGGACAAACAGAAATTTCTAAGGGAAGTGCGCAAATTTTTCTAAGATGAACCTTTATTGTTTAAATATTGCCCAGATCAAATAATTAGGAGATGTGTCCCTAATGATGAGCAAAATTCTTTCATCTTCTTTTGTCATTGATGAGTACCTAATATTGTATAATTAACCCTGGTTGTTAAGGGCGTTAACATTGTTTTTCTGGTTAATTATCTCTCATTAGGTGAATTTTCTGTCTTCAGGTGATCAGGAGAGGTTGGACAAGATTCGATCCAATCAGGGCATTTAAAGGCCTAAAAAAAAGAGCAAGATTCGGCGTGTTGGTAATCTTGAAGCAAAGCAAGCCATAGAGATCGAAGCCTAGACCGTTTTGTGATTAGTGGAGGCTGAAGATGATCCGTACCTCTCAGGACGATTTAAGGTCTAAAAGGAATCAAAATCAAGTGAATAGGCAATCCTGAAGGAAATCGGCCGTAAAGATCGAAAGATGGATCATATTGTACGGTTGAGATGAAGTGAAGATGACTTGGAAGGCCTCATCAAGACCACGAATTTTGGAGATCCGAGCTATGCATATTTGGCTGGTCGTGATTGGGTGATCATACAAGTTTGGACGGTCAAGATTGGATGTCCACAGGAGGGACCAACCGGGCATCAAGACAGTGGAGACATTTCCACCATCACAAGTGAAGTGACCAGGTCTCAGCCCTCATACACGCAAAGAAGTTCCAATGTCCAGCACTCACACGTAGAGCGATGTAGACCTCTCCTTTAGATCAGTAAGATGAAGGGCTGCTTTCACACGTGCCAATACGGAGAAGGCTTCAACCTTCTTCACACGTCTAGCAAGGTGGGCCACATTTTCCATTGTATTAGATTAGCAAAGCGGACCCCACATCACATCACGTGTGCAAGGACATCTCAGGAAATTCCAACCGTCCATCATCCATGTCCAGCTTACGGTGGACGTTTAACTCATGTGCGGTGTCCGGCGCCTAGCTGAAGGATGCCCCCCACAACTAGCCATGGAGATCATCAAGATCGTCCATCCATTCCACCTTCATCACGTCCACCAGCTACAACAGATGGTGGACCACATCTCAGCCGTCCATCCACCTGCTGGACACCAGTCATCCATCATCATCATCAACCGTCCATCTGCAATGGACAGCACGTGTGCAGTGTGGAGCTACCATCAGCAATCACACGTGCAGCAGACGGCCTCCAGCAGTGCTGCAATTTCCATCAGCGTCCAAACAGTGGACCCCATTCAGACCAAAACGTCCAACGTCCAGCAGTGGACGCCCATCATCCAGCAACAGTTCTTCCATGCCAGCTCCAACACGTGCCAACTCATCCTGCAGAGGACGTCTCCAACAGCAGCAATGGAGGAGATCTTCCACCGTCCATGAACAGCAGCGATGGAGATGATCTCTCCAATGTCCAAAGCAGGTGGACCATCACCATGATCTTCACCGTCCAAGGCCACCCAACCTTCATCCGTGTCTAGCTGGAAGGTGGGCCACATATCAGACAGCTCCATCACGTCCAGCAACAGCAGCAGCTGCCAAGACAGCAACCGTCCATCAAATGTTGTGCATCACTAGCACCCTCCAGTCCTTATCCAGCAACCGTCCATCAGATGTTGTGCATCACTAGCACCCTCCAGTCCTTATCCATCAACCGTCCATCAAGTGGCCCACCATCAACATCCATCCATGGATCCCAGCTGATGAAAGACGCCACCATCATCATCACGTTTAACCACCATCAAGTGATCACCACAGCAGGAAATCTCAGTCGTTGATCAGCCTTCAACATCCAGCGGTCCGCTCCTGTTCAACTAGAAGCTGCCATCAATCAAGCCGTCCATCTGACCTCCAGCATCCTTCAGCCACCGTCTACCTCACATCATCTCCTTCGTCCAAATACAGCCACTCAATGGCTGTCAGCTGCAGCAAGGCCGTCCACAACCAGCATCCAGCATCCACCTCCAGCAACTTCATCCCAGCCATCCATCATCAGCACACATGTGCTGCAATTGAACGGCCAGGCAGCTTCACACGTGCAGCAGCAGTGCTGCAACTCCATCTTCAACATCCAGCAGGTGGACCGCTCCATCTCCAGCACCCTCACACTTGCAGTCCACTCCAGCCGTGCAAGCTTCAGCAACCGTCCATGATCAGCAAGCTCCTTCTCCAGCCGTCCAACCATCTGCAGCATCTGCAGCACCAGCACATCAGCAAACAGATCTCAATTCTCCAGTCGTCCATCACACAACAAGGTGGACCCCATTAAAAGGCAGCAGCTCTTCTCCCCCACACGTTTTCAAACAAGAGAGAAGCTCTCTCTCTCTCTCTCTCTCTCTCTCTCTCTCTCTCCCCACACATGTGTAAGGCATGGAATGCCACCTCATCATCCAAGCCTCACTCCATTCCCAAACCTCCAAAAAAATCTGCTTTGGGTTTGGAGTGCCACCTAGGCTTGAAGTCCTTTTTTGCCACATGTCATTACAAGCTTAACTCCAAGCCCAAAAGTTTGCTTTGGGCACTCCAAGCCTAACTCCATTCCCGAACCTAAAAAAAATTTGCTTTGGGTTTGGAGTGCCACCTAGGATTGGGAGGAGGCTTAGAAGCCTCTCAAAAGTCTATAAAAGGAGGCCTCTCCTCCTCATTTCAATCATCCCTCAAACCCCATTCTCTACAACTCCTCTCTTCTCTTCTTTAGTTTTCTTTCCTTCTTTCATTTGTAGTATAGAGTAGTGTAGAATTATCTCTTTCGTAGAGAGTTTTAGTCTTCCATTGTAGCATGGTTGGCCAAACCTCTAGCTAAGGCTAGGGGTGAAGCCGTTGAAGAAATTTGCAAGCTATAGATCTTTTGGTTCAACATTGTGTGGTGTAAATGTTGGAGTTCTCTTTGGTTGATTGTTTCGGTTATCCACCTCGGTGGACGCTATTATTGTGCAAGCCCCTTGATCCATCGTCGACTCCGGGCACGTTGGATGCTTGGGATCCCTTGCACACCAATTAGCTAGTTCATGATCGATAAAGTCCCTTGATCCATCGTCGACTCCGGGCACGTTGGATGCTTTGGATTCCTTACGGTCATCGAGCTAGTGCAGGTAAAGTCATCGATCTGTAAAATCCCTTGATCCATTGTAGACTCCGGGCACATTGGACGCTTTGGATTCCCTGTGATCGATAGACGAGATCTTAACGGTTGGATCGGTCAATCAAAGCCTCCTATCTTGTAAGTATGCATTTGATCGTATGAATTGTGATCTTATCGGTTGACTTGTTGGCAAAGTTGTTGATCTGTACAATTCCTTGATCCATTGTCGACTCCAGGCACAGTGGATGCTTGGAATTCCCTGCGATCAACTAACGAGTGCTTCATGGTCAAATCAATCGGTTCAGATCACCATCTTTTATGAAATATGCAAATGGTTTAACCGTTTCATCTTCCGGTTGGAATGAATCTTTATTCAATTCCAGTTGAGTTATAGTTGGACCAACGAATCAAATCTTGTGAATGAATCAAAGGTGGATCCCTGATGCCTTAGCCCCTTCTCTATTTTTATTTTTCACCACACACAACTTGCTCCACTCTCGTGGATAAACCAGATTTCATCTCACTCACTTAAACTAATTTCTCTAAGTGTTCTTAACACCAATCCCTGTGGATCGACCTCGGTCTTACTGAGTATTTTACTACTTCGCTACCTGCACTTGGGTGTGCAATCTTCGGGTTGTAGCAGTCATAATCAAGCATGTGGTGGTCATTTTTTCGCCAAGAAAACCACTGCAAAAATTCTACAGTGTGGTTTTTATTGGCCCACTCTATTTAAGGATGCCCACAAGTTTTGCAAAGCATGCGAGCACTGTAAAAAACTAGGAGGATTGTCCCATCGAAATATAATGCCTCTTACCCCAATTCAACATCTTGAAATCTTTGACTGTTGGGGTGTCGATTTTATGGGACCATTCCCCTCATCTTTTAGACTTGTCTACATATTGCTTGCCGTAGGCTATGTGTCCAAGTGGATAGAGGTTATTCCATGTAGAACTAACGATCATTGTACGGTTCTCAAGTTCCTTAAAGAAAACATATTATCTAGATTTGGAGCGCCTCGAGCCATCATAGGTGATGGTGGTTCTCACTTTTACAATAGGCCCTTTAAAGCCTTAATGAGGAAATATGACATTAGGCATAAAGCGAGTACCCCTTACCACCCACAGACAAGTGGGCAAGCTGAAATTTTCAATAGGAAAATCAAACAGGTTCTGAAAAAGACAGTGAGACCGGATCGCAAACATTGGTCACTAAGATTAGTCGATGCTCTTTGGGCTCACTGTACCACTTTTAAGGCCCCCATTGAAAGATCTCCCTATAAACTTGTCTATGGGAAGGCTTGTCACTTACCTGTGGAACTTGAACACAAATCCTATTGGGTGATTCGGGCATTAAATTTTGATATTGACAAGGCTAACTCCCTTCGCAAACATCAATTGAATGAGCTTGACAAGATCCGGAACGATGCTTACGAGAACTTGAGGATTTACAAGAGTAGGATGAAGGCCTTCCAAGACAAACACATCTTCAAAAAATCTTTCCATGAAGATCAGAAAGTGCTCTTATACAATTCCTGACTTCATCTTTTTCAGAAGAATTGAGATCTGATGGACCGACCCATATATTATTAAAGAAGTTTTTGCACCTGGGGCTATCGAGATTTAAAATGTGGCGAATGGTAATTGTTTTAAAGTGAACGGATAATGTCTTAAACCATTCGTTGAGAAATTTGATTCAGAGGACATGTCCATCACTCTAAACGATCCTATGTATCAGGACGATTGATCTTCTAGTCTGACGGAGGTATAGAGTAGATTAGGTTAGTTGTTTTTTCTATTTTACTGATTTAGTAGATTTTGATAATTGAGGAAGACCCCCATGTTCGACTCTGTCAGGTACTATCGTTCTCACGCTCTGTTATTTTACCATTGCTCTCATGTTCATGCTCATTGCACATCTTTTTACATTGAGGACAATGCAAGATTTGGTTGGGGGGTGAGATTCTCGAATCTAGCACTTTGTGACATTTCAAGCAAGGTTTGATAGAAAATTTTCAATTTTTATGAAATATCAAATCTCTTTTGGAAAACCTCGTTTCTATTCACTTGAGATGTCATGAGTATGAAAGGATAAAAGATGAACTGATATGATTTTAAAATCTCTAAATTATCTTAAATAATAGTTTTATATGTGAATCTCCCCATTTGTTTGATCGATAGAACATTTGAAGACTTTTGAGTTTAGTCCACATTACATGATTCTCATGATTTAAAGGGATTACTAGACTTGTAGATTGGTAAGACTGAAGATTTGAAGTGTTTAGGAACCAAGCCGAGGTACTTTGTCCATCCTTGTTCATGTGAAATAAGTGAAAAGAATGAAAGATATGGATTTCTAAAATCCTATCTAATTTGTAAGAAAAGAAAAGAAAGTATGGGTAGTATTGAATATTTATGAAAAATTCTGAAAAGGGCTACTTATTATTAAGCAGGGGATCGTCTACCTGTAACCAAAGCTAGAAATGGGAAGTAGTGTGAAAGCCGTCAAATGAACGATAAGGCAAATTCCTGCCACAGGCAAGTGGTTGATCTGTACACTCTTAGATCTCTGGTTTAGCTGATTTATGAAGAAGGTAATCCTGGAAAGTCATGAGATGAACATGCACAATGCACACTAGACCATTCATATTCGGATTTGTCTATTTGTCATTAAATTGGTGGGGATTTTATGTGAACACTTATTATGTTTGGAAAGTTTAGGACTTCAATTTTTCATCATTTTGTTTGGACGAATTTTGCACTTGTGTGTCTTACAGTCTATAGAAACATAGTTTCCAAGAGAGAGTTGAGTTTTCAGAGAAGAGGATTATTTCACACTTGTTTTGCTCGGGACTAGCAAAATGCTGGTTGGGGGTGTGTTGAGCTCTTAATTTATACATATCTAACCCCATTTCATCACATTTCATGCATGATTTCTACGATTAAAGGACTAATCCAATGCATGTTTGTAATTGTAGAAATGAGAGAGAGCAGTTATGAATATGATGTTAAAATGGTCTCTTTGGACACTTTGAAGATCAATGAGAAGAATCATTGAAAATGAGCCTCAAGGAACTACATCAGAAGACCTGGATTAGCCAGAAAATAAAACAAATCAGTAATCATATCAGAAGGCCACCGGGCGCCCGACCATCACCTAGTTGGGCGCCCGAAATTTGGAGGATTTCTGATGAAACCACTGGATGTTTCTGGACCTTACCGGGTACCCAACCAACACCTAGTCAGGTGCCTGATATTCAAAACTGAATTTCTCAAAAACGTGCTGGACAAATTGAAGTATGGTAGGGCGCCCGACCAACACCTGATCGGGCGCTCCACGACCGGTGTAAGTGCGTAACTCCTTACGCAATTCTAAGGTGGTGCGTAGTTTTCTTATAAAAAGACACATTGGCATCCTTGCTAAGGTATCCTAAAAGAGTTCTAAGTTTGTGGGGAGTAAAGGAGATCATTGTGAAACGACCGCAACTCCTCTAACTCTAATTTTTCTAGTTTTCTATGCTTTTAATTAGTTTCTCTTTTGTTTTTAGTTCAAGTATGACAATGCTTGGCTAAAACCTCTTAGATAAGGCTAAAATGTGAAGCTTGTAGTTAGTTTTCATGAAGAATTCGTTTATTTCAAGTACCTTTACTTAAAGTTTGGATTTTTAAGCTCTAGTTTGAATAAAGTTGGTATTTTTGGATGTTTTATAAGAGTTCATGTGCTTCGGACATGGGTTCCTTACAATTCTTTAAGATTATTATGTTTAGATTGATTAGATTCGAATTGTAGTAACCCTGGAGCATACCACCATAGTCTCTTGGCATGGTTGTTACTTTGAAGGCTACATGGTTGAATTTTATGTGCTTCATTAGAACTAGAATCTTCTTTTCTGACTTAAGTGGAATTGTTTATGTTTGAATGCTTAATCTTCCAACTAGATGAGAGATAGAATTTCGAATCTAGTTGTATTTATGTGTTGAGCTCTTAATTGTGCATATTTTAACCCCAATTCATCACTCATTATGCATGGTTCCATGACTTAAAGACCAATCTAATGCATATATTTGTGGTTGTAGGGATGAGAGAGAGGAAGCATCAATTGAAGACTTAAAGAGGCTAGTTAGAAGCAAAGAAGATCAAAGGGGCTAAGCGTCAAAGAATGAAAGAAAGAAGTCAGAGAAAAGAAGAAAGAATGCAGAAGAAGGTGCCCACGACCGGTCGTCCGACCGGTCGTCCAAGGCCAAGGACCGGTCGTCAGACCGGTCCGCACATGCACAGAGGAGACCCAGAGGCCATAACTCTCTGGACTGTTCACGACCGGTTGTGCGACCGGTCGTCCACCTCTGCGACCGGTCGTGCGACTGGTCCTTAAATTAATTTTCCAGGCCGAAACTCTCTGGACTCTTTTTGGTCATTTTAAGACCCAGTCGTCCAGCATCCACGACCGGTCATCCAGCCACTGCGACCAGTCGTGTGACCGGTCGCCTTCGTAAGATTTAAACTTTCTAATTCTGGCGCCGATTTTCTCTGCGCAGTGCGTAAGTGTTACGTAAATTCTTGAATCTTCTGAAGTTGCGGAGCCTCTCCACTATAAAAGGACACCTAGGGATCGTTCCTAAGGTATCTTAGAAGAGTTTAAGCAAGGTTGGAGGCGGCGGAAGTGGATTTCGGAGTTCCACAACTCCTTCTAGTTTGTTTTACTGTTTTTATGAGTTTTTTTTGTTGTTTCATGTTTCCTTGGATCATGAACGGCTAAACCTCTTAGCTAGGGCTAAGAGGTGAAGCTTGTAGTGAATCTAAGATGTTTCAATTTGTATTTAGTTGATTTTAAGATTAAAATTCATGTTTATGAACAATGGTTTGAAGTTTATACAAGTTCTAAGTAGTTTTTCTTAGTCTTATGATGACTCATGGATGTTTGGGAGAATTACTTAAGTTCTTAATTGGTTTGTATTAGTCTAGACCTGTATGATCTGAGGAATTGGAGTACGCTCTAGTTCTATGATCTTCATGTGAGAACTTCCTACCAAAGTTCTACTTTTCTGAATTTCTGTGCTATGTGGGACTGTGCATGTGATTTGAATCAAGTTCAAATCATGATCTAGCCTTGTCTTGTGACAGGACTTGAGGATCGTTATGATTGTGATCTGAGTCTATTTGAATTGGGACTGACCTATGCAATTGAAGCATGCTCAGCTTAGCTTGCATTGAGTGCATCATACACATGGTTCTTACATATGGCAGATTGTTTGGTTTAAGAGCTCTATCATCCGGCTAGATAGATCTTAATATCGATTCTAGTTGAGAGAATAAGAAACCACAGCGGATTGAACATCAAGGATTGCTACAAGTGGATCCTTGAAACCCTAGTGCCTTTTTATAATTTTTTACCTTCAAATTAGTTTAAAATTGTTACTCACATCAATCTCATACAAAATCTGGTTGTTAGCTCTCAATAGACACTATTGAAAGTGTTTGTGAATTCCTACACAAGTCTCTGTGGATCGACCTCGGTCTTACCGAGTTTATTACTACATCACAACCCTACACTTGGGGAAGCGAACATTATGCTTGGATGAATGAATTCACATGGAACTACTACAAGTAGATCCTTAAGGCCTTAGTTCCATTAATTAGTAGATTTTTACAAAAGCTACCGTTTTTACTTAGTTTATGAAATCAACTTCAAAATTGCTTAATTCGAAGTTGTTAGAATAATTTGAATTGGTTTACCCTAATTTTCGCTTCCCCAAGTGTAGGGTTGCGATGTAGTAATAATCTCGGTAAGACCGAGGTCGATCCACAGGGAAGGAGGTAAACAATTCTAACTACTCTAACAACTAGAATCTAAAAGGATTTATGAAATCAGTTTTTAAACATGAAATAGAAAAAATATGATAATAAGGAGAACTAGAGCATCAAGGATCCACTTATAGCTATATTTGATGTATAATTCACATAGGTTTCTCAATTACACAACTAGAATCGAAATAAAATCCTATCTAGCCGGAAGATAGAGCGGTTATAACAAACAATCTGTCTTATGTGTGATTCATATACATGATTCCCTCAATTCAAGTTAGGACTTGAGCACACTCAATTGCATAGGTCAATCTTAGTTCCAATAGGTTAAGATCACAACCATGATAATCATTAAACTCTGTCACAAAGCATAACTATACCATGATTTGAACTTCATTCAAATCACATAAACAATCACACATAATTCAAAATTTCCAGAAAAATAAAATTTTGTTTTGAAGTTCCCACATGAAGACTCAAGTTCTAGAGCATCTTGAATCCGATTCCTTGGAGCGTACAGGTCTAGATCTTTGCAAAACAATTAAGAAACTAATGTAATTCTTTCAAACATTCATGAGTCATCATAAGATTAAGAAAAACTACTCAGAACTTTATTAAAACTCAACAAACCATTGTTCAACGTTAAGAATTCAACTTGAAACCATTAAAAACGAATTAAACAATCTAAGAAAACTCTAAGCTTCACCTCTTAGCTCTAGCTAAGAGGTTGACTAATGAAAAGCATAAAAACAAACTAGAACTAGAGGTAGAAGAAGAAAAAAACTATTTGTAGAAGGCTACGAAGCCTCCTAGGTCTTGAATCCTTTGCTCCCCACGTTGCTAGATGCCTTAGGAAGAGAGTGGAGGTGGCCTTTTATAAGAGAAATCCCACACCGACTTGGAAACTTTGAGAAAAGGTGAAGTCCTTCCGTAATTTGGAAACTTTGAATTGAAAATCAAAATTTCTGGAACACCTTAGACTTGTCTGACGATCGGTTTGAGACCTATTTGAGACCTGTCTGCGACCGGTCTAAGAAACACAAAACAATCCAACAAGATTTGTATTTTTGGACTAGTCTAGCGACCGGTCTGAGACCTGTCTGCGACCGGTCTTGGGACAGGTCTTGGGACTGACGACAGGTCTTAGAGATATTTTTCCATATTTTCTTCTTTTTCTCTTCTCTTTCTTTCTTCTTCTTTCCTCCACCTTTTGACATTTGTTCTATTAATCTTCAATACAATGACTCTTTTAACCATGAATTGGTGAAGTCTCCCTCTCATTCCTACAATCACAAAAACATGTATTGGATTAGTCTTTAAACATGAAAAGCATGCATAATGTGATGATGAAAAGGGGTTAGAATATGTAATATTCATGGCTCAACACAACCCCTAACCAACTTTTTGCTAGTCTCGAGCAAAACATGCGTGAAACAAGATTCAATTCTCTAAAATCCAACTCTCCTTCAAAAACTATGCTTCTATTCCTTCCAAGACACACAAGTGCAAAAATAAAAGAAACTAGGTGATAGAAACTGACACCTTAAACTCTCAAAACATAATTAATATCTATCATTGATTGTCTCTGATATTTATACTTGTATGTTTTAGAGTTTATAGAAGAATGTTTCCAAGAGAGAGTTGAGTAATAGAGGATGGATTTGTTTCACGCATGTTTTGTTCAGGACTAGCAAAATGCTGGTTGGAGGTGTGTTGAGCTCTTAAATGTGCATATTCTAACCCTATTTCATCACTAACTATGCATGATTTACATGTTTAAAGACCTACCTAATGCATGGTTTTGTGATTGTAGGAATGAGAGAGAGACTTCATCATTTAGATGTTAGAGACCTTTCTTACATGCCTTGAAGATCAAAGGAATAAAAGACAAGAGGTGGAGGAAAGATGCAATGGAGAAGGAGAAGGAAAAGTAAAAAAATCACATTTCATAGGCCGACCGGCCGACCAAACCCTCAAGAAACCACATTTTCTCTAGACTATTTTTATGAAGCCCGACCTCTTGACCGACTGGCCAGTTGGGAAGTCGGCCTGTGCATTCCAACGACCAGAGAGTTAAGTTATTTACTGCCCAAGCTTCGACCGGCTGGACAGGGGGGTCTAGTTGGCCAGCCAACGTCCAGAAACAGAAATTTCTATTTCTAGAATTTGATTTTTGTTGCGCAAAATGTACGAGCTACACACTTTCTCGAAGGTTATTCGTTGCTGGGGCCCAAAGCCTATAAAAGGACACCTCCACTTCATTCCTAAGCTAACCTAGAAGAGATCTATTACATTAGGAGGCGGAGAAAGTTGGATTCGGAGTTTTACAACTCCCTTTACTTAGTTTTCTTTCTAGTTCTTCATGTTTACAGTATTTTTTCTGTTTTCTCTTAGCATGGTCGGCTAAACCTGCTAACTAAGGCTAAGAGATGAAGCTTGTAGTTGATCTAAGATCTTTTAATTCATTTTTAACGGTTTCATGGATTCCTTTTAATGTTGAACAATGGTTTATTGATTTTGAATGAAGTTCTAAGTAGTTTTTCTTAATCTTATGATGATTAATGGATGTTTGGAAGAATTATCTTAGTTCTTAGTTGTTTTGCCAAGATCTAGACCTGTACGCTCCGAGGAATCGGATTCAAGATGCTCTATAACTTGGATCTTCATGTGAGAACTTTAAACCAAAGTTCTATCTTTTTCTGTAAAATCTAAAATATGAGTTGCTTTTTTATATGATTTAAATCAAGTTCAAATTATGATATTAGTTAAATCTAGTGACAGGGTTTAATGATTATCATAGTTGTGATCTTAATCTATTGGAACTAGGATTGGCCTATGCAATTGAGTGTGCCCAAGTCCTAACTTGAATTGAGGGAATCATGTTGATGAACAACACATAGTTAGATTGTTTTGATAAATGAACCACTTTATAATCCGGCTAGATAGGATTTGATTTCAATTCTAGTTGTGTAATTAAGAAACCAAAGCGAATTATGCACCAAGGATAGTTACAAGTGGATCATTGGCGCTCCAATGCTTCTTTAGATTGTTAAACTCATCTCAAGTTTATAGATTGCCCATCTACAATCAAATTTCAATTTGTTTTAGTTTGATTTCAATTAGAGATTATTCAAAGAAATTCTGTGAATTCCTGAGTTAGTCCCTGAGGACGATCTTGATCTCTACCAAATTATTACTTCATCACAACCCTACACTTAGGGTGCGAACATCCACGCCACAGACTTTCCAGGTTGGCATGATCGTCCAAGTGCATGTAGCCTAGGAGGTGGGCGCATGTGTCCTCCCCCCGGGCGCATGTGCCAAATGATGAAAAGAAAAGAGGGAGGATTTCCCTTCCAGGCGTATGTGCTATAGCAGATGCGCCTGGCATAACTTGGTGGGCGCATGTCCATTTGGGACATTGCCATTTTTTTGTTTTCTAGGCTGCTAAGGGAGTGGGCACATGTCCATCTTGTAAAGTGGGTTTTTTCCACTACATAGCCACTTTTCGACTTCTCCGGGTAAGAGGAGATGGGCGCATCTCACCCTTTCCGGCGAGGGATTCCGACAAGGGAGATGGGCACGTGTTACCCTTTTCGGTGAGGGTTTCCGACAAGGGATTAAGAGCAGGCGCCTGTTACCTCTTATGTCGCTCTGGCGTCCTCTGCGGATGAAGTCTCTCTCCGTCATCAGGTGAGTGCACTATTTATAGTATGCTAATCAGGTCCCGGTTCGAAGCAAATGAAAAATGGTGAGCTCATGTATTTGGAGGGGGGTTTTCGAGTTCATGTTGTTACAGTGTGAGCGCATGTGCCCATGCACTGGGTGCATGTTCCCCTTGTGGTGGGCGCATGTGCCTATACTTAGTGTATTTTTTTAGTTTTGGTATTTGAAAGAAGGGGAGTTAAGCTCCCAGGCGGATGTGGTAAGGGCATGGGCACATGTCTCTCCTCTTGTACGCATGTGTCCTTTGTGGTGTATGCATGTAGTCCCATACTTAGAATATTTTCTAAATTTCAGACTCCAACTGTCTGCTCCAAAGGACAGGTACCTATTTGGAGGCCGAAGTCACTAACGCCAAAGCACTTTAAGCCTCTCATCGGGTTGTTGAATGAACGTGTTGAAGTACGAATGATCAACTACTGTGAATTTTGATAATTCCTTACCAATTTGGACTCTCCTCGTCGGCTCCAAACAGGGGCAGAATACACTTTGAGGTGTATAGGTGAAAATATGCATCATATGACATTCAAATTTGGGGGTTAAGGATTTTTGGGCATTCTAGACTATTTGGTGGTAATACGCATGTCCAGTTCCACTATGAAATAGCATTTGTAGGTTTCGGACTCTTCTGGTCAGCCCTAGACAGAGGTAGAACACATTTCGGGGCGAGCAGATAAAAGTATGTATTGCATGACATTCAAATTCGGGTGTTAAGGGTTTTTAGGCATTGCATACCATTTGGCGGCAATACGCATGTCTAGATCGGCTCTAAAATAGCATTTGTTGGTTTCAGTCGTCATTTCGAGGTCCAGTTAGGGTTTGAGCTATACTGGTGTCCGATCACATTTTTCAGGTGTTTCCCAGGTCTGGAATCAATCCGGATCATCATAGACGGACCGCCATAGTTGTTTTATCATGGGTGGGATTTTGATCCCCATGAGTGTGGAAGTTAGCTTGCATGATGCCCATCCTATTTTCACTTTATTCGCTTTTCGATTCCATGATTTTCTCGGTATGTTCTTTCCTCTTATGCCTTTGAGGCCTCTTGCCCTTAGAAGGGCTTCCCGCTTTGGTCGATTTGGACTAAGAGCCCAAGGGACCTACACCTCCATCCATACGAGCACCGCCAAAGGTAGTCATCCACTAGGCCCACTAAGCTTCAGTGCCCTCTTTAGGAGGATCCGGGACGACTTTATCTCTGAAGAGCATCGGTTGATACTCCATCGACAATGTCTTGATGCGTTCCATAAAATTGAAGACAGACGATGGAGGAAAGAATCATGGGTTCTTGCGTTGGTGAGAGCTGTGGAAGACCAAGTCTCGACCATTTTTCTCTACAAGACGACGGGAAAATTAAGAAGATCAGACAAATTCTAGTTGTAAAGTTTAAAGAGGCGGAAAATTAAACTAAGGGTTTTGGCACAAGTGGATGCACTAGCTATAAAGACTGGCATGCGTAGATGCGCCAAAGTGCAAGACTAGCACACACACATGCGCCAAGTGCCAATATTCGCCAAGTGTGAAACCTGAAGCACTTAGATGTGCCAAGTGAGAGTACCAAGCATGCGTTGATGCACTAAGTGCGACTACTGCTATGCATGGATGTGCCAAGTGCGAAACCTCACACATGTGGATGAGCCAAGTATGAGGACTGGAGGAGTGGATTCATTGAACGAGTTGCTGACGTAGGTGGACGCGCTAACCTCTAGACAGGACACATTGAATGAGTTGTTGGCGCATGTGGATGCACTGACAAGAAAACCAGATGCGCCAAACGAAAAATCGGACTACGAGTCAGAGCAGGAAGGGATTTGTAATGGTAATGATTGCATGACCAGTATTTACAGAGGACCAGAATCTGTTCCGCGACCTCGAAAAATGAGATATTTGACCCCGCACAATGGAGGGGGCATCTGTTGGGGTCCAAAATAGCTGATGCATAGGACAATCGAATGATCTAGGGAAGCCAAAAGGTCATACAGAAAGATTAACAAATAAGAAGTGTGTCACGAAAATGGAGGCGAATGAGCTGGTAAGGTGGATGCGCCGAGCACCTTATAGTATAACGTGGGGCCCATTTTTAACATGAAGTCAAATCAGTGGTCTAGTTACCACATGGGCATGCGCTTGGCTAGCCCTGGCGTATGCGTTAGATCTGACGAGTGGGGCCCATAACATGGTGAACTCTAAAAATGGGGACCGCCTGGCCGGCGCAGGTGGATGTGCTGAGGTCCAGGGCCACTTCATGGCCTAAGTCCCAGCCATCCGCACATGTGGATGTACTGAATGCAATGGTGGATGCGCTAAAGCCTTTTTATGAAGATTTCCCAGCCATTTGCACAGGCGGGTGTGTTGAATGCAATAATGGATATGCCAAGCTCGTTCTCACCCAGAAGGTGGATGCACCAAGACTTTTGTTGAACATCGGACACGTGTCAAGTCCGCACAGGGCAATCCTTTGTGATTTTCAGCTATAAAGGTCCCATTACATCATTGACAAGACATTCAAGAGAGTATGCTTGCGACTACTGGGTATTCTGTTACTCGCCAAAATCCTCCAGACTTCTCCGGAATCCTCTGGACCCTGCTAGAAACCTAACCAAAACTCCTTGAATCCCTTTTTTGATACCCGTAGCTGCGCAAAGCACCTGGCTTTTGGTGTACTTACAAAAAGAAGATAACCTAAAGAGTTTAAATGCTTGGCGCATCCATCGAAAGGCTCTATGTATGCCTCACCAGAACTCCCCGGAAGGCATTTCGATGGCTAGGAATGAGCCCTGTATAAAACATGAGATACCTAATGCATGTTAATATTCGGTTAGCGCATCTAGCATGACATCTGAAACCTTAGAAACTTACTAAGTGGGATGTCGCATCCACTGAGCAAGTCGGTGCATCCACTAGTTTCACATGATAGCCTTCCTCTGGCATACGCCAGACCACCCGGTGGATGCGCTAGATGTCTTGGGTTTGACACTTGCCCTCTCTTGGCCTCATGTTCAATGTAGTGCCCAGTTTTCCTCTCATGCATGGCCCACTCTGCTCCATTACATGGCCAATTTGCTTGATATCCAAGATTTAAAGTCTGTAAATGGCCCATTTGTCAGTTAAAATATGTAATCATTGTCATACAATTGTACAGTGTTGAGGTTTGAATTGTGCATATTCTAACCCCATTTCATCACTCATTATGCATGGTTTGCATGTTTAAAAGACTAATTTAATGCATGTTTTGTGATTATAGGAATGAGAGAGAGACTTCACCTATTTAAAGGCTAAAATGCCATTTTAGAAGCTAATGATGATCATAGAAGGTGGGCTAAAGAAGAAATTAAGAAAGAAGCAAGGAGAGGAGAGAGAAAGAAAGAAGAAAATCAAGAGAAAAATAAGCTTGACCGGTCAAGGCCGGTCGGCCAGCCACCTCTGACCGGTCGGCCATACTCAATTAGCAAGTGCAAAATTCTACACTTTCTAAATTCTGAATTTCTGAGTTTCCTAGTGCGGCTAGGACATCCAGTTTCAAGAGTTTCTCACGCGATGGAGCTCCAAATCTATAAAAGGACACCTAGGGTGTATCTAAACATATCATAGAAGGCTTGAGAAGTCGTGGGAGGTGAAAGAGATCGCTGTGGAGCGTCTGCGACTCCTCCAACTCGGTTTTTCTATGTTTTTAGTAGTTTTTCCTTTGAGCTTTAGTTTAATCTATTAATGGTTGGCTAAACCTCTTAACCAGAGCTAAGAGGTGAAGCTTTTAGTTGTTTGCAATGTTCAATTCGAATTAGTTCAAGTACTTTTGAGTTTTATGAAGAACACCTCTAGTTCTAGTTTGAAATAAAATTAGTATTTTTAGTTAATGTTCTATCTCTTGTGATTTCTCTTACATGGGATGTTTTGATTACTAAGATTGCTTAATGGGGTGTTGATTGATAGCATTTTGAGTTGTAGAGATCCTAGATTCATCTTGATATGTTAGATGCTAGGGGAACTTACAAACTAAGTTTCCTAAGAGCTTATCTAGAGCTAAACTCGAAGGGGTTCTTATCTTTTGATTTAATTTGAGATAGGTATTTATGTATTAATTTTGGTTCAATAGAAGTTCAATTCATGATTCTAAATCAATTCTACTAACAAGGCTTGAAGAAGAATCATGAATGTGATCTTGCTTGTTTTGTGAAGGATTAAGTTGTGTGATTGAATACACCCAATGCCTTATTTGTTTATGAGAGAACCATATCAGTGGATGATCCATCTATGTTAAATGCATTATGATGATTAGATTACTCTATATTCCGATTGGATAAGGATAGAACTCCAATTCCAATTGAGTTACTGGCTTGAATGGTTTGAATTGGCATTATGAATGATTATTAGTGGATCCTTGGTGCTCTAATATTTATTTCCCTAATTTAGTTCTAAAATAATTAGTTTTATGTTATTAAATTCCATTCATTAATATAAATATGAATTTAGCTCATCTTAATTATAAAACTTAGAATTGTTACAACAATCCCTGAGGATTAACCTCGTCTTACTGAGAATTATTACTACATCGTAACCTTACACTTGAGGCGAGCGAACAAGTTTTTGGCGCCGCTGCCGGGGATTATGTTAACGGTTTTGAATTTTGTAATTAGGGTATAGTTAAGTTAGATAGGTTAGGTTAGGATTTATTACTTTAGTAAGTTTTTATCAGAATTTTCTACTACAAATAGTTTTTGTTTATTTTGTAGGATTTTCTTACTAACATAGTTCTTCAAATCCAATAACCCTTTTTTAATTTAGACTCATTTAATTTTTAGTTTTTGTTTTTGTTTTAGAATTTTATATTAGTTAGTTTTTGCGTGTTTTATGCCTCATCGGGAGCGTGATCATACATCATGACTTCTGAGTGAGGGAGATTTAGTTGAAGGCCTAGTCTATCACAGACGAGTTAGAAAACGTCTAAGGAATCTTGAATCCTCTGAAATCATGACCGAGAATGAACCGCACAATATTGAAGATGTTGAGCATGATGCACCACCAATTAAGACGGAATGTAATAAGAATGAGGAACACTATGTTCCTCCGGTTAAAACATTGAGAGATTATTTACAACCGGAGAAAACAACCACGTCTTCCTGCATTATTTTTCCAACTAATGCAAGAAACGTGGATCTTAAACCGAAAATTCTCAAGTTACTCTCGAAATTTCATGGACTCAACTCTGAAAGTCCATATGCACACCTTAGTGAATTTGAGGAGATTACCAATACCTTTCAATTTAATGATGTCTCTTAAGATGTAATCAAACTAAAATTGTTTCCCTTCTCTCTAAAGGACAAAGCCAAAGCATGGTTTCAATCACTTAAACCTAGAAGCATCGGGACATGGGCTAAAATGACCCGGGAGTTCCTTAGAAAGTACTTCCTGGTTCATAAAACCAATGCACTAAGACGGACAATTATGAACTTCTCCCAAAAAGGAGTTGAAACATTTTTTCAATGTTAGGAGAGGTTCAAGGACCTTTTATTAGTGTGCCCTCACCATGGTTATGAAAAGTGGCGCTTGATTGACTTTTTCGATGCCGGATTGAGTTCAACCATGTGCCAATTTGTCCAAATGATGTGTAATGGTGAGTTTTTGAACAAATCACCCGATGATGCTTGGGATTATTTTGATATGCTAGCCGAGAATGTCCAATCTTGGGACATCTCTAATTCAACTAGTAATCCCAAGTCAACCCTAAGAGAAAAAGGTGTACATGTATTAGATGGGGATGATGATTTAAACACAAAGGTGGCGGGTCTCACAAAGAAGGTTGAGGCCATAGAATTGAGGAGTGTTAACATGATAACCACCAGTGAGGCCGTTGAGAGTGTATGTGGTATTTGTGAGAGTGATGCTCACTTGAAAAAGGATTGCCCAACAATCCCTGTATCTCAAGATATCTTGCAAACTCAATCGAATGCACCAAATACTTACCAACACCCCTTTAATGGACCAAATTCTAACTTGACTAGTCTTGAGTGGCGATGTAAACTAAATTTTAATGAGAGAAATGACGCATGGTAAATACAAACAATGCGTCCCAAGGGCCTCTCAAAAGAGCACTCTTGAGGATACATTGAATGCATTCATGATATGACAAACTCAGATAAATCAGTCCAACATGCAAGCCATGAATGAACTCAAAATTTCGATTGAAAGAATTGAGACACACCTAGGAGTTAGGGAGAAATTGATTATTTTGACCCAATCTCATCCTAACCTCAAGAAATAATTGGAAACAAACACCAATTCTTCAACCCACCCTCATGTGGAACATGTTCAAGCCATCACCACTCTTAGAAGTGGCAAAATAATTGAAAATTTTGAACCGGTGAGGGCCACAAAGCCTAATGACCTGGTTGATTCTAAGAGTGAAAGTGAATTGAACAATGCTCCACAAGATGAAGAGCCGGAGCATGTGTATAAACTTGTAGCCCCATTCCCCCAACGTCTTGTCTCAATAAAAAGGCTAAGTAAAAATCAGGACATCCTAGAAGTCTTCCAACAAGTTAAAATCAATATTCCCTTGTTGGATGCAATTAAGCAAATTCCTTCATACGCTAATTTTTTAAAGGATCTATGTGCCGTAAAGCATAAGCAAAACGTGCACAAGAGAGTATTTTTTATAGAACAAGTGAGTGCCATCATACAACATAACACTCCCCAAAAATTTAAAGATCCCGAAAGCTCTACAATCTCTTGTATGATAGGTAACTTCCGGATCAATAGAGCATTTCTCAATCTAGGGGCTAGTGTTAACTTGATTCCCTACTCTGTATATAAGCAACTTGGACTTGGTGAATTAAAACCCACCAAGATAACTTTACAACTTGTGGATCGCTCCGTTAGAATACTGAGAGGAGTAATTGAGGATGTGTTAGTCCAAATTGATAAGTTCTACTACCTGGTAGACTTTATCATTTTGGATACACAAGCGGTTACAAATGCATGCACTCAAGTTCCTGTCATTCTAGGCCGACCATTCCTAGCAACCGCTAATGCTATAATCATTTGTAGGAATGCGGTTATGAAAATATCCTTTGAAAATATGACTATGAAGCTGAATGTATTTCACTTACACAAACAACAAGAGGATAAGGATGATGATGAGGATGAAGATGAGATCCACATGATTAATTTCATAGATACTATTGTGGATGATGATGAGCCACCCTCAGCTAAATTTTCTAAAACTTTAGAAGTTTGCGTGGCTTACTCCAAGGAAGAAATAAATTTGGATATTAAGGAGGCCTTCGAAGAGTTAAAATCTGAAAATTTGATTAATAAGACACCAATAACTGATTTAAACAAATTTTTTATGCAGGAACTTGATGGATTGATGCTTGATTTGCCTATGGAGAGGACAATTTCTGAAAATGTAGTGGTTGAGGACATATTCCAACCTACATAAGTAACTGAGAAGGTCGAAGTTTCCTACACTCTAGAAGAGTGTTTAACATATTTTGATGATTGAGATGATCCTATGATCCGTGACATTGTCAATGCCTTAAGGGAAACTTTACCGATGCCTACAAAGACTCCTTCAATGTGTAAAACTGATTTATCAATAGTGGAGACACCGGTAGAATCTAGAAATGTAGAGATCATAACGACTTATGAAGAAGAATTTCAAGTCTCCACATCTGTTTGGTTTATACAAACGGAAGAGCACCATCTTTGGGATGATCCTTATCTGAATAATTTTTTCCAGATAAGTTGGAAAGGAGGTTCATATTTGATGAATTCCAACCGAAGAAATCTTCCTTTCTTAACACATGGAGTGATAACTTTGAGAACCTGTTGAATTTTTTCAGCAGGATTTTCAATGGATTAGAATGACAAACATCACTCATATGCACTATAAAGCAGGATGGTGGATGGTATTACTGAAAAATCTTTTACTTCACCTACTAATTCTGCTAAATTTCATTCCTTTGGATAATCTTATGTATCAAGATTAACCTCTTAATCTAACGGAGGTATAGAGTAGTTTCATTTATTTTAATTGTTTGGAGTTGAAAACTTCTATGATCGACTCTCTTAGGTACTCTCGTTCTCACTCTCCTTTATTTTATCATTGCTCTCATGATTTCATGCTCATTGCATATCTTTTTACATTGAGGACAATGCAAGATTTGGTTGGGGGTGAGAGTCCTCGAATCTAGTAATTTGTGACATTTCAAGCAAGGTTTTTGTAGAAAATTTTTAATTTTTCTGAAACATCAAAACTCTTTTGGAAAACTTCGTTTCTATGCACTTAAGATGTCATGAGTATGAAAGGATGAAAGATGAAATGATATGATTTTGAAATCTCTAAATTAACTTAAACATGATCGTTTTACATGTGAATTCCCTTATTTATATGATCGATAGAACATTTGAACACTTTTGAGTCTAGTCCACATTATACGATTCTCATGATTTAAAGGGATTACTAGACTTGTAGATTGGTGAGATTGAAGATTTGAAGTGTTTAGGAAACAAGCCGGAGTACTTTGTCCATCCTTGTCCATGGGAAAATAACGAAAGATATGGATTTCTAAAAATCCTATCTAATGTGTATGAAAAGGAAAAAAGGTATGGGTATGATTGAGAATATGGTAGAAAATTCCGAAAAGGGCTACCTATTACCAATCGGGGGATAGTCTACCCGTAACCAAAGTCGGAAATGGGACGTGGTGTGAAAGCTGTTGGAAGGACGGTAAGGCAAATTTCTGTCATAAGCAATTGATTAATCTGTACACTCTTAGATCTTTGGTTTATCTGATTTACAAAGAAAGTAATCCCGAAAAATCATGAGATGAACATGCACAATGCACACTAGACCATTCATGTTCAGATTTGTCTATTTATCAATAAATCGATGAGGACTCTATGTGAATACTTATTATGTTTGGAAAATTTAGTATTCCAATCTCTCATCATTTAGTTTATCTAATTTTTACACTTATATGTCTTAAAGTCTAGAGAACCATAGTTTTCAAGAGAGAGTTGAGTTTTCGAAGAAAGTGATTATTTCACGCTTGTTTTGCTCGAGACTAGCATACAGTGACCCTAGGTCTAAGGCATTTCTATGTCAAAAGGGACTATGATCTACCACTAGAAATGTTATAGATCTACATTTTAAAATTCAAAGTCAGAATCTAAGGATGGTTACTCTACAACGAGTCATGTACTGCCCATTAAAATCGGTGTCTGCTGGTTGAGCCGTTCGACTTCACGGTCGTGGTTTGGTCTTCCCGTGGTCCCCGTCTCGACATCGGGAGCAAGCTCAGTGTCGCACCTTTCGACTATTGCTTAGCGGTCTCTTAGCTCGAGCCCGAAACAACAAGAGATTTAAGCAATCGACCTGCCAAAAGGGCAGTAGCCCCAAAAATATATTAAAGACATGTCCCCTATTGACATAGTCTTTACCTTTTAATCAAGGGTCATTGATCACTTTAATATAATTAAGGGCTTATATCGATCATGACCTGGAATATAAAGAATCTAGAATCTCTAGAATAAAATATTCATCTTTACGCCTCTTTGTGTACTTGTTTCGTATCATTTCTGAATGCCCATGAATTTCCTAATATCCCCTCAGCAAACCAAATGCAAACAAATTTCTCATTCTTGTTGAAATTTAGTTTTAACAATCACAATAGCTAAGTTTGTGACTTCCTATACCTAGCAATTAATGACGAAAGAAGAATCCACAAAGAAATTCATTACTACTGCACTTGAGCAACCTCGAGCCATGAAATGCGCCGTTTGAGATCACTTATCCGAATAATGGGTTTGTTATCACCAATTGGGAGGCATGATAGATAAATGTAATTTATATTTCTTTGATAACTTCGTAGTATCAGGCATCACCTCTAGCAAAATATAATTTATCTTTGATAACTTTTAAGAACTAGGCATTGCTTAGACCTGGCAAAATTCAACTCGACCCACTAACCCAACCCGACCCGATTTTTCCAATTTAGGGTTGGAAAATTTGACCCGAATTTAATTTTTGGGTTGACCCGACCTGAACCAAGTCATATAGGGGTTAAGTAGATTATCATATATTGATTTTCTTATTGATTTTCTTATTACCTAAATAATACATAGTTTTTTTCTCACACACCCTGCTAGGACCTGTCCACATGTTGTCAATTTAATAAACATGTGTACACCAATGATCACATTTTATGACATGTAGAACTGAAATATAATGAGATTTTTTTTTCTGGCGCTCATTTATTGGAGAACTGAAATGGTAGCTAATGGTCCATAAAATAAATTAATAAAATTACCTTAATGGTTATATTTATTTGATTGTTGATAGGAATTTATTGGATGGTTAAAATGAAAGGATCAAATGGTTCCATTTCAATAATTGTGCCCACAATTTAACTATTTAAAAAACTAAATATCAAATGGTCTTGTTGATTTAATCCAATGGTCAAAAAATAAAAATAGAATTGTTGGACATACTCCATTCTATCCATTTATTTTTCTCTTTCAGTATTTGCATAATATAAATACTCTATAAAAAAAGCCTTGGTTTATACACACACACACTTATGTACCTATTAAACATAGATGATTTGGTTTTCAATTGAATGCTAGTGTTATGTGCATCCAGTTTGATTTACAAATTAGTTGGTTAATCATTAAAATGCAGATCAACCCGACCCGACCTAGTTTAATTTGGGTTGGGTAAGGGTTGGGAAAATCCAACCTGAATTCAATTTGAGTCGGGCTAGGGTTGAGGTGGAAATGACCCGACGTGAACTTGACCCGACCCGACCCGACCCGACCCGACCCGACCCATTGCCACCTCTGGCATTGCCTCCTGTGAGATGTAATGTACCCCTATAACCTCATGGTGTCAGGCATCGCCCTCTACAAGATATGACCCACCCCCTTATGACACTGCGGTAATGACCTCCCACTGTGAGTTTTATTCCTATAACACCACGGCAACTGACAATGCCTCCCGCAGAATGACTCTCATGTTCGTAATGCTACGTCATCGGCGCTGCCTCCCGTAGAGCAAAGTCCCTCCTCTAGGCCTGATTTGTGCAAAGACATCATTTTCACTTACATGAGCCATGAATGTAATTGGCAATTTTGTCACATATCCTACATACCCATCACTATTCAGAAGTAACTGAAAACACATATAGGCCTAGCCAAGATGGCTGCCTGATTCTATCATTAAAAACATTCAAAAAGCATTATAAACACCTTAATCAATATAACCCAGAGTAGACTTGCTATCACCCATCACTGCATTCCAGCATTCCAAAATGGACATTTTTCACATCACAGAATAACCTTTGCATTATCATTCTAAAAAGTACATATATTTTTGACACATGAATTTCATTAAATACAATCTGACTCAACAGTAATGGACAGTACGAGTCAACCCGCCATACAGTCAAAATCTGAGGCAAGACTAGTGCCGCATACAAAAAAAAGGGCCACGTTTCCCACCAGGATTCTCCACACTCTAAACCTCAAATCCATCCTATGCTTGTAGCACGGGATACCAAGCTTTTTGGAACGTACTCTGAGAGAATATCGAATGATTCTAAGGCCTCTATGCAGGGCATAATGCCCAAGATGTGCGAAAGGAATTGTGTGCAAGCTACGCTTGAATGTGTGCAGGGCACCTAGTGCACTGTCGAACAGATGAGGGGCGTGCGTCATCTTCATGGTCGGTGCAACTAACCCCCAGAGCACTAGTAAAGGGCGTGCATAGGACATTATGTGCCGTGCATTGTTTCTGTGCGTCGGGCTAGGAAGGCCGTGCACAGGGAAAATAGGCCTGTGCATTCGACAACAATAGGCCATGCACAAATTGCTGAGCTACATGCACTAGTTGAGTTTTCCTGTGCTCATGTTGAGTTGCTTCATGCAGGGATCAGACTCGAAATCCAGAACTAAACACTTTTTGGCAAGTCGAGCGAGTAAAACATTCCAAAATGAGGGGTTGGATTACCTATTTATAAGCATTTCCAGCCGAAAATGACGACATGCAGTGGAACCTGATTGGTCCATGCAATTGCAAGTGACAGTTGTCTCGCACTGAAAGGGTCCAAATAATTGTTGTACGGCACTGTGTTGTCAACACACGAGTTGCTTCATAGTTCGTCGATGGCAAAGAATCTATCTGGTGCAAGTATGATTGCAAATAGCAATACATGACTTCGATAAAAGGGTCATCTCTCTCGTTACTAGTCTAATTGGGCAGATTTCAGGACCATTGGAAAGATAATTGGATAGGCTTTTAAACTAGCTTGGAATGGGCCATTGGAGCCTGAGTCTATCTAAAGTAATCACAAAGTAATAAATGAGCTACAAAACCCTTTGACCCTTCACTCGAGTCTATGTGCTCATGTTGAGGAATCCATAACTACTTTAATATAGCCCTATTTTAGCTGATCTTGGGCCCTTAGAAAGATACTTGGATAACTTTCCAAGTACGTTAGTCATGCTCCCAAGTATTATTCTATAAATAGTAGTTTTGAGGCCTTCTCTATTGAATAAATGTTATGGTCCTCGATTAATCGCCATGGAGCGTGTGGTCTCAAGGACTCACGCACACTCAGCTCCTTAGGACTCAAGATTAGATGGTTTCGAATACTGTCAAAAGTATTTTTTGAAGAGATGTCCAACTGTCATGGCTTACCTCATTCTGAAACTGATTGATCCTCTATTGACTGACTCAAAGTCGATTCAGACTTAGAAATGGATATTTCCTATGTCAACAAACTAATCTTTATACCAAATATGTACGGAGTTAAAGTTCATAGTTTAGTGTGCTTTGGCCGCCCTCATGGAGTCAATTGTATTAGTGCACTTTTTTGTGGCGTACTAGTGCACATTATTTGTCAATTACGTAAGTCAGAGAGTTTAGTGTCGGTTGAGATTAAAGAAGACGAAGACCGAAGACTCAAACAGACATACTACATCAAGGAAGAAGAAACTGGTAAAAGAGATGCCTTGGTGAGTCTTGAACCTTGAACTTTAACCAAAATGAACCTTAAACCTTAACCAAAACTCAAACATCTAGATGACCTTGACCCTTTAGGCAAACTTGTAGTCATCTTAGATTGACCATAGGTATCCCAAAAAACCACCCAAAGAATGGTTAAAGAGGTTGCCCTTACTGCTGTAAAAATTTAACTTAAGATGGCAAGTAGAACTGGGTTGCCGACTGGTCTGGACCCCTGGCCAATCGATCGTCAGACCACATACTAGGAAAGTAAGAAAAGTCTAATCCCTGGCCTAATTTGACCGGTTGGATGACCAGTTAGCTGGGCTGTCCGACCGGTCGTGACAAACCTAGAGTGGACAGCAATAATTTGCACTGTCCTAGCCATGCTCGACCGGTCAAGTCTCGAAAATGACCTGTCGGCTGCTAGCCGTTTAAGGCCGTTTTCTATCCGTTGAGGCTTTGTTGATAAAAAGGTTTGGCTCGATTTTTGGGGTAAGGAGAGATTTTAGTGCATTAGAAGCCACCTTGATTGCACATACCACTAGGCTCTAATCCTAAGCATTCCAAGTCATTTTCCTTGTGTTTTATCATAAGATGGAGCATTCAAAGCTCATGTGAAGATAAATTTGCTCTCTCTTGATCTTTAGATGTTTTAGACACCTTGACCATAGGTAGATCCTTTGTCTAAACCTCTTTAAAGATCTTAATGGGTGAAATTCCTCTAGGCAACCAACTTTTACTAGTTGTAGAAAATTCACACCATTTCCTATCACCTTAGGCATCTAAAGAGAATTACATATGAGGTAATTGATCGATGGAGCTGAGGCATTAGCAATGCAACAGTAACATGATTGGGGGAGCACAAGGGGAGCCGATTGAAGCACGAGAGAGCAAAGATCAAGCAACCCGAAGCGGGGCACAAAGGGGATCAAATTCAACAAGTAAGGTTGTCAATATGTATTGATTCCATCCACTCTATTCTCGGTGGGAATTGAGTGTAGAGTTTGTTTGTCAAACTCGAGTTAGGTTTGTTTGTCGATCCTTGGCTTATTAGTTAAGCCTAAAAATCTAGGAATGTTTCTCGACGCTTGACACGTTTGTCGGGCCTACAATCCAGGGTTGTTTGGCAATATGTTTATCAGGCCTAAAAAGTCTCCAAGGAGAGCCACCAACATGGGTGTAAATGTGTAGGTTGGGAGGAACTTGTAAACTCTCTAGTTGGTGTTCACTCACCTCAAGTGCAAGGTTGCGATGTAGTAATAATTCTCGGTAAGATCAAGGTCGATCCATAAGGAAGAAGTAAATTACAATTCAAACTATTCTAATAACTAGAATCTAGAAAATTTAAGAAAATAGTTTTTAACATAAAACAGGAAAATCTGAGATTTGAGAAGAACTAGAGCATCAAGGATCCACTTTTAATAGTTCAATACCATTCCATTCATCCAAGCACAATACAATTAGAATCAAAAGGCATATCTCTCATCTAATTGGAGGATATAACATTCAAGCACAAAAAGTCTCACTTAAATTTGCAAATTAGATTTTTAGTTCTAATGAAGCACATAGAACTTGAACTCGTAGCCTTCGAAGTAACAGTCATGCCAAGAGACTATAACATGCTCCAAGGTTACTACAATTCGAGTTTAAACAACACAATCATAGCAATCTCAGAGAATTGCAAGGAACTCATGTCCGGAGTATACAAACTCTCATAAAACTTCTAAAAATCCAAACTTTATTCAAACAAGAACTTAAAAATCTAAAGTTAAATAAATGGTACTTGAAGAAACGAATTAAAGCATTAAAACTAAGTACAAACTTCACCTCTTAGCTTTAGCTAAGGGGTTAACTAAAAGAAAGCATAATAAACTAGAACTAGAATTAGAAAAGAAAGAAAAACTGGAAGTAGAAGGCTAGGAAGCCTCCTAAGACTTGAACTTCTTGCTCCCTATGTTACTAGGTGTCTTAGGAAGAGAGTGGAGGTTGCCTTTTATAGAAATTAGTCATCGACTTGGAATATTTGAGAATTACGTAAGGACTTATGCACTTGAAGAGGTTATCGACCGATTGAAGGTGGGCTTCGACCGGTCGGAGCTCAATGGACAACGAACATAATAGAATTTTCTCCTGAATTTTACTGTAGCGACGAGTCTAAAAACTGTCCAACAAGGTTTGCACTTCAACACTAAATTTCCAAGCGGTCTATTGACCGGTCGAGACACTGTAGCGACCGGTCTACAATGGTCAGAATCTGTCCAGCGTGCGCAGCTCCCAAATCTTTAATTTTCGACCGGTCAAAGCACTGTTCTGACCAGTCTGGTGACCGATCTAAGGGGATGTTTCTTCACGATTCTTGGTCTTCTCTTCTCCTCTCTTTCTTGCTTCTTTCCTTCCTTTTTTGGCTTTTCCTTACATGATATTCAAGGTGTATTTTAGTAGTATTTAAGCATCAAATTGGTGAAGTCTCTCTCTCATTCTTACAATCACAAAAACATGCATTAAATTAGTCTTTAAACATGCAAACCATGCATAATGTGTGATGAATTGGGGTTAGAATATGCACAATTCAGAGCTCAGCAGTTGGGTGGAACTAAGTTAAAACACCTAGTTTGGGAAGAACCTAATTTAAACTCCCTAGTGAATGTCATGTGCTCAAGGAGCGAGTATTTGAACCGGGAGTGGAGTAGACCTAAAGTCAAAACACTATACATCATTGTGTTTGAGATTATATTTACGCACATTTCTTATTATGCATTATGTTTAATTGATTAATTATGAATGCTTAATTAAAATGTATGCTAGGCATTAGATAGACACATTCACACACAAGATGTATGTTTACAAATTAGAGTAGACTTGAGCTTTATGATCTATTCTCATATAGTCTACTTAGGTTGCATAGATTAGGTGCTTGATTAGTTTAATCATTTGATAATCTATGCTTGCCTAGACTAGGTAGCTTATTGCTTAAACCATATGTTAGTCTTGTGATTGGACCCACTAAGGCTTGGAAACTGAAGTGTTCTTGCTTACTTAGTTTATATTGTTAAACTATTTAAGTAGGCGAAAATAATCCCCCCCATCTCTAGGACTTAGCCATAATTTTAGTTGCTCCTCTAAGCTTCTGCATGCACACGCGTCCACAAGTGTAATCAAAGTGGCGCAATTTCAAATTGTAGTGCTTCATACATGGGTGTTATTGTTTCATGCATAAGGATATGATTAAGGTCCATATGATCAAACAAGGGATCCACCGATTTTCTATGAACATTCTTTGGTTGAGATTCGATAAATAGGACCATCCATCAAGTGTTTTTTTTTTTTTTTTTTGGCTAGTGCTAGCACTTGAAAGGTTTTAAATAGTCTATGAATTTTTTTGTAATTATTATTTTTTATTTTAATCACACTTGATAGTAATTCTGACAGTTAAGATCTCATGGTCTATGACTTGGTTTGCATGGGAATTAGATCAAGGATATTGATGGTCATAATAAGTAGAGAGATTGAGTCAATTGGTACATGGTTAAGCATGATTAGAAATGTTAGATGTAGCACGGCATATAGCAAATGCTATAAGGTTGTGGAGCACCATATTAGTGGTGCTTCTAAAAAACATAACTTTGTATAAATAAATTCTACCCTAGAGGAATTGAGAGAGAGCCTTTAGACATCCATACCCCTTTGGCAACACCTCAGGGAGAGAGAGAGAGAGAGAGAGAGAGAGAGAGAGATTACTTCTCCTCCCCGCATCCACACACCTACATGTATAGGGTCCACTATACGGACAACTCTTTATTGTGTGTATCTCTACTCTAGGGTTGGCATGTTGGCTCATCTCCTCTCCTCATTTAGTATAGATCTACGAGAACCTTCTAAGTTAAAGGCACAATGTCAATATTCTATGCAGTTTTTTACGGTGATGATCAAGTGGTAATTCTTATTGTAAAATTTTCTAATTTAATTTTTTTGTAGAAACTTGATAATATATAAACAATGATCCTTAGAGCATAGTTATTAAATTTGAACGTCTACCCAGTTTCAAAAACTCGAACAAAACCATCCTAATGCAAGTGGAAGCCATTATTTTGCTTCTAAGATCAAAGTGGCCATGGGTTTTTTTTATTAGAAAAAACTAAGGTAGTGGGCTTGCTTTGTAGATTAGATTGGTACTTCCTGTCTCTCTTTCTTTGCTCTTCCTAATGTTTGAAAACTTTGAAAACTCTACTAGTTTAAAAATTCGGTAAGATGAGTAGGTTGGTGACTTGGGCAGGTCACCTCCCAAGTCATGGGCAAGTCGCCTCACAAGTCAATGCGAAAGTAAACAAAAATATTAAAAATTATAGAAGATAGGAAGAATCCCAAAATCTCAATTTCTAACCTTCTAATAGATAATACAAAAGAAAAAGCTACAGTCCACATTCAACAGGAAAAACCCTAAACTTGGTGGCTAAAATCTTAAAATCTATATATATATATATATATATATGTATATATATATATATATATATATATATATATATATATATGTATATATATATATATATATGTGTGTGTGTGTGTGTGTGTGTGTTCATGTCATGGTCAATCCACCAGTGGTCTGAATCAACAATCCAAGGTCCTAATTAATAAAACTAAAATCCTGAGACATTATGTACCCATCCTAACAACTGAAGAGACACATGTGTAACCATCCTACCAAAAAGAAAGGCTATATCCCATGAATATAGAGATACATATGCTTGAACATTTTACAAAGATGTGGTCTAAGATTATAGACTGGAACATTCACCTATACAGTTTGGAATTGTAGATTGCACGCATTCCACAGAGAAAACAGCTTGAATGATTTTATGTAGTCACTTGATAGAGCCGACGGTCAGAATTGAGTCCAATCAAGTGGGAATCTTGCCAAACCAATGTCCCTGAGTTGACTCGCCAAGTTTTAAACATTTGCTCTTCTTCGGTTTTTTTTTATTGTTAAGCAGCTCACCAAAATGCAAAAAATAATCTAAAAGGTTGAGTGTCTATTTTATAAGCTTAGCATACGACAATCTTCTAGGCATTTGCCAAAGATGTTCTAATATTTTAGTGAATGGATCCAACTCCCACGGTCAGAGGAAAAAGGAGGAGAAGAAAAGGAAGAAGATATGAACCATTTTACCCTCACAATTAGTTTTTAAGAAGATTAATATACCTTAGGATTAGAAAGGACTCAGGAGGAAGTTCCAATAAAGAAAAGGGTATTTGGGGCGTTAAAAATATATCAACAAACAAGGTCATTTTTGTCATTTCAAATCATCTGCCCGCTGTGTTTTGTTTTTCTCCACCTGCCTCCTCTCTTCTTCTCTCCAGGTACACTGCATGTACCACAACCCTAGTACATACATACTCAAAAGTTTAGTTTCTTGACAGGTGCGGATCTGCATAGGGGTGATTTCAAAGCTCCATGGGACCCAACTTGATGTATTTGTTTTATCCATGCTGTCCATCCATTTTTCCATCTGATTTTAAGGCACAATTAAAAAATTGAGACAGATCTAAATCTAAGGTGGACCACGCCACAGGAAAACAGTGGGGATTGAACGTCCACCATTAAAATATTCCTAGGGCCCACTGTAATGTTTATTTTCCATCCAACCTGTTTATAAGGTCACATAGACCTAGAAAAAAATTTCAGTGGACCACGCCCCAAACAAATGTCAGCTTGATACTAAACTTCTGTGGCCCCTAAAAAAATTTCAATGGTAAGTGGTGATCCTCACTGTATGGTCCACCTGAGATTTGGATCTGTCTCGTTTTTGGTTAATGCCTTAAAATCATTTGGAAAAATAGATGGACGGCATGGATCAAACACATACATCATAGTGGGTCCCATAGAGCTTTGAAACCACCCCTTATGGGACTATAGCTGATCCGCCCGCTCTCTTGACAAGGCTTAGCGCGGGTTTAGGCATAACATGGACCATTTATTGTTCATATATTTCTATAATCTCTTTACATAATGCCTGCAGTTTTGGACCAATTTACCCTTACTATTAGTTTTTAAGAAGAGTCATAAACCTTAAGATTAGAAAAAGACTTAGAAGGGATTTCCAATAAAGAAGAAGGTATTTAGGGCTTAAAAAATATGTTATGAACCCAGGTTATTTCTATCATTTAAATCATCCTGCCTAGTCTTCTCTGCCGACTTTCCCTCTTCTTCTCTCCACGTGCAATGCATGTCCCACAGCCCTTGGTTATAAATGAATACTAAAAAGTTTAGTTTCCTGACAAGGCTTATGGTTCGTTTGGCCATAACATGGACTACAAACTCTGGGTGGGTTTTCACAATCATCATTTTAACATCTATGGGAGGGCACCCACGGTACTAGTTTTCTCACACACACACACACACATATATATCTCACGGTCATCATTTTATTACACACACACATATATATATATATATATATATATATATATATATATATATATATATATATATATATATATATATAGAGAGAGAGAGAGAGAGAGAGAGAGAGAGAGAGAGAGAGAGAGAGAGATCTCACACACAACTAATTGTTCATCCAACTAATTAATGTGTGGGCCCATCATGGTGTTGGTATAACATCTTTCCCTCCCACCATGAAAATAGGACATCCTATAGTTCACATGGATCTAACTGTCAAGTAAGGCATGACATAGAATACAATAAACAACTACAAATAAAATTAAATAAAAAAATCTTCATATTCACGTGGGGCACATTTAATGGTTGAATTGACCCCATTTTTAAGGCATACCATTTTCATTTGGGGGCACATTTTATGGTTGAATCGGCCTGATTTTTAAGACATCCTAGTTTCATTGTGAAACAATCTTGTTGGATGGGTAAGATGCCATATAAACACCATGGTAGGCCCTATAAGCGAACTAATTGGACATACAACTAGTTTTTTTTTTTATTATTATTATTACACACACATGCCCCCCCCCCCCCCCCCCCCCCCCCCCCCACACACACACCACATGGACACTCAAGCCATGTCCTCAGTGTTGAAATACACACCCTCATGGGCCACAGGCCTAAAAATTAGGCCAATCAATGATTTACGTGGACCACACTACACACAATAGTTGAGAATAGATACCTGCCCATTGAAACCTTGATCATGATTGCTTATAAGGCCCATTGAGATGTGTTTGCATATTTCTGACTTGGATGAGAGGTTGCACTAAATTTCAACCACATAAAAAACTCAGGACCCTACCAAGTGATTTTAAATGCTTTAGGCACAAATTCACATGGTTTCAGATGACACAGCCCACTTGAGTACTGGATACAGCTGGGTTTTTTTTTTTTTTTTTTTTTTTACTTTTTTTTTTCCCATAACCTAAAGGCTACCCACCAAATGCACAGTGTGATGTCCAACATGAATCATAGTGAGGTCCACAAAGCTCGACATAGATCTCAGTGGGCCCACAGAGCTTGCCCTCGTGGGAAGCTCCCATGAGGTGTGTGTGTGTATATATATGGGAAATGGTACCTGATGGAAGCTTCCAATGAGGTCCAGCTCCATGTCCCCTATGGTGTGTGATGGACATTCATGCCAATGCATTTGGTGGGTCCCTCTAGGTTATGGGATGTGCTAAAAATCAGCTGTATCCGTAACTCAGGTAGGCCACTCCATCTGAAATCATTGAAAATTATGCCTAAAAAATCTAAAAGCACTTGGTGGGGCTCACTTAAGTTTAAGAAAGGCCTGAAATTTGGTGGGACCTCTCATCCAAGTGGGACACACACAATGGATGGGTTAGATGTCTAAATCAAATTTCATTGGGCCCTATATACGGTCAGAAAGGTTTCAATGAGCGAGCATCCACTCTTAACTGTTGTTCGTGGTGTGGCCTACCTAAATCATGGGTTGGCTTGACTTTTAGGCTCATGGCATGTGTGTGTGGAAATGGTAATATGAGCAAGCCCCACTGTGATCTACATCGAACATCCATATCTTGCATTTGGTGGGTCCCCTCTAGGTTGAGAGATATCCTAAATATTAACTGTATTCGCAACTCAAGTAGGGCCATGTCAGAATGACACCATGTGAAATTGTGCTTACAACATTTAAAACCATTTGGTGGGGGCCACTTGAGTTTTCGTACTCTTGAAACTTAGTGTGTGTTGTCGCCAAATTGCGCTGATCAGAGATTCTTGCGAGGTCCCGATAATCTGCGAGCACCTTTACAACAATATTCGACTCTCAAAATCATCTGGTCGAGTCTCACACATTGGACAAGTACGGCGCACAGTTACCGAGTCATCGAGCCTTACTGTTGATAATCGAATAGTGGGAGAGCACAGAATATCTTTCCCGACCTGTGAGACGCCCGTCTCGTGGTCATTAAAAGGTGTCACACCTCAATATGCGAGTAACCTAGCTCGCGAGTAACCTCAATATGCGAGTAGCCTTGCTCGCGAGTAGCTCCGTCATGCGAGCAACCCTGGTCACTGGTCTTTAGCAATGATGTCCCTTAGCTTATAGTACCAGCAGCCCGTATAGGCCGATTTTGGACTTATCTTTGCCTATAGCTCCATATCTCAAGTGATTACTATCAAGGAACGTAATTGACCAGATGTCTAATTGGATTAGGCTATCCCCTTATCTAAGGATTGATAGGATAAGCTCCTTATCCCCAAAAATCATCAGTAATCTTAATGGCTTGCGTAACGGACTGGACCACCCGGATCTGCATAAATAGATAATCCTACAGGTGGTAAAGGTACAGAATATACAATCTCTAAACTCTAAATTGTTAGTTTCCTTTGCAACCATACCCTATCTGACTTAAGCTTCGGAGGGCTAACGGCTGGACGTCAGCCACCCTTAGTTTTCTCTTATATTCTTTCAGATTCGAGGGAGAGCTGGCTTGAAGGAAGGGGAACGTCTGGAGGATCCTGTTACCAAATTCGATGTTAACAGATTGGCGCCGTTGTTGAGCTCTTAATTGTGCATATTCTAACCCCAATTCATCACTCATTATGCATGATTTTCATGATTTAAAGGCTAATCTAATGCATAGTTTTGTGGTTGTAGGAATGAAAGAGAGACTTCATCATTCGGATGCTTTGAGACCCTTCTTACATACCTTGACGATCAAAGGAAATGAATAACAAAAGAGGGAAGAAGAAAGGAAAGAAGAGAAAGAAGAAAAGAAAGAAAAAGGAGCCCCACAAAGTGGTCCGACCGGTCTTGACCGGTCAGCTAATAGATGTCCCCTCTCTTAAAGCTACTGGAGCAAGGCCAGCCTTGTCCGACCGGTCTTGACCTGTCGGCCATGCAATTTCAGGGTTTCAGATTGCAGACAGAAGGCCATTTCCGTTTTTGGTTTTTCGGACCAGTTTTCTGGGCCCATCTTAATGATATTTGGAAATACAATATGTCCATGTCGAAGAGGAGCTCGACGCCGAACTAACCCTAAGTAGTTTCGTGTCGATCGGAGCTACGGACTGATCGTGGTGACCAAAACAATACGAACTGTCTAGAAAGTTCCAGATTCCGCCTACTCCACTCTAGGCCGGTCCAGGTGACCCATCATTGATGATATGAAGAATTTACTTTGACCAACTTCTAGACCACATTCATATATGAATAACCACAAAGTTTCAGATCAAAAGGATGTGTGGTTTGATCGTACCGGTTGGAGAAATATGGACCATCCAGAAAGATCCAACTACGCAAAGTTTATAAAAGCCCTAAGTTTTCTAATTTTCGGACCACATTCGGGGATGTTTTTGGACAATCTAATCCATCTATCATGTATAGGAGGAAGTTTTCTACCCATGTTCAAAATTTGGGATCAATCCGACATCTGTACACTTCGGAGCGTTGAAAGCAAGATGATTGGTTCTGAAGGTACCCGAAGTGCGCGATTTTGAGAGGCGGTCGCTGATCTGATTGGTGGGCCCATTCAGAAGATAATCTTGAAAATCTAAATCATTTATGAGGAATATCACATTACAAGGAAGCTACAAATCAAATTTGAAGGCAATCCGACCATCGGTTAAGCCGTACCAAGCGAAACAAATTCTGCTATGTTGTTGTACTATTGCTGCACTATAAAAGGAGGTGCTCTCTTCTATTCCAAGGCAACCAAGGACATGGGGAGCAAGGAGTTCAAGTCATAGGAGGCTTCCTAGCCTCCTCGAGCTAGTTTTTCTTCCTTTTCTTAGTTCTAGTTTTATTTTTAATATGCTTTTCATTAGCTAATCTCTTTGCTAGAGCAAAGAGGTGAACCTTATAGTTTTCTTAGATTGTTTAATTCGTTTTATTGGTTTTAAAGTTGGATTTCATATTTATGAACAATGGTTTGAAGTTAATACAAGTTCTAAGTAGTTTTTCTTAGTCTTATGAGGACTCATGGATGTTTGGGAGAATTGCTTGAGTTCTTAATGGTTGTGTGCTAGTCTAGACCTGTATGATCTGAGGAATTGGAGTACGCTCTAGTACTATGATCTTCATGTGGAAAGTTCCTACCAAAGTTCTACTTTTCTGGAATTCTGAACTATGTGAGACTGTATATGTGATTTGAATCAAGTTCAAATCATAATCTAGTTTTGTCTTGTGACAGGATTTAATGATGGTTATGATTGTGATCTTAGCCTATTGGAATTGGGACTGACCTATGCAATTGAGTATGTTCGTCAGCTTACATTGAGTGAATCATGTACATTGATCTTACATATGGCAGATTGTTTGGTTTAACTGTTTTATCATCCAACTAGATAGATCTTAATTTCGATTCTAGTTGAGAAAGTGAGAAACCATAGCGAATTATGCATCTAAGGAGAGCTATAAGTGGATCTTGATGCTCTAGTTATGTTTTCATTATTAGATTTTCTATTTTATGTTCAAAACCAATTTCACAAACCTCTTAAGAGTCTAGTTATTAGGATAATTTGAATTGTTTACTTCCTTCCCTGTGGATCGACCTCGGTCTTACCGAGATTATTACTACATCGCAACCCTACACTTGGGGAAGCGAACAAGTTTTTGGCGCCGCTACCGGGAAAAGAGGTTAAACGGTTCTAATTGTTCTAGTAGCTATAGAGTAGTCTTAGTTAGGTAGGATTTTCAGTTTTTATAGAAGTAGATTTTTTGATTTTTTTTTTCTAGATTACTAACAATTTTTTGTTGGATTTTGTAGGACATTGTTGCTGACATATATCTCACTCTATTGGGTAACATCTCCCCATCTCCTTTCTTTTTGTTCTTTTTTCTAGATTAGGGTAGTTTCCAATTCCTTAAAATTTCATCATGTATGATTGGACGAATGGTGCGTACAAGTACCTTTTGGAGGATGAGACGTCGAATTGGGAGACCCAAACTCATTGTGATTGGGATTCCTCCAAGCATGAATATTTTACTGAGATTCAAAGAACCTCCACTACCCCCTAATGTAAGATGCTACGTGATTACTGGGTTGAAAATAACAAGAGTGTTCCACCAAGTTTAACAGGAGGTAGGAATAAGAAAAAGGACCAGTGGAGTAATGACCAACCGGTAAAGACATTGCGTGATCACTTGTATGGTTATGCCTATCAACCATCTTATCAGTCTTCGTCATATAACACGTATGGTCTTCATCGAGAGAGTCCTCACACCTCTAGTCCAATGGAAGATGAGACAACCATGGATGCCAATAATTATCCTCAAGAATTTCTTTCTCATGATCCACAACCGACACGAACTCTTGAGGATACGCTGCGAGAGTTTATGAAAATAACTGGGCAATGCATACAAAACCTCTCGCCATCTCAAAATCCTGAACCCGACATTGGGAACACCGAATCAACCCCCAACATAGAGGAGGATGTGGCTATCCAAGCCCAACCCTTTTCTGATTTGATGACTAAACTTTTAGAGGATGTAGATCTCAGTGATCCCATCATTACCATCGATTATGGTGAATCAATTATCACTTTTAGCTATTCCGATTTGAATGATGAAGAGATTTCAAGGATGGTTGACGAACCCGAGGAATCTACAAAATCTGAAAGTGATAGTTTGATTTCCTACAATGAGGGTTTGAAGGATGATTGTGAGTCCATGATTTCTTCTTCCAAAGGGCCGAATGTTTTTGAGTCACCGGAAGATATTCTTGCTAGAGATATGGCCGAAGTCGATATTTTTGAGTCCTTCCACCAACAACACATGCTGGATTCTATTGTGGAAGAACTCCCTTGGGTTGAAAATTATGTTTCTTTGGATGACGAGGTGGCACAATCTGAAATTTCAAAAGATCAACCAATGCTAGATGATGTGCTTACCACTGAATCTGAAAAATTTTCTTTGGAAGACCTCCCCTTTATAGGGGAGGAATTCCTTACCCTTGAAACAGAATTTCCTCAATCACTTAGGGAGAACAAGGACCCTTTATCCCACTCTCTCGATTTCCTAGAAGAATGCATGACCCACCCTTATGATCTGGATGATGAGATGATTAAGGAGTTGGATAGTTTGTTAGACATGGTTTCGGTGCCTGAAGAACACCATTCCACTGATTTACACTCTTTAGCATTGTCTGTGGAAGCACCATGTAATTCTGAATTTGTGGAGGAGACAACCCAAACTGAAAAATACTTAATGAATGTCTCTCCACCATCATGGGTTCTTCAACCCATTGAAAATTCTAATTGGGAGGACCTGTTTTTAATCAATTACAACACAATTCAGAACTTGAGGAGATATCTTTTTGCTGCTCTTATCTCCTCCTTACATGCGTGTGGTGCACACTATGATTGGACCTTCATGAAGAAACACACCCACGTATACATTCGAGCAGGACTTTGGATGGTCCTCATGAGAAACCTATTGAAATTAATGAAGATCCTGCTCAAATTTGATCATGTAGTCGATCGGACTAATCAAAGGTAGGTAGGTAGGTTAGGATTTCTTTCTGCATTTAGGATTGAATAAGTCTCATTGAGACAATGGAAGATGCTAGAATTGATCTACTTACTACCTCAGGTACTCTCGTTCTCACTCTCCTTTGTTTTATGTCATTGCTCTCATGTCATGCATATTTCATATCTTATTACATTGAGGACAATGTAGGATTTTGGTTGGGGGGTGAGATTCCTTGGATGAATTTACAAGCTTTTGTGACATTTCGAGCAATTATGTAGAAAATTTTCGATTTTTCTAAAATTCAAAACTCTTTTGGAAAACATTGTTTCTATGCATTCAAGATGATACGAGAATAAGAAGAGGAGATACGAAGTGAGTGATGTTGCAAGCTTTGAACTTTTCTTAATATAATGGTTTTATATGTGAATTCCCTTATTTATGTGAGTGATAGAAAATTTGAACACTTTTACACCTAGTTCATATTACACGATTTTCATGGGTTGAAAGGATTATGTGATTTGTGGATTAGCTATACTTTGATTTAAGGTGTTGAGAAACCAAGCCAGGGTACTTTGTCTATCCTTGTCCATGGGAAAATAACAAAAGATATGGATTTCTAAAAATCCTATCTAATGTAAAAGAAAAAGGAAAGGAATGATGAAATTGGGAATGATGGAAAAATGGTGAAAAATTCCGATTAGGGCTACCTACTACCAACTGGGGGATGGTCTACCCGTAACCAAAGCCGGAAATGGGACGTAGTGTGAAAGCCGTCGAAAGGACGGTAAGACAAATTCCTGTCATAGGCTTGTTGTCGCTCTATACACCTTGAGATCTATAGTTTAGTTGATCTATGAAGAAGATAATCCCGAAAACTCATGAGATGAACTTTCACTATGCACACTAGGTTGAATTTGTTCAAGTTCTTCTATTTATCAATCAATCAGCGGGAATTTCATATAAACACTTATTATGTTTTGAGAGTTTAAGGTTTCAACCTCTTTCACCTAATTTCTTTGATTTTTATGCTTTTGTATCATGGAATGTATAGAAGAATAGTTTCTAGAGGAGAGTTGGATTTTGGAGAATGAAACTTGTTTCACGTATGTTTTGCTCAGGACTAGCAAAATGCTGGTTGGTGGGTGTGTTGAGCTCTTAATTGTGCATATTCTAACCCCAATTCATCACTCATTGTGCATGATTTTCATGATTTAAAGGTTAATCTAATGCATATTTTGTGGTTGTAGGAATGAAAGAGAGACTTCATCATTCGGATGCTTTGAGACCCTTCTTACATACCTTGACGATCAAAGGAAAGGAATAACAAAAGAGGGAAGAAGAAAGGAAAGAAGAGAAAGAAGAAAGGAAAGAAAAAGGAGCCCCACAAGGTGGTCCGACCGGTCTTGACCGGTCGGCCAATAGATCTCCCCTCTCTTAAAGCTACTGGAGCAAGGCTAGCCTTGTCCGACCGGTCTTGACCGGTCGGCCATGCAATTTCAGGGTTTCAGATTGCAGACAGAAGGCCATTTCTGTTTCTGGTTTTTTGGACCAGTTTTCAGGGCCCATGTTAATGATATTTGGAAATCCAACACATCCATGTCGAAGAGGAGCTCGACGCCGAACTAATCCAAGTAGTTTCGTGTCGATCGGAGCTACGGACTGATCGTGGTGGCCAAAACAATACGAACTGTCCAGAAAGCTCCAGATTCCGCCTACTCCACTCTGGGCCGGTCCAGGTGACCCATCATTGATGATATGAAGAATCTACTTTGACCATATTCTAGACCACATCCATATATGAATAACCAAAAAGTTTCAGATCAAAAGGATGTGTGGTTTGATCGTACCGGTTGAAGAAATATGGACCATCCAGAAAGATCCAACTGCGCAGAGTTTATAAAAGCCCTAAGTTTTCTAATTTTCGGACCATATTCGGGGATTTTTTGGAAAATCTAATCCATCTATCATGTAGCGGAGGAAGTTTTCTACCTATATTCAAAATTTGGGATCAATGCAACATTTGTACACTCCGGAGCGTTGAAAGCAAGATGACTGGTTCTGAAGGTACCCGAAGTGCGCGATTTTGAGAGGCGGTCGCTGATCTGATTGGTGGGCCAATTCAGAAGATAATCTTGAAAATATAAATCATCTATGAGGAAGATCACATTACAAGGAAGCTACAAATCAAATTTGAAGGCAATCCAACCATTGGTTAAGCCGTACCAAGCGAAACAAATTCTGCTATGTTGCTGTACTATTGCTGCACTATAAAAGGAGGTGCTCTCTTCTATTCCAAGGCAACCAAGGACGTGTGGAGCAAGGAGTTCAAGTCAGAGGAGGCTTCCTAGCCTCCTCCAGCTAGTTTTTCTTCCTTTTCTTAGTTCTAGTTTTATTTTTAATATGCTTTTCATTAGCTAATCTCTTAGCTATAGCAAAGAGGTGAACCTTATAGTTTTCTTAGATTGTTTAATTCGTTTTATTGGTTTTAAAGTTGGATTTCATGTTTATGAGCAATGGTTTGAAGTTAATACAAGTTCTAAGTAGTTTTTCTTAGTCTTATGATGACTCATAGATGTTTGGGAGAATTGCTTGAGTTCTTAATGGTTGTGTGCTAGTGTGGACCCTCGCCGTTCCGCGCTCCCACACGACGTTCTCGTCCCTTTCCTTTTCGGGAAAAGAAGGAGAGGATGCGTGAGTGCGAATCGCCGTTTGTGCCACTAGCTTGCCTCGTTCTCGAGGGCTTTGTTTGGTAGTCGTGTTAAGCTGGATGTGTTTAAATGAGTTTATATAAGACCAGAGTCGCCACTAGCCGTTACTTCGAATCTACAGTCGGCTAGACCCCGTAGAAACGTTAGAGAAGGGGATCTAAAGATTCATTCCTCTAAAATGACTCCTATTGATCTGCGGCCAGAGATTTGAGGTAAGGGATCACGGTTACAGGGTAGGAAGAGGTTAAGCACCCCACACACTGCCCGTACCGAGGTACGGTCTCTACTTCACGGAATCGAACTAATACTTGAAAGCCTGTTTTAATCCTCATATATTTTCATAGATGACAAGATGCATGAATGCAGGTCTGAACAGTAAGAGTTTCTGATGGGCAGGTTCCACTAACAGGCAAGCCCAGAGCATACGCTCGAACTGACAGGTGCTTTATGCGGAATACATGCTGTGTTCTTGAATGATTAAGGTGCTTGTAGTGATATGTACATGAATGCGGTCTGAACAGTAAGAGTTTCTGATGGGCAGGTTCCATTAACAGGCATGCCCAGAGCATACGCTTGAACTGACAGGTGCTTTATGCGAGATGCATGCAGTGTGTTTGAATAATCAAGGTGCTTGTAGTGAAGCAGGGGGGGTTGGAAGAAAAGTAAATGTTGCACTTATTCTTGATGCGAATGAGATGATGCTGGTAAAAGAGTAGCTAGATGGACGGAGGTGTCGCAAGGATTGACTTCGAGTGGCTAGATCAAGATTTGGATGGCTTGGGAGACTTGGGCCAGTGGTCAGGCTGGGCTGAACCAGGGCTAGGCTCTCCTCACTCGGGCTCTCCTTGGTGGAAAAATGGGCTAAAGGGTGGAGAAGGAAACTCGGAACGGACGGGCTCTCTCTGGGCTAAATGGTGTGTTGAAATGAGAAGGGGAAGGGGTATTTATAGCATTGGAGAGTGGCAGATCTTGTAAATATGTTTGGGCGGCCCCCTGTGGGCCGCTCGTACGGACGCTCCTCGGTTTCCAGCGCGTGGTATGGTAATTTCTCGGGGCTGCTGTTTTGACTCGGTGGGTTAACTCGGTGAGTTGACTCAGCGGGTCGACTCCGTGATTTGACTCGGCGGGTTGACTCGGTGTTTTGACTCGACGGGTTAACTCAGCGGGTTGACTCAACGGGTTAACTCAGCTGGTTGATTCAGTGGGTTGACTCAGTGAGTTTGACTTTTTAAGGATTTTTTGACTGGCTTTTCTTATGGGGGGTTTTTCAGGTTGATGTTTAGGGGTGGGTTGACTGGGTTCAGGCTTGAGTTAGGCTATGGATTGGGGCTTACAAGGGTGAGTTTGGCTGAGTTCGGACTTGGGATTTGGGGGTATGATCCTCCATTCATCCAGCTATCTCTATCAACAGTGTAGCCGAAGGTGGGGTGTCTACAGATGCCCCTCTTTGGCAGAGGTTGCGTGCAACCGAATGCCAAAGCGAGTGGACACCCCACTTCTGACCCAGTCATTCATGGATCATGGTCTGAAATCTTTGCTTGCCTTTGCATCTGTGTCAGTTGATCGTTTGGAGATTGATCACTCGCACATACTGCGGAAGTTTGGAGAAAACGTTGCGATTGTCCCTGCAGTTTGCTGCAACCTGGGTACCCAATAGCAACCCTTCCATTTCCGATCAGTACTAACATCGGAAAGGTATAGCAAAGCCTCTGCGTCGCTAGTCTTACGAGGTTACCGACCCTGTGGTTGATTGTATGTTCGATGTTTTCCCAGATCACTCCAGGAGTACATGTTTCGCTTGACTGTCAAAGTAGTTAGACGCCCTGCGTCAGATAGTCTTACGGGATTCTACTACGCCGACTTGGACTCAGTCAAGGTACTTCAGGCATCCACGCCTAGGTATGTGCGGGTGGACTTTTTCCACTCGACCTGCTGGTTTCGATGCTTGGTTTGTAATTCATTCTTTCCTCGATTGTGGTCTGGAATCTTTGTTGTCCTTTGTATCTGAGTCAGATGATTGTTTGGAAATTGATAACTCGCACATACCGCGGGAGTTTGGAGAAAACGTTGCGATTGTCCCTGCATGCGCTGCAACCTGGGTACCCAATCGCAACCCTTCCATTCCTGATCGGTACTAACATCGGAAAGGTACAACAGAGCCTCTGCGTCGCTAGTCTTACGAGGTTGCTGACCCTGAGACTGATTGTGTGATGTTTGATGTTTTCCCAGAGGAGTACTTGTTTCTCTTGACTGTCAAAGTGGTTAGACGCCCTGCGTCAGATAGTCTTACGGGATTCTACTACGCCGACTTGGACTCAGTCAAGGTACTTCAAGCATCCACGCCTAGGTATGTGCGGGTGAACTCTTTCCACCCAATCTGCTGATTTTGATACTTGGGTTACAATTCATCGTTTTCACCTGTTCAAATGGTTTCTTTAACCAAGCCTTTTGGCTTTCATCTTTTCGTATCTCGGCATATAGTACGACCGCACTAACACTGGAGTTCAGTTCAACCGTACTCTGAGTGCATTGGATTCGATGGTCTCCGGAGAAACCACGAGACATCGGATCTTATTTGATTTTTGCGTCAGCTCCTACCCAGAGATATGGAAGATCTCTTGGTGTTTTGGAGGCAAAACGCTCTACTGGGAAAATATTTTTTGGATTTTCGAAAAGATACCCACTCTGGGGAGTGATACTCCGTGGGGTTTTTATTTGCAAGTAGGAATTTTTTTTGTCTTTTTGAAATGGAAATCTGGTTTGCATGTGCCTCCACTAGGGATGCCTGTGGGTTCTTTGGCTAACCGACTTTTATTTTGAAAGCAGGTAAACATGATGATTGATACGATGCATGTAGATGCATGGAGATGCATATTTGATGATGAATGCAGGGTTTGGCTCATTCTCTTTCAGTTTGATGATTTTGCTTTTGCTGGGGATGCAGAGAACTTTTGAGTTTATTGCTTGCAGGGTTGTGCTTCCTTGGGATTTTTCTTTTTTCTACGGGCGCTTGGTTAGCGGGTTGGTCAAGATCTCGACCCGTGATCGATCACGTCCATCGTCCCAAGATGCTGTTTCTTTGCTAATGAGAATGTACGAGGATGTTATCCGACTTCAAGATGTTCTTCTGGGCATAAATGCGATTGAGACAGTGCTTGGTCACTAGTTTTGGTCAAGATTACAATTTACGGGCGTTGGATCCGTCATCCCAAATTATGAAGAGAGTGGAGTTCAAGACTCCTGAAGTGTAGTGCCGGGGGATAGTGACAATTTTTGTGATTTTTGCAAATATTTGGTCTGAACCTTTACCTGAGTGGTCAGGATAGAGATCGGTTATTGAAAACAAAGGAAATATTTTTTTGTGATTTTTGTAAATATTTTATTTGAAAGCAAAGGAAATATTTTTTGTGATTTTTGCAAATATTTGATTTGAAAGCAAGGGAAATATTTTTTTTGTGATTTTTGTAAATATTTTATTTGAAAGCAAAGGAAATATTTTTTGTGATTTTTGCAAATATTTGATTTGAAAGCAAGGGAAATATTTTTTTGTGCTTTTTGCAAATATTTGACTTGAAAGTAAGGGAAATATTTTTTGTGATTTTTGCAAATATTTGAATTGAAAGCAAGGGAAATATTTTTTTGTGATTTTGAAAAGTGATTTTGTAATGTTTTAGTATTTTGTTGGATTTTTCTGAAATGCAGGGAAAATATATGGAATTTTCATCAATTTCCAGCTTCTACTGCTGGTAAGGCACCCGATCCATTTTACGTCAGCGAGCAAGACGAGTCTCACACAGTTAAGTGCCGTAGTTTTACATCTTCGGATGACGAGATTGTTGAGGGTTTTCAGTCAACACACCCACAAAGTTGCATGTTCCTCATGTGCAATGCACATAGACTACGTATTGTCCGACGGACTCCTTCGGCCACAAAATGAGCTACATTCTCACATTTCCCTTAGTTAATCCAGTTTAGGGCCTTACGTTGCTCACAATTTCGTGAGGGTGCGCTCCACCTCCCAACAGCCTTAATCCCCTTCATGAGTTTTAGGAACAGGGAACATCCGTCAGATTCAACAGCGACTTCCAAATCAAGGTTGTCTATCACGATGCGTTCAACACGAACAGGATTGCGGGGTTCTGCCCGCCTCAGCCTTTACCTGTTTAAAAGATTCCAGACACCCGAACGATCAAGTGTCAGCCATGTCTGGAACAGGTTAGGAAAGAAAGCCCCCGAGAAGTTAATCCAGTGTAGTTTTAGGTCTTCGGACCGCTGGAGATGAATTTGTGCAGTTGAAATTGATGGTGAAATTTTTATTTTTTATTTTTTTATTTTGATTTTTTATATTTTTTTTGAAAAAGTTCCAGACTTCAACTCTGGTAATCAGGGTTGATGCTGGTTTTTATGGAAAGCTTGAAATCTTTTTGGTTATTTTTTGGAAATGATCCGGGCTATCAAACCTTGATCCCAGCGGTTGAGGTCGATGCCGGTTTTTGGTTGAAGGCAGGAAAAGGTCCCCCGAGAAATTAATCCCAGTGTAGTTTAAGGTCTTTGGACCGAACTTATGTATATGCTGAAAATACAATCCTTTTTGTGATTTTTCGAAAGATGTTCCAGGCTGTTAAATCTCAATTTGAGCAGTCAAGATTAACACTGGTTTTTATTGAAAATCTCTTAGGATTTTGTTCTCGACGTAGTTTAAGGTCTTCGGACCAAAACTTCGTACAGAATAGGGCAACACATTTTTTTTTAAATGATCCAGGTCGTCAGATCCTGGCTCGAACGGCTAGGATTGATGCCGATTTTTATTAAAAATCTCTCGGGATGTTGGTCCCGACGTAGTTTAAGGTCTTCGGACCACAAAACTGTACAAAACAGGGCAAACACATTTTTTTATTTTTTGAAAAATGTCCGGTGTCTGCGGATCTTGATTCGAACGATCCAAACTGCTACCGATTTTTATTTAAAAAGTCCCTCGGGATCTTGATCCCGACGTAGTTTAAGGTCTTCGGACTAGAACATGTACAAGCGATGCTGGAAATCACATTTTTTTTTTTAGAAAATGCCCAGAGTCATCAGGTCTTAATGAAGACCGATGCCGGTTTTTATTGAAACTCTCTCGGGATGTCGATCCCGACGTAGTTTAAGGTCTTCAGACCAAATTTTTGTACAAGACAGTAGCGATCAAGGTGGGAGATTCCGGGGATTCTTCTTAGAATGGTTCGGATCATCTGGTCATGCCTTTGGATGGTTGAGATCGCTGTTTGACCAAGTCAATTTTTTTCTTTCTTTTCCTTGAAAATTTCATGGAACTTTTCCACATCATCAACCCAATTTCTCGCCAATTTCTCACAAGATGAGATTTTGGTGAGATTTCTTACTTTTTCTCACCATTATCTTCCATCACTTCATTCTTACAAGGAGGTACAAGATTCACTTGCAACCACCCTTCCAAAGGAGGAGTTCTTCCCAAGGAGAGAGGAGGAGAGGTCGTTTTAACTAGGTGGGAGGTAGGACGGCCTCCTGGGCGCAGCCCGGACCGCCTCTGACCCCTGGTTTCTTCAGTGGGTTGGGTAAAGGGGTGCACCCCCCTTTTCTATATAACATGGGGCACCCCTACCCCATCCAACGTGCAATCTTTCTCTTCTCTCTCTCATACTCTTTCTTTCTCAAAGTTTTCTCTCTCCTTTTGGTGGTTCTTGGCTTCTCTCAAGTGGTGGGCCTTAGAGAAGTTTTGGGACAGCAAGGTGGTCCCTCTTTGGTGAGTGGTAAAGGTATGGACCACTCCCTTTCTCTTTTGTCTTTTTCCTTCTTCATTGTCTCTTCTCATGACTCTTTTCTTTTTCCATGTAGCTATTCCAAAAGGAGTGAAGGTGGGCCCAAGTGTTTTTGGTCTTTTTCTAGATCTCAAATCTCTTTCAAAGGTGGTGCATGGAGAAGGACATTGCAAGCTTTCCATTTCATTTTTTCTTCTCTTCTTTTCACACTCCCTTCATGTGTATGTAAAGGGTAATTTTGCCATGCCCATCAAGTGTGCATGGAAAAATATCCTATCTTTTCATGGGAGTTGGGCCTCTTTTCATATGTATCAAATGGGCTCAAAGTGAAGTTATGGCCCTTGGTGTATTTGATGGGCCCAATGCTTCATTTTGGGCTCCCTCTTACTTTCTCTTTCTTGTCATTTCCTTTGGAGCTTTCTTTTCTTTTCCAACTTCTTTCCAAGGTTTGGGCCCATGGGAATGGTGGGGCCTACCTCAAGTTTTGGGCTCATGGGGCTCACTTTGGGTGGCCCCATCTTTCTTCACATGTGTATGGACAAAAGTGAATAGCTCATTCTTCACTTGGATCTCAAGTGGGCTAGATTTCTTAGTTGGGCCTTTATGGGCAAGTATCCCAAATCTTCCACCATATCTTGATTATGATGTACATCCTTATGTACAAAGTGTGGTGGGTTCCTTAGGATTTTTCCATATGGATGGGCTTTTGGGCCCTCATTGAAATTTAGATTTCTTTGGACCACGTGTGCACCACTACACTTTGTTCATGTAGGATTTTTTTCCTTTCATGTTTTTTCTTTTGATGGATGGAGGACTTGAGTTACTTGATCATCTACAAGTCCCATGAGTGAGTTGTTCCAACAATCTCACTAAGTTCAAATGATTTTTTCTTGTGGGAGAAAAGTGGTCCTCAAGAGTTTCCTTAGATGTTGTCAATCTCAAATGGATGATCCTCCTTCAAGTGAGCTCTCCATGCAACCATAGCTCCTTGAACTTTTCTTGGGGTGCTTAATGGGTCATCCACCATCATTCTCAAAGATGAGTGATTTTTCTTTCAATTTGTGAGAAAGAATGATACCCATAAGTTGCCCAATTTTGTCCCATGCTTTGGGGTACTTTGGATTTTGATCTTCAAGTGGGCTATGTATACCATTCTTAGGCATTTTCATGATGGTTGGGTGACTCATCAAGCCATGCCCTCTTGTGCCCAAATGGTCCCCTTGTTTTGTAAAGAAATTGGTGCACATGGGTTGCCCAAACTTGCCCTTACATGGGCATTTCCAACTTTGATTCTTCATGTGGGCTATGTGCATCAACTTTTTACCATTAGCCTCTTTGATTCATATGTTTGTGGGTAGACCGCCATGTTGTGCTCTCATGGTCAAAACTTTCATCAAGATGGTGCACATAGGGGTGCCCATGGTTAACCCATGAATGGGTCCTCATGTTCTTCAAGTGGCTCATGTGCTCCCTTTAATCCATTGAGGTGAGGCATTTGGGTTGCTCTTGGGGGCCCACTTCCTTTCTATTCCCCACTTGTCCATGTACATGTGTAAAAAGATGAAAACATCTTAAGTGAGAATCATGGCCTTGGCATAAAAAGTGGATCAATCCTTGGCCACATGTGGACTTTGAAGAGGGATTTCTCATGTGAAGTAGGATTCTTATCCCTTGTTGATCTCATGGCACTTGAGTGCATTTGTTGTCCAAAGTATGTCCTTGGATGATGGACTTTCTTTGCCTAAGGCATGGCATGCAACCTTCTTTAAGGTGGGCCTTGCTTTCTTTAATGGGCCCGACACATATCCTAGGTAACACATGGAGTCGGACTTTGGATTTTGCATCTGAATGTGAGCCCCATCCCATGGGTTTCCTGGATGATAATTTAGGATTTTGATGGGTAAAGGATAGGGACTTACTTTGCCAAGCTTGTAGGATTCAATGACGGACGGTACCAGAGGACGTCGAGTGATTGATGAGGATGATCCTGCCTTCATCATCCGCCGAGGGGACCACATGTGTTCCTTGCCTATGGAGCACCAACCTCTTCCCGCCATCAAGGGTCGAGGTACCAGGGATCATTGGGATAACTGGGTGAAGGATCCACAGCCTTTGCTTGAACGAGTATTGGCTGGTACTCCTTTTGCTGGCCTCCTCACCTTACGCTTTCATAACAACAGTGCCAACCGCATGATGCTCGCGGCCCTTTGCGAGAGGTGGCGGGACGAGACCCACACCTTCCAGCTCCCTTGTGGTGAATGGGGAATAACTCCCCTGGATATTTATATGCAAATTGGCTTTCCATTTCATGGGGCAGTTGTTCCCCAAGTCAGCTCTCTGGCTCCCATCACTTCCACCGACTGGCTACGGCTCGTTGGTGATGTCCCGCCATCAAGTGAAGATGCGATGGTTCTACAATACTTTTGCCTCCGTCATCCCCACTACCGAGCTAGAGGCCCTCCACAAAGCACGGGCCATGATCACTTACGCTTTCGGGTCCTTCCTTCTCTGCCACGCCAATGAGAGGGTCGATCCTAAATTTCTTCGCTTGGTTGAGGATCTACACCACCCCTACAATTGGAACGGGCTATCCTGACTCATATTTTCCAGGGTCTGGATAAGACCTGTCGGAATAGTCGGTCCTACACAGGTTTCTGGCCTGTCGTTGAGGTGATTCTTCTTTCTCGTATCTTGGAGACATTTACCCTCTTCCTCTCTCTAATTGTTAGGTGTGCCCTTGCCCAGACTTTCTTTTATGACCATTTTCCCCACCTCGCGCAGAGGATACGGAACGATATTGAGCCCTCTTTGTATCGCCACATGTACTGGCACCAACAAAACCGTCAGCGAAACTCCCGAGTTTCTGGGGACAATTGGCTCGTTGACATAGACGGGTTGACCGTTGATGATGTAAGTATCTTGCTTTCCTTATCCCTCGCTCTGTACTGTAATTGACCGTGGTGACCTCATTTGCTGTAGCTCGCTCGGATGCCGTATGCCAGCTTCCCTCTCTATTACACCCCTCAGCGTGTACAGGCATATGATGCTTCATGTCTCCGTATCATGCTTTCTGACGCTGAATCATTTCAGTGGTATCTGGGTGAGAGGCTGCTTCGGCAGGTCACTGGGGTGGCTCGGGTCCCTTGTTTTGCACCTCCTCTAGCTGCTCAGATCCCTGCTAACGAGATGGCTGATGCTCTTGTGGGCCAGCCCGGGTTTCGTTTCACAATCCCAGATCGCGACTATGATGAGTGGTATTTGTTGTACGGCCAGGGCCTCTGCTTCCTCCGCTCTATGTTCCAGGGGGCCGTCGCAGATACGCTGGAGGCTCAGTGACAGCTCCTTTGATGGATCTTTATCGTCGAGAGCGGGACGAGAGGAGGGACGATGATGACTATGTTGGCGACTTGTAGCCTGTTTTTGTGAAGGTGTATTCAGCTTGCTTGATGTACAACTTTTTGCTTTTACTTTCTTCTGTATCAAAATCTTTTGGATGAATATACAACCTCAATTCTTCTCAGATTACTTGATGACGCCTGGATACTTTGATTTCTGACTCATTCTTTAATGACTTGTGGGAGATGAGACTTCTTAACTGCATGGATGATGACTTGAATGGTTCAGACGGCTTGATTTGGCCCTGTGGGCCCACTTGAGACCTCGGCCTTACTTTGGAGCACCCTTTCTTGACATTTTGTGAGGCTAAGAAGGCTTCTCATGGTGTGGATGATGACTTGAACGTCTCAAATTGCTTGACTTGGCCTTGTGGGCCCACTTGATGATCAGATCTTGGATTCTGACCCTTCCTTTGATGATCAAACCCTTGGTCTTGTAATTTGATGACCCATGCGAGCTCTTCCATGGTTTGGATCATAATAATCTGGTCTTCGAATGGCTCAGATTGCTTGTGGCCCTCTCTTGATCATCTTTCCCTCTCTTTGACTTGATCAGACCCATTCTGACCGCAGCGCTTCGTGATTGGGCAGGTGGGGTACCTTCCAAATGATTCTGATCAATCTCAATCGAAATCTGGGATGGATTGGAGCCTTGGGCGGCCCTCAGGGTGCCATCTGCTGATGTGGACTGTCAGCCTCACCTACCAAGAACCATGGAGCCAATCCCGCGGAGAGAGAGGGAGCGCGTCTGTACGGGCGGCCCAGAGCGGGCCGCCCAAGGCTCGCCTCTTGTGCGGCCTGGACTGGCTCGGGTTCGGACATTCTCTGTTGTCTGCTGCCCTTGTCTCCACCTGCTCTGTACGTCCAGGTTTTATTTCAACCATGAATCTTCCCTTTGTCTCCTCTTTCCTCCTCATCTTGTCCTCATCTTGCTTTGTCCTTTCCTGGGCAATGGATGGTGGAGATTTAGGGGTTGTGGGGGCTGTCCATGGTGGGTCCCACACTTCAGAAAGTGTTGAAGGCTTTAATGATGGAGGGATTTCTTTAATGGATGGTGGAGATGGTGCATTGAATGGGGGCATTGATGAGGGGTTAGGGATGGTGGTTGGTGGAGCTTTGAATGGCCCCATTAATGGCAGCCATGCTGAAATTTCATATTTAAATGGGTTCCTCATTATGGGAGAGATGGATGGCATGGATGAGATGGGAGGATGGGACATAGGTGAGGCTATGCACCCCTTGAATGTGGGCCACCTAGATGATGTGATTGATGGAGGTGATGGGACCATGATGGACATAGATGGGCTGATCTCATGTCTGGATGGGATGGATGGTTCAGATGATACCTTTGACGGTTTGGATGCTCTTGATGATGGTCGAGATGCGCGGCATATTTGTTTGGGTGGACTTGATGTGAGGTGTGGATGCCTCGATGATCCCTTTGATCGCCCAGGATGATGACTGGTTTCATGATTTCCTGTTGGAGAGGGCTGCAGGTCCAGATCTGACCATTGATTCTTCGATCAGGGTTGCCGGGACCCTTCTGGATGGTTCAGATGCATTTTTCGATGGTCAGATTGGCCAGGATGCCAGGATGTGTGGTGTGATCATTGCCGATAGCCCTTTTGCTGGAGAGTATCGTCCTTCTCTTGACCGTCGGTCCTTTGCGCACTCTGTTCGTGAGGTGGGCGAGTCTTCTCATGCAGGCTGAGGTTATGACAGTTTCAGACAGTGATGCGACTATATCAGACGTAGCCGTTACTGAGAGTAGGTCAGGGGCTGTCGAGTCTGCAGAGGTTCCACCTTTTCCTTCTCCTTTGCCCGTTGATCTTCCGATCCTTGATGAGCTGTCATTGATTTCTGGGCCTTTTGTTCTAGAGGGGGTACCAGTGAGGACTTGTCAGCTGCTTCCTCGTCCTTCTTGCTTGCCACAGATACTTGCTTGGCTTGATAGTTTGTCAGCTTATGAGATTCGGGATTTGGAGTCCTATGGCTTCGGCAGTCTGATCCATATGGCTAAAGTTGACATTGATTGGAGGATGCTCGGAGCTGCCTTGATTGACTGGGTCCCTTCGTTGAACTTGTTCACGTTCAACGATATGGAGATGGGACCTTCTTTAGAGGAGCTTGTACGCTTGACAGGCCTACCTTGGGATTATACTCAGTATTTCTTGCCGAAGACATCGCCGAAGACTGTCACACCGCAGAACTGGTTCGGGATCCCCTATCTTGTTCGGCCTGCAGCTGCCGGCCAGGATGCTGTAGTGTTCTCCTTGGACTTGCTGTATGATCTTTTTTCGGGTCCTCGGAGTGTGGCCGGATCTGTTTTTGCTCGGAACGCACTGATGTTCTGCTTGATAGCTGAGGTGTTGTTCTCGGGATGGCGCAGGTCCCAAACTCCTTTGCTTTTTGATGTGATGGGCCGAGCTATTCGACGACAGGGGATCATTTCCCTCATCTTGGCCGAGCTGTTTAATGGGCTGACTAACTGTGCCCTGGGCCGCACTCGTGTCCTTCGCGGCTGCTGTGCATTTCTTCAGGTATCTTTTCTGCACCTTTCTCTTCTTGCTTTTTAGGAATTGCTTTGCTCTAGCTGAACTTCTTTTCCTTCTTATGATCAGGTTTGGCTATGGGAGGGTCTTTCGCTAACCGTTCCTGTACCTTTTCCTGACACCCGTCGCCCAGACCTTATGCGGCACATCATGGAGTTTCTTCCGCATACAGCTAGGATGAGCGAGCCTTTGTATCGCAGGATGTTCGCTAAACTTCGTGACTGGAATGTTCGTTGGGAGTCATCTTGGCTTTCACTTCCTCCAGTGCTTTGCGATGCACACCGCCTTCCTCTGATGCTGGTAGGCTTTCGATCTTACTTTTCCTACCACCCCACCCGGTTCCTGCGGTAGTTTGGGTACGAGCAGGATGTTCCTCTTTTTGCTTTTATGGGTATCGGGCGCCGAGCGCTTCCATCTAGGATCTCTGACTTTAGGACTCGAGTCGATGGATCTTAGGCGAGTTATTTGACTGCTGATCTGCTTGGTTTTGAGTTGCGGGCTTTCCCGATGGCGACCGCCTCGTATCAGTACTGGGTTGCTGAGCAGTCTTTGTATCGACGTATCCCTTGCTGGCACCAGACTGCTAATGAGGATGAGCAGGATATCCTTGGAGATGCTGGCTCTTCATCTGGTTCATATGAACCCTTTGAGGAGCGTTCGTTCATTGATCCTGGATTCCTTTTGGCCACTCATGGCCATTTGCTGTCTGAGATTTCCGCACTTCGGTATCATTGTGAGATGATGTCGCGAAGATTGGCTGCCGATCAGAGGTTGTCTGATGAGGAGACAGCGATCCGTACCCATGAGCGCGATGAGGCGCATTACCTTCGTATAGAGGTGAGTAGGTTGAGAGCGAGGCTATCTCTTTATGAGTCAGAGGACTTACCTGATGTGGCCGAGGAGGAGGGTAGAGATTGATGGTGTTGGCCACCTGCACATTCTTTTTTTGCATATATGATTGATGATGATGCATTTTTTGTATTTTTTGAAAAAGATGACATGATATGTGTAAAAGAAATATGATGCTTTTAATGAAAAGAAGAAAACTTTTTTGAGAATCTATTGTGCCATGAGTTGCCTTGTGAGTGTGTCTGGATTTTGTGTCGGGATATAGGAATCAGAGTTGGGGCTCAGCCAATGCTTTGACCGATGTCTCGAGATTTGACTTGTGTGATCCTTTGGTTCCCTAGAGGTGTAGGCAACGGAAACTGTGGCCTCCTGAGTTTGTCAGAATTTGTAGAGCTCTTTGGTCTTGACTGCACTTCTTCTTGTTCTTGAACTGTGACTGCTTGAACCGATCTGGACCGTCTGATTTCTTGTTACCTGCACTTTTCATTTTTCTTCTTCCATTTGAGCCATTTTTGCCTGTAGCGCTCTTTCGAGTTTTCACTACAACTGGCCTTTTTTCCGTCATTTTTGCCCGTGGCGCCCTTTCGGGTTTTCACCACGTCCCGGGTGTTTGATCTTGCCTGCCCCTTGGCAGCTATGCTATTTTTACCCTCAGTGCTCTTTCGGGTTTTCACCAAGTCCGCTGTATGCCCATTGTTTTTACTCGGAGCGCCCTTTCGGGTTTTCACTCCGCCCTCTTTTTTTAGGCATACATTTCCTTTTTTTTCTTTTTTTTCTTCTTTTTTTTTGGATCTTTGGATAACTGTGGCGGCTAGAGGTCGGAAATCCGTCGTTGCCGGCCGATGGCAGTCTTTCAGCCCTGATCCTAAGTCACGATGATAGAGCTGTTGGTCTTAGCTAAAGACCCTTCTGAGATGAATGGATGGATGACTGTATTTCTTCTTGGGTTGATTTTTCTCGGGTGCCTTGCTTTAGCTTCCCTTTTTCTTTTTCTCCCTCTCTTTTTTCTTTTCTTTTCTTTTGTATTCTTTTTCTCTTTTTTTTTCCTTTTGAATCCCCTTATTTGAAACACTTGTTGGTGTACGAAAATGATTTCTCAGAGGTTTTAGCTTCGACCTCTTGACTTCAGCTCTATTAAAGTAACTCTTGATAAGGTCAGAATGACTTACCCGTGAAAGATCTTCACTTTGTCGGCGTTGATTGGCTCAGAAAGATCCATCCCTCTCATGCTGGTGAGTCTGAGGGCGCCTCCGGGAAGTACTTCTCTGATGATCAGTGGCCCGTCCCACGAAGGTTTGAACTTTCCTCTGGGATCCGGAAGGTGCGACGGTAGAATCTTCTTCATGACCATGTCGCCTACCTTGAAGCTTCTTTTTCGGACTCTCTTGTTGTAAGCCCGAGCGATCCTTTTCTAATAGCACTGTGAATGACTTAGTGCACCCATGTGCTTTTCATCTGCTAGTTGCAACTGATCGAATCTGGCCCGTTGCCATTCTCCTTCTTCAATTCCGCTTTCGAGTAACACTCGTAGTGATGGTATTTCCACCTCGATTGGCAGAACTGCCTCCATTCCATAAGTAAGCTCGAAAGGAGTAACGCCCGTAGCAGACCGTACAGACGTTCGATAGGCCCAAAGTGCATATGGGAGCATATCTGACCAATCTCGATAGGTCACGACCATCTTCTCAAGTATCCCGACGATTGTCTTGTTTGCGGCTTCTACCCCAGCATTCATCTGAGGACGGTAGGGGCTTGATCGATGACGTTGGATCTTGAATTTGCTGAGGAAGTCATCCATCTTCCTGTTGACGAACGGGGTCCCATTATCTATGATGATAACATTGAGGATTCCATATCGGCATATGATGTTGTTCTTCATGAGTTTGATCACCTGAGATGCTGCAATCGTGGTGTAGGAGGTTGCCTCTACCCACTTGGTGAAGTAGTCGACTGCCACAAGTATGTACTCATGACCATTTGATGCTTTGGGACTGATCTTGCCGATGATGTCGAGTCCCCACATGGAGAAGGGCCAGGGGGTGGTCAGGTTGTATAATTCTGATGAGGGGGCATGGATTTGATTCGCATGCTCCTGACACTTGAAGCATTTTCTGACGTGCTGGCAATAGTCCGTCTCCATGGTGAGCCAATAGTAGCCGAGTCGTAGAATCTTGTTTGCCATCATGTGCCCGTTCATGTGTGGGCCACAGATTCCTTCGTGTATTTCTTTCATGATCTTTGCAGCTTCTGTTTCATCAACGCATCGAAGGAGGATGTGATTATAGGATCGCTTGTAAAGAACTTCGCCACTGATGGTGAACTGGGCAGCCAAACGCTGGATGGTTCGGCGATCTGTTGCTGTTGCTAACTTTGGATACTCCTGGGTTTCGAGATAATGCTTGATGTCGACATACCAGGGTTTGTCAGGGGCAGCTTCGGCTTCTTCTATTTGCAGGTAAAAAGCAGGTTCTTCTTGAATTTCGACTGTGAGCTCCCATTCTGAAGCTCCTTTCGGGATCTCGAGCATTGACGCGAGTGTGGCGAGAGCATCTGCAAACTGATTCTTGGCTCTAGGCATGTATGAGAAGGTGACTTCTTTAAATTCCTCGATCAGATTTTCAAGATACACATGATATGGTATCAACTTCTCGTCCTTGGTTTTCCATTCGCCATTGGTCTGATTGATGATAAGCTATGAGTCTCTAAATACTCGTAGCTTCTTGACGCCCAGGATTATGGCTTCCCTTAAGCCAGCGATGCATGCTTCGTACTCTGCCATGTTGTTGGTGCACTCAAATGCTATGCGCCTTGAGATAGGAATAGGGACATCATCTGGAGAGTAGAGGATTGCTCCAATACCACTCCCTTTAGAATTTGCTGCGCCATCGAAAAATAATGTCCACTCATCTTTCTTCTTCTTTTCTTCCCCTTCGATAAGCAAGAGATCTTCATCAGGAAAGAATGTCTTGAGCGGTTGCTAATCCAGGAGGGAGTGGGCGGCAAGATGATCGGCGAGGGCCTGCCCCTTGATTGCCTTCTGAGTGACATAGGTGATGTCGAACTCAGACAGGAGTAGCTGCCATTTAGCTATCCTTCCAGTGAGTGCCGGTTTCTCGAACAGGTACTTGAGCGGATCCATGTGAGCGAGTAGGAGAATAGGGAATGCAATCAAATATTGACGGAGTCGCTGAGTTGCCCAGACTAGGGCGAGGCAAGTCTTCTCGATCGGGGAATACCTGGTCTCGTAGTCGATGAACTTTCGGCTCAAATAGTATATTGCTTGTTCCTTCTTCCCGGTCTCGTCGTGCTGACCGAGGACACAGCCAATGGCTTCTGCTGCTACTGAGATGTATAACAATAGTGGACGTCCAGGAGTAGGTGGCACTAGGACTGGAGGATTCATGAGATATTTCTTGATGCGATCGAAGGCGACTTGGCAATCATCATTCCATTTTTTTAGAACGTTCTTTCGGAGGAGCTTAAAATGGGTTCACAAATAGGTGTGAGTTGTGCGATGAAGTGACTGATGTATTGAATTCTGCCGAGGAAGCCACAAATTTCTTTCTCTGTTCTAGGAGGGGGCATCTCGATGATTGCTCTGGCTTTGGTCTCATCGACCTTGATGCCATCCTCGCTCACCATAAGCCTAGGAGCTTACCTCCCATTGCACCGAAGACACATTTTTGAGGGTTGAGGTGGAGCTTGTACTTTTCTAATCTGTTGAATAATTTCTTCAGATCTTCAAAGTGTCCTTCAATTGTGCGAGATTTGATGATCATATTGTCCACATATACTTCAAGCTCTTTGTTCATCATGTCATGGAATAGTGCTGTCATTGCTCCCTGATATGTTACTCCTGCGTTCTTCAGACCGAACGACATTACCCTGTAACAGAAGGTTCCCCAGGGGGTGATAAACGATGTCTTCTCGCGATCTTCGATGGCCATCTTGATCTGATTGTAACCTGAGAACCCGTCTATAAATGAGAAGATCTTGTATCCAGTAGTGTTGTCGACTAGAGTGTCGATATGTGGCAAAGGGAAGTCATCTTTTGGACTGGCTTTGTTGAGATCTCGGAAGTCGATGCACATTCGAACCTTGCCGTCCTTCTTTGGTACTGGTACAATGTTGGCGAGCCATTCAGGATGGTTGGAGACTACCAAGAATCCCGCATTGTACTGTTTGATGACTTCATCTCGGACTTTCAGAGCCCATTTTGGCTTCATTCTTCGAAGTTTCTGTTTCACTGGCTTTATATCTGCCTTGGTTGGCAGATGGTGTACAACGAGCTCTTCATCGAGCCTCGGCATGTCTTCATATGAGAACACGAAGTTGGAAAATCTTGGAGCTAGGAACTTTATCATTCTCTACTTCATCTCAGATGGCAACGATTTTCCAATGCGTACTTCCCTAGGGATCTCAGGTGTCCCCAAGTTTACTATCTCGAAATCATCGGCTACAACATTGGCTTTGGATTCGAACTTTTTGAGAAGATCCTCTAGTTCGAGGGCCGGGTCATCATCTTCCTCATCCCGAGCTTCGTCCAGGCCCATGAGCTCGAAGTCTAATTCGATGTCAAAGTCATATGTTTCGACTTCGAACTCATGCGACTCTTTAGACGAACTTGGCACACTATTGAATGCAGGAAAAGAAATGTTTTTTGGTTTTTGAGATTTTTCTGGAATGGAAATGCTAGATATTTTTGGTTTTTGAAAGTTTTCAATTTTTTTGGATTTTCGAAATTCACGGGACTTTGAACAAGTGGGCATTGTAGACCATGATTGAGCCCAACTTGTTCCAAAGTGCCGATCGCTGCTTAAACAGATGTTTTTTTTTAAAGCCAGAGCCCTCAGATGGCTCTTTGGCTGATTCAAAAGTTAGGGGAACAGATGACCATTCAGGACCCCACACTTCCTCCCCTGAAGAGGTGGAGGTTGATGATTCGGGCGAAGAATCACAGTCTGGCCTAATGACCATGACTTCCCGCTGGTCGGGTTCGAGATCTGAGTCGTACTCAGTCCCTCCCAGATCACTTACCTCGCATTGCAGTTCGTCTGGTTCCACAGTGAGACACATGTTTAGGATCTGGACATCGGACCAATCCAGGGCTGGCCATTTCCCTTTCTTGGTCCAATGGATGGGCTGCTTCTGCCCCTGGCTGATGATTGTTGATGTTGATTCTGTAGAGATGGGCAAGTCGTGCCCCTTGCTGATTGATGCTGAGATGGGCAAGTTGTGCCCCTGGTTAATTGATGCTGAGATGGGCAAGTTGTGCCCCTGGTTAATTGATGCTGGAGGGGGTAAGTTGTGCCCCTGGTTGGGAGGAGTTGAAGTGGGTAGGTTGTGCCCATGGTTGGGAACAGGTGTCAGAGTAACCTGGTCCTGAAGCTGTTGTATTTGATTTTCTTCTTCATCTTCATCATTTCCTTCTTCCTCTGGAGGTTTAGACGGTTCAAGAATCTGATCCCATTGAATGGGGGGCCATGTGGCCCAAGCTAGGCTCATTAGGAGGCCTTTGTGTAGTGCAGTTGGTTGATTCCCTCCTGGATATTTGCAAGGTTCTCCTGGCTTGATGAACTGGATGGGTGAGCACCGAAATTTCTTTCTTCCTTTGTCTATGAAGATTGACCTGTATCCGAGTCCCCATTTGAGTTGGTTATATATCAGCGGTAGCTTTCTGGCCTTGAAATGATTCTTCATTCGGTATTTGAGGCTCAGACGTTCTACCGGTGAAAGGACACGGTCCACCCTTATCGGTTCTGGATTGGCGATAGAGTTCATAGTCTCAAATTCGAAACTGTGAAACGGGATGTCTTCCTCAGAGTGCTGGATATCGATGATCGGGATGTCTGGTTCAGTGGCAGCAGCATTGGAAGGAATGATGAGCTCCTTCTCTTCATGGATAGAGATCACTTGATTTCCACAGATGTATTTCACTCGTTGATGCAGGGTTGATGGCACAGCTCCAACCTTATGCAGCCAGGGTCGTTCGAGCAACATGTTGAAAGAGGCTGATATATCCAGAATTTGGAATGTGATGGTGGAGACTTTCGGACCTATTTGTACCTCTATGTCGACCTCCCCTTCCACTGATCGGCGGGTGTTGTCGAATGCTCTGACGCATATGGTGCTGGGTCGGAATGAAGAAGGACTGATTCCCAGACATTCCGCAAGTCTTGAGTGGGCAGACGTTTAAGCTTGAGCCATTATCGATAAGGACCAGCGGGACACAGAGGTCTTTGTATCGTAAGGCTATGTTGAAGGATCGCCCATGATCGCGTCCTTCTGGTGGCAACTCATTATCAGTGAAGGTGATGGCACGTGGAGCCAGGAGCTGTCCAATCATCAATGCTATGATCTTTGGTGCCGTATCGGAGGAGACATGAGTATCGCTCAAGGTTTTGGCAAACATTTCTCGGTGTATGCGAGATATGCAGAGTAGCTCCCATACTGAGATTTGTGCAGGGATTGACTTGAGCTGAGTCGCCACATCGTATGCGGCTTCATTTTTGTTGCCGAGGCCTGAGAGGGCGCCTTTGGGATCTCCTCTGTTTTGATTATCTCTTTGGATGCAACGCCCATTGGGATTCATGTTTCCCACTTCCGCACATTCTAGATAGTGCCATGGGACCTCTTTATAATTTTCCCCACCCTTGCCTTCTAAGACCACCAGTTCTTGTGATGGTGCTAGTGTGGGTACCAGATCTTCCTCGTACGGAGCTTTTGCCTTGAGAACTACATTGTTACTTGTGCTGAAGGAGTAATATCGAGGCTTGTCTTCATAGATCACATAAGGTTGCAGTCCCGGCTTGACCGTTCCTGGAGCAGGAGGCTCCCATGGACTGAATACTGGTCCTCTCGATATGGCAGGAGGTTTCTCTGTTTGTCCCAGCTGTCGTAGTGTGATTGACACGCCTCTGGGATTTGCCCCTTGCAATATGACTGGCTCAACTGGAGGAGCTCCCTCCAAGACAATGGGCTCTTGCTGCTGATAAGTGTAATCCCTCCATTGTGGATTGGGTTATTCTTGAACTGGAGTGGCCCCTTGCAAGATGACAGGTTCGTATGTGGGCTCGATGTATGATTGTGCTCCTTCTAGGACGACTGGTTCCCAACAGGAAGGGCCATAAGATGCCCCTTGAACAACTGGCATATCATATGGAAGTGTTCCTTCGAGTACTACTGGCTCGGAGGCTGAAGGAAAAAAGGGACTTGCCCCTTGCAAGATCGGAGGAGGATTTGCCGCCCCATAAGTGTAGGCATGAATGGACTGGATAGGGGAGAAGAAGTGATCGAGGCGCTCTCCTTCTTCTATGCTGTTGACGGTGGGGCCTCGAGACGAACTGGGGTCCGTCTGATATTGAGGCAGAGGATTCTGAAGAATGTTGGTGGGAGCTGCTGCAGGAGTCCCAGGGACCGAAATGATGATCTTTCGTTCGTCGATCAGATCTTGTATGGCATTCTTCAAAGTAAAGCATCGATCAGTGGTGTGGCCACGCCCTTGATGGTAGGCACAGTACTCATTTTCTCGGTAGTTTGGAGGTAGAGGATGAGGAGGTGGCCTAGGTGTCATCAGAGTGAGTAACTGCTTTTGTACCAGCATAGTCATGACTTGACTAAGTAGCTAAGTAAGTGGAGTGAACTTCCTGAGCTCCCTGCAATTCTGCCTGTTCTGGTATGAGTATTGACCATTCCCTCTGAACTGCTGCTGCTGTCGAGGTGATTGTGGCTGTGGTTGCGGATTTGGTCGTGGTTGATACCTTTGAGGTTGGTGCTGAACCTGATTCTGCTGATGCTATTGATGTCCCTGTGGGGGAGCGTATTGATTACCCTGAGCAGTGGTGCTGATGTTGTTTACCTCTGTCGGGTGGGGAGGAGAACCGCTGAGGTTTCCGTTCCCATACCCGATAGGTCTTCCTTCCACTCTGTTCCTTTTGACTGGAGTGGCTTGATGAGGCCATGGGGAGATTGTCCCGGCACGGATTCCTGCTTCGACTTGCTCTCCAGCACGGATCAACTATGAGAAATTCGCGTACGGATGCGAGATGAGATATCCGGATATGCCTGGATATGTTGAATGAACAATTATGGAGATTTGTTCTTCGTCGTCGATAGGTGTCCGCATTCTGGCTGCCATAGCTCGCCAACGTCCCACATAGGCTGATAGCGTTTCATCACTCCTTTGCCTGAGAGCTGCGAGGTTGGCTCTTCTGGGTGCCATATTGAGATTGTATGCGAATCGGTCGACGAAAGCCTGGGAAAGTTGTTCCCATGTCCTAATGCGGTGGCAGTCCAATGAAGTGTACCAATCTAGGGCATCGCCCTTCAGAGATTTTTGGAACAAACGAATGAGGGCCCCTTCATTTCCTGAGATTGCACTCAGCTCTCCACAGAAGGCCTTGAGATGTGCTATGGGACAACCGCTGCCATCGTATCTTTTAAATTTTGGTACCTCAAAGTTTTGAGGTACTTGAGCATCTGGGAAAGGACACAAGTCTCTGAACTTGGTCGAAGGTAGATCGATTCCTTGTTGTCGCTGAAGATGATTTTGCAAGATCTGGAACTGCTCCCGCAACTCGTCCAGTCCTCAATGATCTGTTTGAGCGACTGGTGCCTCTTGGAGTAAGGCACGTTCTTCTTCGGCATAGTGGTCGATGTCTTCGACCCTATGGGTTTGCTGAAAAGCAACCGCGGGTTGCTGAAGTTGATTTGATGATTGAACTGGATTCGGATGAACTTGTGCTTGAAAGGACTGTAACTGAATTGGAGACTGTACTGAAGGTTGAACTGGAACTTGCTGGAAATTAACTGGAGATTGCTGAATTGAAGATGGCTGGAAATTAACTAGAGTTTGCTGAATTGAAGATTGCTGGAAATTAACTGGAGTTTGCTGAATTGAAGATTGCTGGAAATTAACTGGAATCCCATCGGTGGGGATGTGCTGGAATTGAAAAGTGCTCCTGTTTGTAGGAGGCTGAGATGCTGGGAAGTGACCCCCTTATTGGGTATTCGCCACTGTCCGCTGATTGATGTGGGCTTAACACTGACCCCCATTGTGGGCATTCGCTAGTGCTGTCCCTGTTGCTGAAAATTGAATTGAAATCCCATCGGCGGGGATGTGCTGAAATTGAAAAGGGGTCCCCTTGGTGGGGACATGCTGAGATCTACTGAGACTGTTGTTTGCAAGATTGACTGGAAGCTGACTGGAAGTCCCTGCGATGGGAGTGCTCTGAGATGGCCCTGTCGTCGCGGGGAGGTATTGAGGAGGATGCCCCATAGCGAAGGGCTGAGACGGCTGCTGTCGGTAGTCTTGGGCAGACTTTGATGGTTGTACTTGATTTGAACTGGAGGCCGGAAGGATCCGGCATGGCTGCTGAGATTGCTGAACTGGGCCAACCTGATTGTTGGCTGCTGCGGTGGCTTGTGCTTGCATGAATTGCAAGAGCATTTCTTGCATTGCTCTCATTCCTTGTGCCAATTCTTGTATGATTGGCGTATTCTCAATTGGCTGTTGCGCCGGAGGTTGCGCTTCGGTCATTTCAAGAGCAGGGAAGAGATGACTTTCTTCTTCGTGGTCGGACATGGCTTGCTGTGCTCGAGTGCGGATTATGCTGCGGAAGGGAAGTTCTTTCCGAACACGTTGAGCCCAAGGAGGCGCAATGGTGAGGACTATACTTTACTCTTTTTGGGTTTTGGAATTTTCTATTTTTTTTTCTAGTTTTGGGATTTTCTATTTTTTTGTTTATTTTGGGTAGAATGCTATGCAGATGAGATTGTATGAGGACTAATGACTTTCAAGTATGGGAGGGATTCTATTTTTCAAGTCGGATTACGACTAGTGGGACTAGCTTATCCCCAGCAGAGTCGTCATTCTATGGACCCTCGCCGTTCCGCGCTCCCACACGACGTTCTCGTCCCTTTCCTTTTCGGGAAAAGAAGGAGAGGATGCGTGAGTGCGAATCGCCGTTTGTGACACTAGCTTGCCTCATTCTCGAGGGCATTATTTGGTAGTCGTGTTAAGCTGGATGTGTTTAAATGAGTTTATATAAGACCAGAGTCGCCACTAGCCAGTTACTTCGAATCTACAGTCGGCTAGACCCCGTAGAAACGTTAGAGAAGGGGATCCGAAGATTCCTTCCTCTAAAATGACTCCTATTGATCTGCGGCCAGACATTCGACGTAAGGGATCACGGTTACAGGGTGGGAAGAGGTTAAGCACCCCACACATTGCCTGTACCGAGATACGTTCTCTACTTCACAGAATCGAACTAATACTTGAAAGTCTGTTTTAATCCTCGTATATTCTCATAGATGACATGATGCATGAATGCAGGTCTGAACAGTAAGAGTTTTTGATGGGCAGGTTCCACTAACAGGCAAGCCCAGAGCATACGCTCGAACTGACAGGTGCTTTATGCGGAATGCATGCTGTGTGCTTGAATGATCAAGGTGCTTGTAGTGATATGTACATGAATGCGGGTCTGAACAGTAAGAGTTTCTGATGGGCAGGTTCCATTAATAGGCAAGCCCAGAGCATACGCTCGAACTGACAGGTGCTTTATGCGAGATGCATGCAGTGTGTTTGAATAATCAAGGTGCTTGTAGTGAAGCAGGGGGGGTTGGAAGAAAAGTAAATGTTGCACTTATGCTAGATGTGAATGAGATGATGCTGGTAAAAGAGTAGCTAGATGGACGGAGGTGTCGCAAGGATTGGCTTCGAGTGGCTGGATCAAGATTTGGATGGCTTGGGAGACTTGGGCCAGTGGTCAGGCTGGACTGGACCAGGGCTAAGCTCTCCTCACTCGGGCTCTCCTTGGTGGAAAAATGGGCTACAGGGTGGAGAAGGAAACTCGGAACGGACGAGCTCTCTCTGGGCTGAATGGTGTGTTGAAATGAGAAGGGGAGGGGGTATTTATAGCATTGGAGAGTGGCAGATCTTGTAAATATGTTTGGGCAGCCCCCTGTGGGCCGCCCGTACGGACGCTCCTCGGTTTCCAGCGCGTGGTACGGTAATTTCTCGGGGCTGCTGTTTTGACTCGGTGGGTTAACTCGGTGAGTTGACTCAGCGGGTCAACTCCGTGATTTGACTCGGCAGGTTGACTCAGTGTTTTGACTCGAAGGGTTGACTCAGCGGGTTGACTCAGTGGGTTGACTCAGTGAGTTTGACTTTTTTAGGATTTTTTGACTGGCTTTCCTTATGGGGGGTTTTTCAGGCTGATGTTTAGGGGTGGGTTGACTGGGTTAAGGCTTGAGTTAGGCTATGGATTGGGGCTTACAAGGGTGAGTTTGGCTGAGTTTGGACTTGGGATTTGGGGGTATGATCCTCCATTCATCCAGCTATCTCTACCAACAGTGTAGCCGAAGGTGGGGTGTCTACAGCTAGTCTAGACCTGTATGATCCGAGGAATTGGAGTACGCTCTGGTACTATGATCTTCATGTGGGAACTTCCTACCAAAGTTCTACTTTTCTGGAATTCTAAACTATATGAGACTGTGTATGTGATTTGAATCAAGTTCAAATCATAATCTAGTTTTGTCTTGTGACAGGATTTAATGATGGTTATGATTGTGATCTTAGCCTATTGGAATTGGGACTGACCTATGCAATTGAGTATGTTCGTCCTAGCTTGCATTGAGTGAATCATAGACATTAATCTTACATATGGCAGATTGTTTGGTTTAACTGTTTTATCATCCGACTAGATAGATCTTAATTTCGATTCTAGTTGAGAAAGTGAGAAACCATAGTGAATTATGCATCTAAGGAGAGCTATAAGTGGATCCTTGATGCTCTAGTTATGTTTTCATTATTAGATTTTCTATTTTATGTTCAAAACCAATTTCACAAACCTCTTAAGATTCTAGTTATTAGGATAATTTGATTTGTTTACTTCCTTCCCTGTGGATCGACCTCAGTCTTACCGAGATTATTACTACATCACAACCCTGCACTTGGGGAAGCGAACAGCCGTCTGTGGGAACTTGATCGCCAAGATTAGCCGCTCTCATCACTGATCGAAGTCCTCCCACCATGCCTCCCAAAAAGACAGTTCATTCTTCCACTTCAAGGCAGACACTACCTCCGCCTGACACTACCAAACAGGCACCTATCCCTCAAACTACTTCGACGGGCCTACCTCAGGGAGACGCTAACGTGCCGCTGCAAAACCTACAATTTGATGTTTTCGGAAATCAAGAGGATGTCATGCGTCTCCTCGAAAACACACTCCTAACCCTCAACGCCGGATTCTAAGCCTTGTCTAATCGGCTTGATCAGCATTTCCTGGAGCCCTAGCGGCAACCTTCCGAAGGGTTACCAGTGCAACCTATACCAGTGGCTTCCAGACATTCCATGGATGAGCCACAAGTCCAACCAAATCATCCTCCATCGAATCGAATATCACTCAACAATCAAGCCCCTGTACTACCCCCGCATTCCATACACTCCAGTGCTTCCCGGCAACAGCAATCTCAGGGGTCCACCGTCGAAACGTCAGGTTATACCTTACCATGGGAAGGAGATCTCAAGAGAATCCATGATCGTTTTGACGACATGGAACAACGATACCAGGCAAATCGACCATCAGCTGCTATGGCATCGATACATCGATCCGAGTCTCCTTTCACCTGTGAGGTCATGGGAGCACCTTTACCCATGAAGTATTGCACGCCCGTCATCACCCCATACACCGGTATAGGCGATCCTCTCGAACACCTAAAAACATATAGGTCTCTTATGGAGCTGGAGGGGCATGGGTTAGAAATCATGTGTAGGGCTTTTTCCCTAACCTTAAAGGAGGCGGCTCGTACATGGTTCCGGGGACTAAAACCCCGATCCATCGGGTCCTTTGCGCAGCTATCGTAGCTATTCCTCTCTCAATTCATGGGAAGCATTCGCACTAAAAAGCCGGCATCTCACCTAATGGATTTGAAGCAGCAGTATGGAGAAACGATAAAAGAATTCACAGTACGGTTCACTACAGAAGCCGTCCAAACTGAAGGCTACACCGAAGAAAAAGGCCTCACCGCCCTCATTGCCGGAATCACAAGCGAGAGATTCAGATTCGCCCTAGATAAGAACTCTCCAAAAACCATGATGGAATTCCAAGCAAAAGCTTAAAAATATATCAATGCAGAAGAAGTTGCTTTGGCACGTCATGGTATACAGGACAAGAAGCGCAAGCCGGAGGAAATCTCGCCCCCAGATAAAAAATATCGGCGCGATCGACGGGATCGCTCTCCCAAGAAGATTTATTCTGGTAAATATCATAACTACACTCCTCTCAACCGATCTCCTGAAAAGGTGCTAATGGAGATCAAGCATAAACCATATGTGAAATGGCCTGCAAAGATCAAATCTGATCCCGAAAAGAGAGATAAGAGCAAGTTTTGTTATTTCCACAAAGATCATGGGCATAGCACCTAAGTTTTGATATCTCTACGAGATCACATCGAAGCTCTCATTCGGAAAGGTCATCTCCAAGATTATGTTGTTCGCCAAGGTCAGTCGCCTAAAAGTACGAAAGGCGCATCACACCAGAAGAAGTCACCTCACCATCATACTCCGCAAGAAGATGCTGAACCTACCAGAGAAATCGTGACCATTGCCGGAGGGCCAGCTTGTGGGGGAGATTCTCAAGCTTCGAGGAAAGCTTATACTCGTAAGGCGTCTAAGAAACCCCAGCATATCTACTGGTTGGAGCAGACGCCCAACAAGTCAGAATTCAGCCATCCTCCAATCTCTTTCTCCCTCGAGGATGCAAAGGGGATCCACTTCCCTCACGAAGACTCCATCGTGGTCGCACTAAAGGTATCAAATTATCTGACTCATCGTATTATGGTGGATACAGGTAGCTCTGCCGATATTCTATACCTCGAGGCTTTCAACAAAATGACACTTGCCCGAAGCCTCCTCAAGCCAGTCTCAACTCCCCTCATCGGCTTCGGGGGCGAGGTGGTAACACCAGAAGGAAGCATTGACCTCTCAGTTACCTTTGGAGAAAGTCCAGCGAAAACGACCGTCTTCGTTAATTTTCTCGTGGTAGACCGGAGGTCAGCGTACAACGCCATTTTGAGGCGACCATCGCTTAATAAGGTTTGGGCAGCTTTACATCCATTATATTTATGCATCAAATTTCCTACCTCGAATGGTGTTGGGGTTGTACGAGGAAATCAAAAGGAAGCACGTTCATGTTATGAGATAGCCGTAAGAGACCGAAAGAAGACTTAAACAACACCAATTATGATGGTGGCACAAGATTCACCAAGCCTTCCAAAGGCTACCTCATTGGATCCAAGAGAAAATGCTCTTCAATCAGGAACTCCCGGAGAAGAGACAATGGCAATCCAAATAAACCGAAGAAGATTCGTCCAAAGTCGTATACATTGGGTCCTCTTTAACCAGTGTCTTTCGAGAAAATTTGGTCCGTTTCCTCACCGAATACCAAGATGTGTTTGCCTGGTCTCATAGAGACATGCCGGGCATCGACCCCAGCGTCATAGCACACCGTCTGAACGTTGATCCGAAGTATAAACCTGTTCATCAACGTCGACATGCTTTCACTGCAGAAAGGCAAATGGTAATTAAAGCTGAAGTCGAGAAGCTGCTCACTATCAATTTTATAAAAGAAGTAGACTATCCAGAGTGGGTCGTGAATGTGGTTCTCGTTCGAAAAGCAAATGGCAAGTGAAGAATGTGTATTGACTATTCAGATTTGAACAAAGCGTGCCCCAAAGATAGCTTCCCGACCCCGCAGATCGACCAGCTGGTTGATTCAACCGCAGGGCATGCCTTGCTCAGTTTTATGGATGCCTATTCCAGTTATAACCAAATCATGATGCATCCACCTGATAGCCAGCATACTGCCTTCATCACTGACCGAGGTCTGTATTGCTACCAAGTAATGCCTTTTGGTCTTAGAAATGCGGGGGCCACTTATCAGCGCCTCGTCAATAAAATATTCACCACACAAATCGGTAGGAATACGGAGGTTTACGTCAACGACATGCTCGTGAAAAATGTCATAGAAAACGACCACCTTACAGATCTTCGAGAAGCCTTCGACTTGATGAGGAAGTATCAAATGAAGCTAAATCCCGAGAAATGTGCGTTCGGAGTCTCTGCTGGTAAATTTCTCGGATTTATGGTCGGCCAACGAGGAATCGAGGCAAATCCTGAAAAAATAAAGGCATTGGTCGAGATGAAATCTTCGACTACCCTTAAGGATGTCCAACGCCTGGCTGGTCGTGTAGCATCATTGAATAGGTTCATTTCGCGGGCCTATGACAAGTGTTTACCCTTCTTTAAACTCCTCCGAGCCATCGTAAAATCTGATTGAGAGTGGACATCGCAATGCGAAGAGGCATTCCAACAACTGAAGCAATATATGAGTGCACCCCCCGTTCTGTCAAAACCTGTGGCGCACGAACAACTTCTTCTTTATTTATCTGTGTCTTCTACGGCCGTTAGTGCCGCTTTAATAAGAGAAGATTCTAGGGTACAAAGGCCCGTTTATTATATTAGTCAAGCAATGGTGGATGCCGAAACTCGGTATTCTGATATGAAAAAGTTGGCCCTCGCTTTAGTCACGGCTGCTCGGAAACTGCGACCATACTTCCAAGCCCACGCTATATTAGTGCCAACAAACCACCCATTACGGCAGGTCCTTCAGAAACCCAAGGTTTCAGGGCGATTAACTAAATGGGCGGTCGAGATCAGCGAGCACGATATTTCGTTTTGCCCTAGGACCGCAATAAAGGGTCAGGCCGTGGCAGACTTCATCGCCGAATTTACATACTCCTCTCCCGACGATAATCCCGCGACCAACGACCAGCCATCGTGGTCACTCTTCATGGACAGGTCCTCACGGGCCACCGGTAGCGGAGCGGGCCTAATTCTAGTTGCTCCAGACGAATCGCGTTTCCAATATGCTTTACGGTTTGATTCTCGCATCTCAAATAATGAAGCAGAATATGAAGCTCTGATCGTTGGCCTTGTGTTCGCTCGCCTCAAGTGTAAGGCTGCGATGTAGTAATAAAACTCGGTAAGACCGAGGTCGATCCACAAGGAATTAGATAACAAATTCCAAACTATTCCAGCAACTCAGTTTGCAATAGATAAGAGATTCAATTGGAATGATTATGCTAAAACAGTAACTTAATGGAAATCAGTAGTTTAAGGTACTAAGGCATTCAAGGATCCACTTGTAGCAATCACATGTCAATCCAATCAATCCAAGTAAGATACACAACTAAATTTGAAGTCCTATCTCTCATCTAGTTGGAAAATAAAGCATTAAATACATTCAATCCCATTCAAGTTGAACTTCCAAGTTCTAGTCTCATTCAATTAATGTAGAATTCAAAATCATAGCCTTCGGAGTAACAACCATGCCTATGGACTATGGCCTGCTCAAGGATTACTATAATTCGAATCTAAACAAGCACCATATGATAATCTCAGAGAATTGCAAGGAATTCATGTCCGGAGCACATGAACTCTCATAAAACATCTCAAACTATCAACTTGAAGAACTAGAATAAATAAAAATCCAAACTTGAATTGAAATTACTTGAATTAAACTGAATCAAACATGGAAATTAACTACAAGCTTCACCTCTCAGCCTTAGCTGAGAGATTCTAACCGAGCATTGTCACACTACAACTAGAATTCCTGAAAAAGCCAGAAAACATAGAAAAACCGAAATTTGGAGGGTTGCAGACGCTCCACGACGGCTTCCTCTCTCTAGCACCACGTCCCTTAGTTTCTATGATACCCTAGGAAGAGCCCCTAGGTGTCCTTTTATAGTGAGGACGCTCGGTTGCGTCGGAATCTTCCAGAAACCGCGTAAGGTTACGCAGTGCGCAGCAATTTTCGAAACCAGAAATAGAAACTGCCTGATTTCACGCATGGCCGACTGGTCGGATGACTGGTCCGACTGGGCTGGCCGACTGGTCATGACCGGTCGGACCTTTCCTGCGACAGTCCAGCGAGTTTTGAGAAAATCTGAAATTAAACTTTTAATGCAAGGACCGGTCGCACGACCGGTCTAAGAAGTGGACGACCGGTCGCACGACCGGTCGTGAATGGTCCAGTGGCCTTCTTCAGAAAAAGCTTCTTTGCGAATGTCGGACCGGTCGGACGACCAGTCTTGGCGATGGACGACCGGTCGTACGACCGGTCTTAGCTGATATTTCTGCTTTCTCCTTTGGTTCCTTTCTTCCTTTCTTCTCCTCTCTTTCTACTTTCTTTGGTCCTTCTTCAATCTTCATCCAATGGCTTTAAATAGCTCCTTTTTAGTCTCCAAATGGGCGAAGTCCACTCTCAATCCTACAGTCACAAAACATGCATTAGATGGGCCTTTTAAGCATGAAAACCATGCATATACTGTAATGGGCAATGCAATGTATAAATTGGAGGTTCAACACCTTGAACTGACGAATGTCCTCTCAATTTAAAATCTACTCATTCATAGTGACTCTCAGCTCATAGTCAATCATGTACTTGGCGAATTTGAAGCAAAAGAAGAAAGGATGGCGTTATACAAATCCCGAGTGCTCATCCTGCTCGCGAAGCTGAAAATTATGAAATGATCCACATCCCTCGCGAGAAGAACAAACTTGCAGATTCTTTGGCAAAACTTGCCTCCGCTCCAGAATCTGAGTTATCACATTCAATTCCCATCGAGCACCTTCGGACCCCAAGTATCGATCAAGCAACTCCTGGGCAAGTGATCGCGATCCATCCCTCTCCGTGTTGGATGGACCCCATTCTCCTCTATCTTAGGGATGGATATCTTCCAAACAACAAGAAATCCGCACGACAAATTCGTTATCGAGCTGCCAGGTATACTTTAGAAAATCGAATGTTATTACGTAAGAGTTTCTCTTTGCCCTTTTTAAGGTGTCTTCACCCAGAAGAAGCACATCGTGTTCTAGATGAAATACACCAGGGGGCATGTGGTAACCACCCAAAGGGACGATCTCTAGCATATAAGGCGATGAGGCAAGGATACTATTGGCCCACTATGAAGGCAGATGCGATCGAATTCTCTAAAAAATGTGACAAGTGCCAGCGATATTCTCCTATACCTCATGTATCATCCGAGCAAATGACGCCAATGGATAGCCCTTGGCCCTTCGTTCAATGGGGAGTCGATATCATCGGGCCCTTGCCTATCGGGAAAGGTCAAAACAAGTTCGCAATCGTGAGGGTCGATTATTTCACCAAATGGGCCGAGGCAGAGCCATTAGCCAGAATCACCGAGAAACATACCACTAAGTTTATATGGAGAAATATCGTATGCCGTTATGGGCTCCCCCACACTATAATCACCGACAATGGAAAGCAATTCGACGAAGCCGCTTTCGATGAATTTTGCAAAAAATGGAAGATACGCAATATCCGCACTTCTCCATATCATCCTCAGGCAAATGGGCAAGTTGAAGCAGTGAATAAAATTATCAAGCATCATCTAAAGACCAAGCTCGGTGAGTGTAAAGGCCTGTGGCCAGAACTCCTGCCGGAAGTCTTATGGGCATATAGGACTACGACTCGCACATCAACAGGCGAAACTCCTTTTTCCTTAGCATTCGGCACCGATGCAGTAGTACCAGTTGAAGTTCAAGTACCTTCGTATCGAATCGAGCAGTATGATCCCATCCATAATCAGGAAGGTCTTCTACTTCATCTCGACCTCTTGGAAGAGCGGAGAGATGCTGCCCAGTTGCGAGCAGCAGCGTATCAGCAGCGCATCGCTCGCTATCGTAATGCTAAAGTTCGGCCTAGAGGTTTCCAGCTCGGTGATTTGGTCCTTAGACAGAACCTCGGAGCCCCTGCTCGTTCGCTGGATCCAAATTGGGAAGGCCTATATCGAGTCATCAAAATTGTGCGACCCGGTACCTATTATCTTGAAGATATGCAGGGAAGACCCGTATGTCGCCCTTGGCATGTGAAACATTTGCTACGGTATTTCCCTTAATCCGATGTAATGTTGGACGACATTCAAATAAATATCAATCAAAGACAGTATTTTTGGTCGCTACTCCATTTATTTGGACCCGAATAGCCCCGAAGAGAATATCCACGTTCTCTTGGCCAATTGCCTACCCTTGGTAGGGTTAAAATTAGTATTTTGGTCGCTACTCCATTTATTTGGACCCGAATAGCTCCGAAGAGAATATCCACGTTCTCTTGGCCAATTGCCTACCCTTGGTAGGGTTAAAATTAGTATTTTGGTCGCTACTTCGTTTATTCGGACCCGAATAGCCCCGAAGAGAATACACACACTCTCTTAGCCAAATTACCTACCCTTGGTAGGGTCAAAGCCTCAATCGATAGATCAGACTATCTCCACGCGGACATGGTCATCATGACCCCCGGATTGAGCCTAACTCATTACTACGTGAGTTAAATATGAAGACATTCATTACGCAATAAAGGAAGAACGAGAGAAAGGAAATAAGAAGACCAACATCATAAAAAAGTGTTTCTTTTCATTCATATCAATTGTTTACAAAGATTGATTACAAGCAAAATTGATACAAGAGTGAAGCAAAGAAAAAAAAAAGATAAATCATTCTCTTCGAGGAGGAGCGGCACTCTCGACTCAGGGCCCACTTCGGGAACCCCTCCAGGTTGAGTGACCTCGGTCACCTCTTTCTCGGCAGCTGGTCGTTCCTCCGCAGCTATGATGGCCGCGACCTTTTCGAATTCTCCCATATCAAAAGATGGGGACATCCGCTGCACTACCCGCAGTGCGAAGTCGCGACCAGCATTGTACGACTCGTACCTCTCCTCGTCATACAGCTGTGAAGTTCGGAACTCTGTGATGGCTCGAGCTCCTTCTTTAGAGAGCATCTTAACAAGGGCTACTCTTTCCTCGTCCCAGTGGATCGAGTCGTCCTTGAGCTGCGCGAGAATGGAGCGCTCTTTATCCAAATTGTCGCTAACCTCCTTGAGCTGCGACTTGGTCTCTGCGAGCCGCTCCTCCAACGAGATCTTGTCTTGGTGGAAGATCTCTCTTTCTCTCTCTGCCTTCTCCTTCAACTCCGCGAGCTTGGCGAAGTTGAAATCCAAAGCCTGGTACCTATCGATCAGGACTTGGACCTTCTCGATGAGGATCTTTTTCTCCTCATCCATCTTCGAGATCAACACCTCGCGGGACTTGAGGAGCTGATCCCTTCCGTGGACTGCTTTCTCCAAAGCAATCATCTTCCCGTCAACCTCATCTATCACACGACGGGTGGCGAGGATGTCACGCCTCATTTGTAGAATGAGGTCCAAGCCCTACAAAATAGAAGAAAGATTATGAGATAAATACTCAGGAGCAAACAAAGGTAGCAAAACAACAAGGTCAAAAAGCATGTTACTTGAACCATCCTCACTCCTGGCTCGAGGAAGAGGTTTTCAGGGCTTGGCTCGGGAAAGGTGCCAAAGGTCTGGGGGGAGATGTTGTCGAACAAAAATTTACAAATCGGGTGGAGATGACGGGGGACGGTAAACGTCCCACTGCCAGAGGGCTGGGTGACGACCAGCCCAGCCGGGCTCGCGGTTTGAGCAGCAGCCAGCTCGCGAGCAGGAGCCAACTCGCGAGCAGGATCCGACTCGCGAGCACCTGCAGGCTCACGAGATTCTTCAGCTGGGGGGCAGCTGGACCCCGCCCCGTCGTCCCTTGGGGAGTTGTTAGTAACATTAATAACTGGTGGTCCAGGTGGAACCACCAGTGAAGAAACAATAGGCACAGGTGCCGCTGGCACACCCACCGCGGCCTCGAGAAGGGAAGTCTGGTCGACATCCGCTCGATTAGGCGGATGAGAAGGACCGGCAGACGTCTTCTTCTGCCTTTTGGAGTTTGTGCCCTTGAGGTGAGGCAGCAAACCTCTTTTCTCTCCGGCCTTCGTCATCGCGACCTCCTCGCGAGATATTAACCCTGCCGCTGCGAGTCTGGAGGTTGATAAAAAGGCCTCGATATGCCTGTCGCGAGCAGATAGTTTGTATACCTTCACAATTTTCTCGTGAATCCCTCCCTTTAAGTTCGGCTTTGCTAAAGCCGGGATACCTGCAAATACGAGCAGAAGTTAAAAACGTCGAAAACCCTAAATTGACTAATGAAGTTTTGTGTGAAACTATGCCCACCTTCACAGAAAAAGCGGTTCACACCAGGGCCCCCAGAAGTGGATCTTGACTCAAACTCCCAGCTAGAGGTGGGCAACGGTCCGGGCCAAGCAGAGTTAGCCCTAGTTTGGTTTGGCTTGTTTTTGTATCACCGCAGTTTGTGGATCGGTTTGGTTTGGGTTTCGGGCCGACCCATGCGGCCCGAGTTTGGTTTGCTCCAGAAAAATCTGGTTCGAGCCGGGATTGGCTTGGTTGAAAATTTCGAACTGGGCCGGGCCGAGTTCAAACGGACAGTGGCTCTTTTTTTCCTTATTCATTTAAGTAGAAAATAATTTAAAAAGTTAGAAAAAAAAGTACAAACATATCTTACTATATGATGTTTAACATCCTCCAAAAGAGTGCAACTTTAAAATAGACATGTAAGAGTATTTTCCAAACAAAAGTACACAAGCATAATTTTACAAGTGCAAGGACACAGTGTGCATTCATGTAAATGTATTATGTATTATCCATGTCATCATGTATATGTATTATCCATGTCATCATGTATATGTATTATCCATGTTATCCATCTGTTTTACATATCATTTTAGGACTTGATCCCAAAATGGAATTAGATCCAAAGCTCAAGTGGATCACACCACAGGAAACAATGTGCTTATAATCTACGAGCCGAATCAAACCGAGCTGAATCAAATCGAGCTTCGAGCCGAACCGAGCCGGAACTGCCCTAGTTTGAGTTTGGTTTGTTTTTCCAAACAAGCTTGACTTGGAGGGTTGGTTTGGTTTGAACTTCCTTTTCGAACCAATCCAAGCTGAGCTTTTTCGAACCAATCCGAGCCGAGCTTTCGAGCTGGCTTGGTTTGTGCCCACCTCTACTCCCAGCTCCCTGAAGCATATAACCAGCGTTTCCTCCATCCGGGATAATTTGAAGAAGGTTTCCCCAGTACAAAATTAGCCCGGTGCCAGTAACATAAGTAATACCAGCCTTCGCTGGAGGGTGCCTTCTTGAGTCGAAACATATGGAGGAACTCTTCAGCGGTGAGCTCCCCATTACCGGCCTACGCCCAGAGGGCAAAGGAGCTTAGGACCACCCTCCATCCATTTATGATAAGTTGCCCGGGGGCAATCTTATAACTTCGGAGGACATTACGAATGAAGGGATGGAGAGGAAGGTGCACCCTAAGAATAAGAAGGTATTCATAGATGGCAACGCACCCTGGGGAAGGGGAATCCGGAGTTTCTCCCTCCTCGGGTAACCGGAGAACGACCGAATCAGGGACTTAGTATCTCTCCCGTAACTCGTTCAGTCGTTCCTCCGACAAGATAGATGGGTACCCGGACGCTGAGTACCTGCCCGCCAGAACCCTCGCATTACTGGAGGCAGAGGATTCCGGGGTAGCATCCCCCAAGGGGACGGTGGTCTCATCGGAATCTCTAGCCATGAAAGTTTTTTAAGATAAAAAAAGAAAAAGAAAAGAAGAAAAAGGCAGAAGCAGAGTATACCAAGTATGGAGGGTGGAAGGAGAAGGACACTGGAAGAAGAAGGACACAGACACCAGGTGAGTGAGGAAGGAAAAAGTTTCAAAAACTTCTGTGAAAATCCGAAGATTTGGCGGATTCCGTATATTTATAAGCAATCATTCCGCCGGATTTGGCAACACGTGGCTACCACCCATTTGGAACAGCAGTCGAGCAGGCATGGCTATTAATTCCCTAGACACGTGACTAGCGTCTCTTCATTTCCTCTCTGCCGAAAAGCTGCGGAAGGCTGGCACTCATTAATGCCAGCCCAATCATGTATGGCTTCATCTCCGATAAAGGTGGTAGGCGATTATGCATGACAGTAAGTCCTTCCCTTAGACTTCCTGGCGGTAAGGACTTAGGGGGCATCTGTTGTAGCCAAATTGCGCTGATCAAAGGTTCTTGCGAGGTCCCGATAATCTGCGAGGACCTTTACAACAATATTCGACTCGCGAGATCATCTGATCGAGTCTCGCACATTGGACAAGTACGGCGCACAGTTACCGAGTCATCGAGCCTTACTGTCGATAATTGAATAGTGGGAGAGCACATAACATCTTTCCCAACCTGTGAGCCTCCCGTCTCGTGGTCATTAAAAGATGTCACACCTCAATATGCGAGCAGCCTAGCTCGCGAGTAACCTCAATATGCGAGTAGCCTTGCTCGCGAGTAGCTTCCGTCATGCGAGCAGCCCTGGTCACTGGTCTTTAGCAATGACGTCCCTTAGCTTATAGTACCAGCAGCCCGTATAGGCCAATTTTGGACTTATCTTTGCCTATAGCTCCATATCTCAAGGGACCACTATCAAGGAACGTAATTGACCAGATGTCTAATTGGATTAGGCTATCCCCTTATCTAAGGATTGATAGGATAAGCTCCTTATCCCCAAAAATCAACAGTAATCTTAATGGCTTGCGTAACGGACTGGACCACCCAGATCTACATAAATAGATAATCCTACAGGTGGTAAAGGTACAGAATATACAATCTCTAAACTCCTAAATTGTTAGTTTCCTTTGCAACCATACCCTATCTGACTTAAGCTTCGGAGGGCTAACAGCTGGACGTCAGCCACCCTTAGTTTTCTCTTATATTCTTTCGGATTCGAGGGAGAGCTGGCTTGAAGGAAGGTGAACGTCTGGAGGATCCTGTTACCAAATCCGACGTTAATAGTGTGACTCCTCATCCAAGTGGGACACACACACACTTGATGAGTTGGATGTCTAACCACATCTTAGTGGACCTTGTAAATGATCATGAAGGTTTCAATAGGTGGATATTTACTCCCAACCGTTATTTGTGGTATGGCCCACCTAAGTCATTGATTGTTCTGATTTTAGGCCCATGGCCCACAATGAAAGGGTGAGTTGGAGGACACTTCAAACTGTGCTGATGCAGGGTGTCCGATTGGTCTAATTATGCTCGGGCATGTAGCATAGCCTTTGGACAGTTTTCGTAGGTCACAACCAATCGGATGGATGATCCAACCGGCCGTTTTTAGAGGCGAAACGAGTCGAGTTATGGCTAATCTCTCTAGATGTTTTTTGTTATACTCGACCAGTTAGCTAATGGGGTCCGACCAGTCGGCTATATAAGCAGAGTTGCGCGATCTTGCATAGCTTGTTTTTATTTTCGGTTGGAGGCTTATATATACACTTCCAAATTGATCTTAGAGGTATCCTAATCAATACAAAGGAGTCCTAATTCAAGTTTAGGGATATGGGAGAGGATTATGAGGTTTAAGAGAGCTTTGTTTATCTTCTAGGTTTGCTTGTAGGTAGATTAGTTCTGTAATCTTATGATATTCATAGTATTGTTGTCGCTTTGTGCTATGGTTTTTTTTCCGCAAGGGTTTTCCACGTAAAATTCGGAGTGTCTTTGTGTTGATTGTGTGTGTTGTATGGTGATTGTTTGAATATCTTCGGTGCTTTCGCTGACCGATTTTCCAACAAGTGGTATTTGAGCTATCGTTGGAAGGTTGAAGAAGATAATCTCTAAGACAATTTCATGGCATAGAGCATGAAGTTTGACGTAGAGAAGTTTTTCGGCAAAAATAATTTTGAGTTATGGAATGTGAAGATGCGAGCCATCCTAACTCAGCAAGGGGTTATGAACGCCCTTGGAAAGCGACCAAAAGACATGGATGATGATGAATGGACCAGATGGACGAGAAGGCTAGGACCTCAATTCAATTGTGCCTGACGAATGATGTCCTCTATAATGTCATGAAGGATAAGACCACTATAGAAACATGGACCAAGCTAGAGAACGTGTATGCGAAGAAATCTCTAGAGAACCGGATGTATCTGATGATGCATCTCTTCACTTTGAAGATGACGGAAGGGACCGAGGGACCGATGTGGAGGACCACATCTGCACTTTCAATAAGTTAACTTGCAAGTTGCTCGATATTTGTGAACAGATGAAGGACGAGTATCAAGCCTTGATCTTGCTGAACTCGCTTCCTAGTTCATATGAATCGCTCAGGGACTCATTGTGCACGGGTAGGGATACTATCAATGTTGAGACCGTAGTCTTATTCCTCCAGTCGAAGGCGATGAAACAAAAGAGCGATGACGTTGATTCTTCCTCCGATGCACTGATTATGAGGGGAAGGAATTCAGAGCGGGGTGAAGGATCGTCACGTTCTCGATCCAAGTCTAAGGGCAATGGCAAAGGGAAGTTGAAGTGTTGGGGATGTGCCCAAGCTGGGCACATGAAGAAGGACTGCAAGAGTCCTAAGAACAAGAAGGAGAAGACAGGAGATTCCTTTAGGGAGGCTAATACCGTTAAATATGGGGAATGCGATAGTAATCTATGCAAGGTCTTGATGGCTTTAAAGACGAGATCTCTCAGCGATGAGTGGATCATGGACTCTAGGGCTTCGTATCACATGTGCTTGGATAAGAACGTCTTTACTTCCTATAGGGAGTATAAGGGCGGCTTGGTATTTCTAGGCGATGACTATGCTTGGAAGGTTGTAGAGATTGATACTGTGCACATCAAGATGTTTGATGGGATCAAATGGACCTTGACGAAAGTGAGACACGTTCCCAGGTTGAGGAAGAATCTGATTTCCCTTGGTGCACTCGAGGTGATGGGGTGCAAGTTCACCAGTTTTGACCAGTTCTGCAAAGTTTTAAAGGGGCCCTTTGTAATTATGAAGGGACAAAGGCACAGAAACATTTACAGGCTGATTGGGAGTACTTCAGTTGGTGGAGCTGCAGTGATTGTAGCGGATTCCACGTCTGCACGTATGTGGCATGCCTGTTTGAGTCACATGAGTGAGCGGGGTATGAAGGTACTCTATGAACGATCTTTGATTCCTTCCTTTAAATCTGTAGACTTTAATATATGTGAGCACTGCATGTATGGGAAATAGTCTAGGTTATCATTTAAGGGGGAAAACATGTATGTAAAAGGGTGATTGAATATGTCCATTCCGATGTATGGGGGCCGTCACCTGTAGTTTTTGTTAGGGGGTCATCATGGTTCGTGTCATTTATTGATGACTATAACAGGAAGGTTTGGGTTCATTTCTTGAAAATTAAATCTGATGTCTTCACGACCTTTAAGTATTGGAAGGACATGGTGGAGAATTAGTCAGGGCAGAAACTGAAAGTTTTGAGAACTGACAATGGAGGTAAGTTCTCTTCCAGGGAGTTTAACATATATTATAAGGAGGAGGGAATCGTAAAGCACAACATAGTGCGCCACACCCCAGAGCAGAATAGTGTGGCAAAGCGGATGAATCGAACTCTCTTGGAGAGAGCCCGATCTATGATTAGTAATGTTGGGTTAGGCAAAGAGTTGTGGACTGAGGCCGTTAACAGGGCTTGTTACTTGATAAATTGATCACCCACTATGCTAATTGAATATAAAATCCCTGAGAAAGTGTGGAGTGGTCGTACGATAGAATACTCATGTCTACAGGTATTTGGTTGTAAGACTTACTCTCATGTACCGTCAGTTGAGAGAAATAAGCTTGACCACAAGGCCAGAAAAGGAATCTTTGTGGGCTATGGTGATGGTGTGAAGGGTTACCGCATATATGACCATGTCAAATGAAAAATTACTTTGAACCGTGATGTCAAAATCGATGAAGGGTCTTTCTTCTGTATTGATGTGCCAAAGGAACCTGAAAAATTAGAAGTGATTAACATTCAGTTTGATAGAGATGAGACACGGGCCAAGACTGATACGTAGGCAGAGGTTGTTAAGCTCTTAAATGTGTATATTCTAACCCCATTTTATCACTAACTATGCTTGAAATACATGATTAAAGATCCAAATAATGCATGGTTTTGTGGTTGTAGGAATGAGAGAGAGAATTCATCAATTGAAGGCTTAGAGACGTTGTTTACAAGCATTGAAGATCAAAAGAGCAAGCGCCAAAAGGTGGAAGAAAGAAAGCAAAAGAGAGAAGAAAGAGGGCAGAAAAATGCACTAAAGACCGGTTGGTCATCCATAGCCCAGGACCGGTTGTCCGATCGGTTCGAACACTCAACAGGAGGACCCTGCTTCCAAACCTTGCTGGACCAATCACCCGGTCTACGACCGGTCATTGAATTAAAGTTTGGGTTCAAATTTACAGAAAACTCTCTGGACTGTTTTTGACCTTTTGCGACCAGTCGTCCACGAGCTCAGACTGGTCGTCCGACCGGTCATCTGCATAACAGAGCTTCTTCTACAAGCTCCGAAATTTGTTGCGTAAAGCGCAGTTTTTTCAGATTTTCTTGAAGTTTCTTTGCGTCTAGGGCCTCAAACCTATAAAAGGACTCCTCTAGCTTGTTCTTAAGGCATCTTAAAAGATAATTACCATGGTGGGAGGTGGCGGAAGTCGGATCCAGAGTTCTACAACTCCTCCTAGTTTGTTCTTCTAGTTTTTTAAGTTTGTCTTAGTTGTTTTCATGTTTCCTTGTATCATGAACAGTTAAACCTCTTAGCTAGGGCTAAGAGGTGAAGCTTGTAGTGAATCTAAGATGTTCGAATTCGTTTTATTAGTTTCAAGTTGGATTCATTGAAGAACAATAGTTTTTAGAAGTTTGAATAAAGTTCTAAGTAGTTTTTCTTAATCTTATGATGGCTCATGGATGTTTGAAAGAATTGCTTTACTTCTTAATTGTTTTGCATGGATCTAGACCTGTACACTCCAAGGAATCGGATTCAATATGCTCTAGACTTGGATCATCATGTGGGAACTTCAAACTAAAAGTTCTACCTTTTGTTCTAAAATCTGATATAGGTGTTATTTCTACATGTGATTTGAATGAACTTCAAGTCATTATATAGTTAAGCTTTGTGATAGGGTTTGATGATTATTATGATTGTGATCTTAACCTATTGGAACTAGGATTGACCTATACAATTGAGTGTGCTCAAGTCCTAAGTTGAATTGAGGGAATCATGTTGATGAACAACACATGTGTTGGATTGCTTTGATAATATAACCGCTCTATCATCCAGCTAGATAGGATTTAATTTCGATTTTAGTTGAGTAAGTGAGAAACCATACTGAGTTAAACATCAAGGATTGCTACAAGTGGATCCTTGAACCCCTAGTGCTCTTTATTATTGATTACATTCAGTTTAGTTCAAAATATCTATCTACATTCAATGCTAAAATCTTGTTTAGTTAGTTCTCAATTAGAAACTATTGAAACTATTTTGTGGGTTCCTACACAAGTCCTTGTGGATCGACCTCGGTCTTACTGAGATTATTATTACATCGCAACCCTACACTTGGAGAAGCGAACAAGTTTTTGGTGCAGCTGCCGGGGACTTTAACGATTTTTTACAAAATTTCTGAAAACAGTTTCTATTTGAGATTTTTATGAGTCCTTTACTAACTTTAGTTTGTTTGCTTTGTTTTGATTTTACAAGAATTCTAGGAGTCGAAGTAGTCACTTCAAATCAGGTTTTTCTAACCCTTTTTCTTTTAGTTTTCTGAGATTTGAATGTCACATTGGATTCGGGATTCTAATAACCGACTCATTAGTGAAGGGGGAATTGTTGAAGGGATTGATAGGGAGCCACGTACTAAGAAACGTTTAGATTCTCCAATTTTGTCTGAAATTATGGCTGAAAACCAACCCAACCCTATGGCCAATCAAAATCTGGGCCAAACCAAAATGGGAGAGAATGAGGTTGAGAATGTTCCCCGACCTAGAACACTACATGATTACTTGCAACCTGCAAGAGCGAGCACTCCCTCATGCATAATTTTTCCACATAATGTAGGGAACATAAATCTTAAACCGGGAGTAATCCAACTCCTTCCTAAATTCCATGGACAGACAGTGAAAGTGCCGATCAACATCTTAAGGAATTTGATGAGGTGATAGCCACAATGCACTTTGCAAATGTAACAGATGATGTAGTGAGACTTAAATTATTTCCTTTTTCCCTTAAACAGAAAGCTAAGGCTTGACTTCATGCATTAAGGCCAAGATCAATTGGCACATGGACTAAGATGACTAGGGAGTTCATTAAAAAGTTCTTCCCTACTCACAAAACGATCATGTTGAGGCGTCTTATCATGAATTTTGCTCAAAAAGAGGATGAGACCTTCTTCCAATGTTAGGAAAGGTTCAAGGACTTATTAAATGCATGCCCACATCATGGCTATGAAATTTGGTGGGTAATAAGCTTTTTCTATGAAGGACTGACTTCACCTATGCGTCAATTTGTGGAAATGATGTGTAATGCAGAATTCATGAATAAGGAAGCCGAGGAAGCATGAGACTATTTTGATGAATTGGCTGAGAATGTACAGTCTTGGGATACATCTAAACCAACTAATCCCAAGACATGCCAACAAAAGGAAAAAGGAGGAATTTATGTCCTCTCAGAAGAAGAAAACATAAGTGCACATGTGGCTAGCCTCACAAGAAAAGTCAAGGCCATGGAATTGAAGAAAGGAGAGCTGATTAACTCAAAGGACGTTGAAATTATTTGTGGAATTTGTGCCAAAAATCAACATGCAACACAAGATTGTCCCACAATTTTCGCATTCCAAGATATCTTACAAGAACAATCAAATGCCATAAACAGTTATCAACGACCATTTAGTGCTCCAAACTCAAATACATATAACTCTAGTTGGAAGAACCATCCCAACTTCAGTTGGAGGAATGGACCAACTGCGAATGCAAACAACACCCCTCAAGATTAACCTTTACTAGGTCCATCCCTAGTAATCACACCAAAAGCTACACTAGAGGAGATGTTGGGTACATTCGGATCGGTTCAAGCTGAATATAACAAGACTAATTCTCTGAAAATTGATGGGTTCATGCAAGAGCAACTGAAATTCAATCAAAATTCATCTCAAGCCATTAATGACTTAAAAACCTCAATGGCTAGAGTTGAATCTCATCTCAGTGTTAGGGAGAAAGGCACACTTCCTGCCCAACCTCTACATAACCCAAGAACCCAATTTGAGATACAAGACCCAAGCTCATCCTCCCAACATACGGAGCATGTTCAAGCTATCACCACCTTGAGGAGTGGAAAAACAATCGGTAACTCTAATCCGGTGAAGGCCCCAAAGCCTAATGATCCGAAAATTGCCAAAGAGGATGATAGCCTGAACAACACTCCACATGAGAAAGAACCAGAAAGGCAATATAAGCTGGTTGCCCCGTTTCCCCAAAGGTTTATTTCACCCAAACCTTTAGATAAAAACCTGAAAATTTTAGAGGTTTTTAAGCAAGTGAAGATCAACATTCTGTTATTGGATGCTATAAAACAAATACCATCCTATGCCAAATTTCTGAACGAATTGTGTACAGTTAAAAGGAAACACAATGTTCACAACAAAGTACTTTTGACTGACAATTTGAGCACTATTATCAAACAAGAGGTGCCCCAAAAATACAAGGATCTGGGTAGTCCAACCATCTCATGCATCATAGGTGACTACCGGATCAAACAAGCCTTACTCGATCTAGGGGCAAGTGTTAATCTCAATCCATATTCGGTCTATGAACAACTTGGGTTAGGTGAGTTGAAACCCACCAAAACCACACTCCAACTTGCTGATAGATCTATTCGTATACCGAAGGGAATGATTGAGAATGTCTTGGTTCAAGTCGATAAATTCTACTATCCAGTGGATTTTATTGTCTTAGATACACATCCCGTGATAGGTACCGGTCTCAAATTCCTGTCATACTAGGCCGCCCTTTTCTAGCTACTTCAAATGCAATTATCAATTGTAGGAACGAGCTTGTACAAATGTCCTTTGAAAATATGACACTCGAGCTGAATATATTTGATTTATGCAAACAACCACGGGAAGTTGATGACGAAGTCCACGAAATAAATCTAATTGAATCATTCGTGGAGAATACATCCCCCTTAGCATTCTATTCCGACCCTTTGGAGGCATGTTTGGCCCACTCTCATGAGATTGATGATCACTCATTATGCATGGTTTTCATGATTTAAAGACTAATCTAATGCATGGATTTGTGATTGTAGGAATGAGAGGGAGACTTCACTAATTCATAGTTAAAAGAGTCACTTTGTATGTATTGAAGATCAATATAACAAGTGCCAAAAGGTGGAGGAAAGAAGAAGAAAGAAAGAAAAGAAAATATGAAAAAAATTGTCCTAAGACCTGTCCCAAGACCTGTCCTAAGATCGGTCGGCAGACAGGTCTACAGAGCTAGACCGGTTGCGAGATAGGTTGACAGGAGTCCAGAGAAACATAGCTTGCTGGACTTTTTTTTTGTTTCTTAGACCGGTCACCAAACTGGTCTAAGGTGATCCAAAAACTTCGATTTTCAAGGCTAAGTTTCTAAATTGCGAAGGGACTCCGCGGATTCTCGAAGTTTCCAAGTTGGTGCGGGATTTCTCTTATAAAAGGCCACCTCCACTCTCTTCCTAAGGCATCTAGCAACGTGGGGAGCAAAGGATTCAAGACCTAGGAGGCTTCCTAGCCTCCTACAACTAGTTTTCTTCTTCTTCTAGTTCTAGTTCTAGTTTTTTTTTATGCTTTTCATTAGCTAACCTCTTAGCTAGAGACCTTTTATTGGTTTCAAGTTGGATTTATTGAAGAACAATGGCTTCTGGATGTTTGAATAAAGTTCTAAGTAATTTTTCTTAATCTTATAATGGCTCATGGATGTTTGGAAGAATTGCTTTAGTTCTTAATTATTTTGCATGGATTTAGACCTGCACGCTCTAAGGAATCGGATTCAATACGCTCTAGACTTAGATCATCATGTGGAAACTTCAAACCAAAGTTCTACCTTTTTTTTTAAATTCTAAATTATGCGTTGATTATTCATATGATTTGAATGAAGTTCAAATCATGATATAGTTAAGCTTTGTGACAGGGTTTGATGTTTATCATGGTTATGATCTTAACCTATTGGAACTAGGATTGACCTATGCAATTGAGTGTGCTCAAGTCTTAACTTGAATTGAGGGAATCATGTGTATTAATGACATATAGGACAGATTGCTTCGATAATATAACCGTTCTATCATCTGGCTAGATAGGATTTAATTTTGATTCTAGTTGAGTAATTGAGAAACCACAGCGAATTATACATCCAAGAAGAGCTATAAGTGGATCCTTGATGCTCTAGTTATCTTTTCATTATTAGATTTTTCTATTTCATGTTTAAAAACTGATTTCACAAACCCTTTTAGATTTTAGTTATTAGAATAATTCGAATTATTTACTTCCTTCCCTGTGGATCGACCTCGGTCTTACCGAGATATTACTACATCGCAACCTTACACTTGGGGAAGTGAACAATCCTTAAACCCCTAGTGCTCTTTATTATTGGTTACATTCAGGTTAGTTCAAAATATCTATCTACATTCAATTCCAAAATCTTGTTTAGTTAGTTCTCAATTAGAAACCATTGGAAGTATTTTGTGGGTTCCTACACAAGTCCTTGTGGATCGACCTCGGTCTTACTGAGATTATTTCTTCATCGTTACCCTACACTTGGGAAAGCGAACAGAGGTACAGGATCAAGTGAAACAGCCACCTGTGTAAAGAAACCCACCTACAGATCGCAGGTTACCGGTAAGATATAGGGATGATTCGAACATTGTATTCACTCTCATTATGGATGAGGGGTTTGAGAAGGCACTACGGGATATAGATGCTGAAAATTGAAAGACGATAATGCAAGACGAGATAGACTCTCTGTATAAGAATGAGACATTAGAGCTGGCCGTAGAGCTTCCTGTGAGCCGAAAAGCGATTGGGTGCAAGTGAATTTTTTGGAAGAAACAGGATAGGTACAAAGTTGGATTGTGGCCAAAGGGAATGCTCAACGTGAAGGCGTGGACTTCAGTGAGATTTTTGCGCCAGTTGTGAAGCAAATATCTATCAGGTTCATGTTAGTGCTGGTTGCCTAATACGACCTCGAGTTGGAACAGATGGATGTCATGACTACTTTCTTGCATGGGGAATTTGAAGAACAGATTTACATGGTGCAGCCAGAAGGATATATAGTGCAAGGGGCCGAGAATAAGGTTTATAGGTTGAGAAGATCGTTATACAGTCTCAAACAGTCGCCTAGGCAGTGGTACAAGAAGTTTGATTCCGTCATGATGAGTTAGGGCTTTTCCAGGAGCGAGTACGATCATTGTGTCTATTATAAGACACTGAGTGATGATAAGTTTCTCATACTAGTGTTATACGTTGATGGCATGCTTATTACTAGTCATATCATGTCTAATATCGATGTGTTGAATACTCAACTTTCAGGGACATTCAGGATGAAGGATTTGGGGGCTACAAAGAAGGTTCTTGGTATAAATATTCATAGAGACAGGAAGAGGATTAGGTTGTGGTTATCTCTGGTAGAATATCTTGAGAAGGTGTTAATAAAATATGGGATAGACAATTCCAAACCGGTTAGTGTTCCCTACGCGGTTCAGTTCAAGCTTTCTTCTGAACAGTGTCCCAAGACAGATGAAGAAAAGCAGGTTATGTTTCGTGTGCCCTATTCAAGTGATGTGGGTAGTTTGATGTATGTCATAGTTTGTATTAGAACGGATATTTCATAGGCTATGGGTGTTGTTAGCCGATTCATGTCTAACCCGGGCAAACAACATTGGGAAGCTGTGAAATGGCTACTTCGATACATTCGGAGTATGCAGGACTACGTAGTGATGTTTGGAAAGTCTAAGGACAAGTTGGTTGGGTATGTCGATTCTGATTATGCAGGTAGTGTGGATTGTAGGAGATCGACTTTAGGGTACTCGTTTGTTTTAGCGGGTGGAACAATTAGTTAGATGTCTAAGCTTCGGTCAGTGATGGCTCTTTCTACTACTGAGGTTGAGTATAAGGCAGTGATAGAAGCTTTCAAGGAGGCTATTTAGTTAAAGGGAATGATAAATCGTTGGGGCTTCAGCAGGAGGCTATGCATGTTAATTGTGAAAGATCTAGTGCTATCAATTTGGGTAAAAATTCTTTTTATCACTCTCATACTAAACACATTGATGTGCGTTACCATTTTATCCGACAGGTGCTTGAGGAAGGAGATGTGACTCTGGAGAAAATTCACACTAGTGTGAATCCGACGGATATGCTGACCAAGGTGGTCCCAATAAAGAAGTTCAAGTTCTGCGTAACTTCTTTGGGATTGACAAAGGCTAATGAAGACACAGTGATGCATGAGAAGCAAGGAACTATGTTTGAAGATGAGATGATTTATGAAACAAAGGGAAGGTGGTTCGAGGTTTGAAGCATTAGCGGAGATTGTTTGAGGAGACTTCAAATTTTGCTGATGCAGGGTGTTCGACCTGTTGGCCAATCTGGTTCGACCGGTCTAATTATGCTCAGGCAAGCAGCGTAGCCTCTGGATAGTTTTTGTAGGTCGCGACCATTCGGATGGATGATCTGACTGGTTGTCGACCCGTCGTTTTTAGAGGCGGAACGGGTCGAGTTATGGCTGATCTCTCTGGAGGTTTTTGTTGTACTCGACCGGTCGGCTAATGGGGTCCGACCGGTTGGCTATATAAGCGGAGTTACGTGATCTTGAGCAAGTTGTTTCTATTTTCGGTTAGAGCCTTATATATAGGGCCCCACCATAATGTTTATTAGCCGTCCAACCCTTTGGCCATATCATTTTGGGTTGGGGACCCAAGGATGAAGTTGATCTGAATTTTAGGTGGACCCCACTGAGGGAATGATCGTCCACCGTCGAAAACGTTCCAAGGCCCACTATCATGTTTCTGTACAACGAAACCTACCCAAATCAGAGCTCGTTAGGCCCACATTAAGCCAGGCCAATCTGATGGACGATTTGGATTTTCCATGTGGACACCACCGTGTAGGAGAAATAAAAAAAATAAAAAAAAAATGAAGAAAACAAGCCACCGGACAGCCACCGTCCAGAGGACGTTGGTGCCAGCTGCGTGTGGGCGGAAGCCCCTTTGGGCGTTAATCGGAGGGCCCCACTTGGGACCCCACCACGATGTATTGGTTTTATCCAATCCGTTCATCTGCTTTGCCAGCTCATTTTAGTGGCTGGGCCCAAAATTTAAGCATTTCCAAATGTCAAGTGGACCATGCCGCGGGAAATAGTGGGAATAATGATTTCCACCGTTGAAACCTTCTCAGGACCTACAGTGATGTTTATTTGTCATCCAACCTGTTCATAAGATCACATGGATATGGATGGAGGGGAAAACACAAATATCTGCTTAATTCCAAAACTTCCTGAGACCCAGCTAGGTACCACGTAGCCCAGCGGGTGGCCCACCCTGTGAGATTCCAACTTGATGTATGTGTTTAATCCTCGCCGTCCATCTGTTCCTCCAGCTTATTCTAGTGTAGGGGCTGAAAAATGAAGAAGATCCAGATCTCAAGTGGGCCGTGCTGGAAGAAACAATAAAGACCGTTGAATTTTAGTGTTTTGGGCCATGTTTGGCTGTCCTTGGTGGGCCCCACGTGGAAGCAATGTAAAAACCACCATTTGGACCTTGAATACTGTATGTGTGGCTACAGCAATGACATTTTACCTAGGCCAAAGCGGACCCCACATGATCAGAATTAAGTTCCAAGATCGGGTAGGGCAAAGTTGTGCAGAAATTTCTGTGCAGAAATTTCAAGTGCTCATGTTTGGCCCCGCACCAAAAAATATTTATACATATCCAGCAGGCCTTACCTTATGAGTTTTAGAGACCATGCATGGGTCTACTAGAGGGACTTAACAACACACCAAAAGGTGATCCCGTTTGATGGTGGGACGTGCCCAAAGTTGGGCCAAAATCATTTCTGCACTACCATTTCTGCACAACTCCAAGTACCCATGTTTGGGCCTTTATAAAAAAATTGTACACATGCAAACAAAGGGATCCGCCTTATGAGTTTTGAGGACCATACATTGGTCTGTGAAGTGGTCATTTTATTTCTCCAAAAGCTGGCCCCTTATGGTCACGAATTGGACCCAAACTTAGCCAAAAACCATTTATGCATGTAAAGTCGGTTTAATTAAAAATCTACGTGGAGTCACATCTATGGAATCCACCACCTTCCTAAAGTATTAAATAGGTCATTTAAACCATAAAACTTGAATTTAGATTGCATAGGCCAACTCCTTAAAATTTTAGAGCCACCACCATAGCGTTGATCTTAACCGTATAAATTATGGATATGACAATCTAACCGCATAAATGGTCTAAAATATGGTAGGGTCAAATTCTAGCGAGCGTGTACATGTTTGAAGCAACATTGAAAGATGCGTCGATTCTTAAGGTGATGATTCCTCCCCTTGAGCTTTCCGCCTTCATGTTAATTAAGTAATAGTTTTATTTATATATGACTGAAAATTTTACTCTGTCTCATGATTACCTCTGCTGTTTAATTTTACCATAAATCATATGTTTAACCTTGCTATACGTGAATTTCTTTATAACTGTCAATTATTTACGAATTTTGGAATTGTCATTCTCATTCCTCATGTTTGGAATATGAAAGTGGAATGTGAATTTGAATAGTTGCGATCACCTATATTTGATGGGACCTTAAATTGGTGGCCTTTGGAAGCTATTTATTGGAAAGATTCCTAATGGTGTCCTTAGATGGAATTGTTGGACTAAATGTTAAATGAGATGAGATCTTGAGTATGCCCCTAGCTGGACTAGTATGGAAATATTTTTGAGGATGTCCTTATATGGACTCATTGGGCTGAATGTCCTATTGAGATGAGTTGTTGGGATTCCCGATGGACTTGATGGACCAATGGTCCTGTGAGATAAATGATTGATTATGTCCCTAGTTGGACTCGTGTGGAAATATTTTAGAGAATTATTGTGATGAAAGGCACTAGTTGTAAGGGAATGTCATAATTGGTTTGGTTGTAAATTGAAATAATAATGGTTGGTTTAATCATGCATATTATGGCACAGACGGGATGTGTGGTGAAGAGCCATATTACCGTCGGGTGGTCTAGGTTGCTGAGAGCACGTACCCTCGAGGTATTTTCGCTGGCTCTAGACCACCATAGAGTGTGTCATTCACTAAGAGCACGTACCTTTGGTATTTTTGCTGGTGATGACCACTCGTGACATTGTGGGGCTGATGTGTGTCCTTAGTGACTTCCAGACCACTGGGTGAGGCCGATGTGTGTCCTTAGTGAATTCCGGATCACCAATTGATGAATTTGCATTGTGGGGCTGATGTGTGTCCTTAGTGACTTCCAGACCACTGGGTGAGGCCGATGTGTGTCCTTAGTGAATTCCGGATCACCAATTGATGAATTTGCATTGTGGGGCTGATGTGTGTCCTTAGTGACTTCCAGACCACATTTTCCAGCTGGATGTGCATCCCCAGGCTGAGAGACATGTGCATGCATTCATGCATTTAAGAAAGACTGCATCATGGATGTTTTGTACATTTTTTTTATATTCTTCTTGATTAATGCGTTGGTGTGTAATCTTGAGGGGACCTCACATTGAGCTGGCCACTCATGTTGTTATATTTCAACTGTATAGTTGGTGCAGATGATTTGAACAATATAGAGGTACTATTGGTGAGGAGCAGGATGATGAGATCGGGGATGACAATGCATTGCGTTTGTCCAAAGAAGAGCTGAATGTCTTTGCATTTTGGCAATAGTTATTTAAATTAATTTATGATTGAGAATTATTTAATTACTGTATTTTAATTTACGTTGGATATATTTAGATTGCTTCCTTTCTGTATCTCAAAATAGAGGTCGAGACATTTGGTTTGTATAATCTTTATGGGCACCACTTAGACTTATTGTCGTATATGTTATATCTTTCCTATGTGGTTCGTTTTATTTTTCTGTTGTGAACGCCCTTCTTGGAATGATACTTGGAAATGGAGGGAAATGTGAGTTTTCTTCATAGGCTAACGCCTGGGTTTTTGGTACACGAGTCTAGAACTCAGGTTGCGAAAATCCGGGGCATCTCATGGAAGCTGCCCTAAGCTGTATGGATCCCACCATGATGTAGGACGAACATCCATCCCATCAATCAAATGCACACTTCCATGATGGGCCATAAGCCTAAAGATAAGGCCAATAAATGATTTAGGTGGTACACACCTGTGGACCCTCGCCGATTTTTCCGCGCTCCCACACGACGTTCTTCTCCCTTCCCCTTTCCTTTCGGAAAAGAAGGAGATGAGGATGCGTGAGTGCGAAATCGCCGTTTGTGCCACTGGCTTGCCTCGTTCTCGAGGGCTTCGTTTGGTTGTCGTATTAAGCTGGATATGTTTAAGTGAGTTTATATAAGACCAGAGTCGCCACTAGCCAATTACTTCGAATCTACAGTCGGCTAGACCCCGTAGAAACGTTAGAGAAGGGGATCCGAAGATTCCTTCCTCTAAAATGACTCCTTTTGATCTGCGGCCAGAGATTCAAGGTAAGGGATCACGGTTACAGGGTGGGAAGAGGTTAAGCACCCCATGCACTGCCCGTACCGAAGTACAGTCTCTACTTCACAGAATCGATCGAATACTTGAAAGTCTAGTTTAATCCTCCTATATTCTCATGGATGACATGATGCATGAATGCGGGTCTGAACAGTAAGAGTTTCTGATGGGCAGGTTCCAACAACGGGCAAGCCCAGAGCGTACGCTCGAACTGACAGGTGCTTAATGTAAGACGTATGTAGTGTGCTTGAATGATCAAGGTGTTTTATGGTGAAGCATGAATGCAGGTCTGAACAGTAAGAGTTTCTGATGGGCAGGTTCCAACAACGGGCAAGCCCAGAGCATACGCTCGAACTGACAGGTGCTTAATTTAAGACATATGCAGTGTGCTTGAAGAATCAAGGTGCTTGCAGTGAAGCAGGGGGGTTGGAAGAAAAGTAAATGTTGCACTTATGCTAGATGCAAATGAGATGATGCTGGAAAAATAATAGCTGGGTGGACGGAGGTGTCGCAAGGATTGGCTTCGAGTGGCTGGATCAAGACTTGGATGGCTTGGGAGGCTTGGACCAGTGGTCAGGCTGGGCTGGACCAGGGCTAGGCTCTCCTCACTCGGGCTCTCCTTGGTGAAGGAATGGGCTAAAGGATGAAGGAGGGTGACTCAGACGGACGGGCTCTCTCTGGCTGAGTGGTGTGTTGAAATGAGAAGGGGAGGGGGGTATTTATAGTAGCGGGCAGTGGCAGAGCTCGTAATTTATTTTGGGCGGCCTGCTATGGGCCGCCCATACGGCCGTTTCTTGGGATTCAGCGGCGGTTTGGGCAGCCTGCTATGGGCCGCTGTTTGGCTCGGTGGGTTGACTCAGTGAGTTGACTCAGCGGGTTGACTCGGTGATTTGACTCAGCGGGTTGACTCGACGGGTTGACTCGGTGTTTTAACTAGACGAGTTGACTCAGCGGGTTGAGTCAGCGGGTTGACTCAGTGGGTTGACTCAGCGAGTTTGACTTTTTTTGGGATTCTTTGACTGGCTTTTCTTTCTGGGGGGTTTTTCAGGCTGATGTTTAAGACTGGGTTGACTCGGTTCAGGCTTGATCTGGGCTATGGAATGGGGCTTACAAGGGTGAGTTTGGCTGAGTTTGGACTTGGAATTTGGGGGTATGGTCCTCCATTCATCCAGCTATTTCTACCAACAGTGTAGCCGAAGGTGGGGTGTCTACAAATGCCCCTCTTTGGCAGAAGTTGCGTGCAACCGAATGCCAAAGCGAGTGGACACCCCACTTCTGACCCGGTCATTCATTGATTACGGTCTGAAATCATTGCTTGCCTTTGCATCTGTGCCAGTTGATCGTTTGGAAACCGATCACTCGCACATACCGCGGGAGTTTGGAGAAAACGTTGCGATTGTCCCTGCATGCGCTGCAACCTGGGTACCCAATCGCAACCCTTCCATTCTCGATCGGTACTAACATCGGAAAGGTACAGCAGAGCCTCTGCGTCGACAGTCTTACGAGGTTACTGACCCTGTGATTGATTGTGATGTTTGATGTTTTCCCAGATCACTCCAGGAGTACTTGTTTCGCTTGACTGTCAAAGTGGTTAGACGCCCTGCGTCAGATAGTCTTACGGGATTCTACTACGCCGACTTGGACTCAGTCAAGGTACTTCAGGCATCCACGCCTAGGTATGTGCGAGTGGGCTTTTTCCACCAGATCTGCTGTCTTCGATGCTTGGTTTGCAATTCATTCTTTCCTTGATTGTGGTCTGGAATCTTTGTTATCTTTTGTATCTGAGTCAGTTGATTGTCTGGAAGTTGATAACTCGCACATACCGCGAGAGTTTGGAGAAAACGTTGCGATTGTCCCTGCAGTTTGCTACAACCTGGGTACCCAATCGCAACCCTTCCATTCCCGATCGGTACTAACATCGGAAAGGTACAGCAGAGCCTCTGCGTCCGTAGTCTTACGAGGTTGCTGACCCTGAGACTGTTTGTGTGATGTTTGATGTTTTCCCAGATCACTCCAGGAGTACTTGTTTCGCTTGACTGTCAAAGTGGTTAGACGCCCTGCGTCAGATAGTCTTACGGGATTCTACTACGCCGACTTGGACTCAGTCAAGGTACTTCAGGCATCCACGCCTAGGTATGTGCGGGTGAACTCTTTCCACCCAATCTGCTGATTTTGATACTTAGGTTACAATTCATCGTTTCCACCTGTTCAAATGGTTTCTGTGACCGAGCCTTTTGGCTTTCATCTTTTTGTATCTTGGCATGTGGCACGACCGCACTGACACTGGAGTTCAGTTCGATCGTACTTTGAGTGCATTGGATCCGATGGTCTCCGGGGAAACCGCGAGACATCGGATCTTATTTGATTTTTGCGTCGGCTCCTACCCAGAGATATGGAAGATCTCCTGATGTGTTGGAGGCAAAACGCTCTACTGAGAAAATATTTTTGGATTTTGAAAAGGCACCCACTCTGGGGAGTGATACTCCGTGGGGTTTTTATTTGCAAATGGAAATATTTTTTGTCTTTTTGAAATGGGAATCTGGTTTGCACTCGCCTCCACTAGGGATGCCCGTGGGGCTTTTGGCTAACCGCTTTTTATTTTGAAAGCAGGTAAACATGATGATTGATGCAATGGATGCTGATGCATGGAGATGCATGATGGATGCATGACTCGGCTCATTCTCTTCTCGTTTGATGATTTTGCTTTTGCTGTGGGTGCAGAGAACTTTGAGCTTATTGCTTGCAGGGTTGTGCTCCCCTGGGGATTTTTCTTTTTGATACGGAGGTTTGGACAGCGGGTTGGTCAAGATCCCGACCCGTGGTCGATCAGGTCCATCATCCCAAGATGCTGTTTCTTTGCGAATGAGAATGTACGAGGATGCTATCCGACTTCAAGATGTTCTTCTGGGCATACATGTGATTGAGATGGTGTTTGATCGCCCGTTTTGGTCAAGATTCCAATTTGCGGACGATTGGATCCGTCATCCCAAATTGTGAAGAGAGTGGAGTTCAAGACTCCTGAAGTGTAGTGCTGGGGCTAATTTTTATGATTTTTGTAAATATGTGGTCCGAATCTTTACCTGAGAGGGTAGAGATTGGTTTATTGAAAACACAGTAAATATTTTTGTATTTTTGAGGATATTTTCTTTGAAAGCAAGAGAAATATTTTTATGATTTTTGACAATATTTTGATTGAAAGCAAGGGAAATATTTTTGTGGTTTTTGAAAATATTTTGATTTGAAAGCGATGGAAATATTTTTTGTGATTTTTGACAATATTCTGATTGAAAGCAAGGGAAATATTTTTGTGATTTTTGCAGATATTTGATTTGAAAGCGATGTAAATATTTTTTGTGATTTTTGACAATATTCTGATTGAAAGCAAGGGAAATATTTTTGTGATTTTTGAAGAGGTGATTTTGCAATGTTTTTGTATTTTGTGATTTTTCTGAAATGCAGGGAAAAGATGTGGAATTTCCATCCACTTCCATCTTCTACTGCTGGTAAGGCACCCGATCCATTTTATGTCAGCGAGCAAGACGGGTCTCACACAGTTAAGTGCCGTAGTTTTACATCTTCGGATGAGGGGATTTTGAGGGTTTTCAGTCAACACACCCACAAAGTTGCCTGTTCCTCATGTGCAATGCGCATAGACCACGCATCGTCCGACGGACTCCTTCGGCCACAAAATGAGCCACATCCTCACATTTCCCTTAGTCAATCCAGTTTGGGGTCTTACGTTGCTCACAATTCCGTGAGGGTGAGTTCCACCTCCCAACAGCCTTAATCCCCTTCATGAGTTCTAGGAACAGGGAACATCCGTCAGCTTCAACAGCGACTTCCAAATCAAGGTTGTCTATCACGGTGCGTTCAACACGAACAGGATTGCGGAGTTCTGCCCGCCACAGCCCTTACCTGTTTAAGAGATTCCAGACACCCGTACGATCAAGTGTCAGCCATGCCTGGAACAGGTTAGGAAAGAAAGCCCCCGAGAAGTTAATCCCAGTGTAGTTTAAGGTCTTCGGACCGCTGGGGATAAACTGGTGCGTTTGAAACTAGTGGTGAAATTTTTTTTGTTTTATATTGTATCTATATATATATATTTTTTTTTTTTTTGAAAAGGTTCCAGATTTCAACTCGGGTGATCAAGATTGATGCTGGTTTTTGTGGAAAGCTTTAAAATATTTTTGGTGTTTTTGAAATGATCCGGGTTATCGAACCTTGATCAAGGCTGATGCCGGTTTTTATTGAAAATCTCTCGGGATGTTGATCCCGACGTAGTTTAAGGTCTTCGGACTCTGAAACTATAAAAGAGGGGCAAACATTTTTTGTGTTTTTCGAAATGATCCAGATCATCAGACATTGGCCTGAAAGGCTGGGATCGATGCTGGTTTTTATTAAAAATCTCTCGGGACGTTGATCCCAACGTAGTTTAAGGTCTTCGGACCAGAAACTGTACAAAAGGGGGCAAACATATATATATATATATATATATATATATATATATATATATATATATATATTGGAAAATATCCGGTATCAGCGGATCTTGATTCGAGCAGTCACGGCCGATCCCGACTTTTATTGAAAATCTCTCGGGATGTTAATCCCGACGTAGTTTAAGGTATTCGGACCCAAAAACTTTAAAAGAGGGGCTCGTGATATATTTTTTATTTTTCGAAATGATCCAGATCATCCGATGTTGGTCTTAAAGACTGGGATCGATGCTGGTTTTTATTAAAATCCCTCGGGATGTTGATCCCGACGTAGTTTAAGGTCTTCGGACCAGTTTTTGGGGTTGGGCATACTTACCTTGCTTTATTTGGCTTCTGATGGGGCTGACTGTGATTTGAGTGGTCTAAATTGCTTGATTTGGCCTTGTGGGCCCTTTCCAGACTTCAGCTTTGCTTTAAAGCACTTATCCTTGATGTTTTTTGGGGTTAAGAAGGCTTTTCATAGCGGATGATGACTTGAACGGCTCAGATTGCTCTTTTCAGCCTTGTGGGCCCTCTTGATGATCAGATCTTGGACTCTGGCCCTCTTTCTTTGACGATCCAACCTTTAATCTTGTTGTTTGATGACTCATGCGAGCTTTCCCATGGTTTGGATCCTGATGATCTAGCCCTTGAATGGTTCAGATTGATAGATTCGGCCTTGTGGGCCCACTTGAGACCTTGGCTTTACTTTGGGACACCTCTTTTGATGATTTGTGAGGATAAGAAGGCTTCTCATGGTGTGGATGATGGCTTGAACGTCTCAGATCGCTTGACTTGGCTTTGTGGGCCCACTTGATGATTAGATCTTGGATTCTGGCCCTTCTTTTGATGATCAGACCTTTGATCTTGTTGTTTGATGGCTCATGCGAGTTTTTTCATGGTTCAGATCATGATGATCTGGTCTTTGAATGGCTTTGATTGCTTGCGGCCCCCACTTGACCACCTTTCCTTCTCTTTGACTTGATCAATCATGTTCTGGCTGCATTGCTTCGTGATTGGACCGGTGGGGCACCTTTTATATGATCTTGATCAGCCTCAATCGAAATCTGAAGTGGACCGGAGCCTTGGGCGGCCCACGGAGTGCCATCTGCTGACGTGGACTGTCAGCCTCACCTACCAAGAACCCCGGACCCAATCCCGTGGAGAGAGAGGAACCGCGTCCGTACAGGCGGCCCAGGGCAGGCCGCCCAAGGCTCGCCTCTTGAGCGGCCTGGGATGGCTCTGGTTCGGACATTCCCTGCTGTCCCCTTCTCCTGTCCCCCACATTCTCTGTACTAAGCTATTCGATCCAGCCATGAATCTTCTTTTCTCCTCTTCCCTCATCATCTTGTCTTCATCTTGCTTTGTCCTTTCTTGGGCCATGGATGGTGGTGATTTAGGGGCTGTGGGGGCTGCCCATGGTGGGTCCCACACTCCAGATTTTCAACTGAGCTTTGATAATGGGGAGATACCTTTAATGGATGGGGTAGATGGGGCATTAAGAGGGGGCATTGATGAAGATTTAAGCTTGGTGGTTGGTGGAGCTTTGAATGGCCCCATTAATGGCAGCCATGCTGAAATTTCAGATTTGAATGGGGCTTTGATTGTGGGAGAAATGGATGGCATGGATGAGATGAGGAGATGGGATATAGGTAAGGCTATGCATCCCTTGAATGTGGGCCACCTAGATGATGTGATTGATGGTGGAGATGGGGGTATGATGGACATAGATGGGCTGATCGCCTTCTGGTACCTGTGAAGAGAGAAAACACTTTAGCAAAAGGATTGAAGCATTAAAGTAGGAAGAGAGATACTTACCTTCTGGGAGGGATGATCGGGAGAAATGCACTCACGGAAGGTACCCCATTAGTTGATTGAAGGACGTTTATTTTGAAAGCCCTGTAAGATTTTTTTTTTTTTTTTGCATATATATGAATAAGGAAAAATGATTTTGTTTTTTTTTTTTAAATATATGTATGCAAATTATGCATGAAATGAAAATTTGTGCCAAGTGCTTGTCTGTCTATGCGTGATTCGGATTTGTGCTTTTAGATGTAGGAATCAGAATATTTGACTCAGCCTGATGTCATACTCGATTTTCTTAAATATTCACCAAGGGTCTTGGTCCCCTTAAGATAGTGCGCAATGGTATCCTGCCCCTAGAATTTGGGCAGATCTTGAAAGAATTCTCGACTCATAGCCGTCATCCTTGCTTTCATTGAATCTTCATGTCGCTTGGATCTCTCCTGTACCTGCTCTTTTTTTTTTCTTCTTTTTTCTTTTTTCTTAGCCATTTTTACCCGCATCGCCCTTTCGGGTTTTCGCTGCGTCCGGCTTGCCCGTCATTTTTGCCCGTGGCGCCCTTTCAGATTTTCACCACGTCCCGGGTATTTGATCTTGCCTGCCCCTTGGCAGCTATGCTGTTTTTACCCTTGGCGCCCTTTCGAGTTTTCACCAAGTCCGCTGTGTGCCCACTGTTTTTACTCGGAGCGCCCTTTCGGGTTTTCACTCCGCCCTCTTTGTTTAGGCACACATCTCTTCTCTTTTTTTTTTTTTTTGGATAACTGCGGCGACCAGAGGTCAGGAATCCGTCGTTGCCGGCCGATGGTAACCTTTCGGCCCTTATCCTAAGTTACAATGGCAGAGCTGTCGGCCTTAGCTACAGACCCTTCTGAGGTGGATGGATGGATAGATGTGTTTCTTTTGAGTCGATTTTTTTTCTTTTTCTTTCTTTCTTTCTTTCTTTCTTTCTTCTTCTTCTTCTTCTCTCTCTCTCTCTCTCTTTTTGGGTTGTGTGCCCCCCCTTTTTTTTCGCTCTATTCTTTTTTTTTTCTCTTCTTTTTTTTTTTGACTTTTGAACCCTTTATTTGGAACACTTATTGGTCAACGGGAATGGATTCTCAGAGGTCTAAGCCTTGACCTCTTGACTTCAGCTCTACTAATGTAACTGTTGATAAGGTTAGATTGGCTTACCTGTGAGAGATTTTCACGTTATCGGCGTTGATTAGCTCAGGAAGATCCACCCCTCTCATGTTGGTGAGCCTGAGGGCGCTTCTTGGAAGAACTTTTCTGATCTTTGGGCCTTGTCCCTTTGAGTTTGATAGATGTAACGGTGCTTGTTGTAAACCTGATATGACTTTTCTTTCTTCGGCTTCATTCTTCATCAGCACTCACGGTGACATGATTTTGACTCGGACTCGTAGGTTTGTCTTCTGCTTTTAAGCTTCTTGAGGAACTCCTTCGTCCTTAGATTCCGAAGGATGTCCCATTGCCAATGTTGATAGCATGTGGGAACCCTTGACAATTGATGATGTCATTCTCCATGAGAATTATCGTGCGAGATCAGAATGTTACCTTCATCCACTTTGTGCTGTAATCGACTGCCCCAAGTATATGCGTATGACCACTAGATGATGCCGAGTCGATCCTTCTGCTGATGTAGATACCTCGTACAGGGAATAGCTGGAGCATTGTCAGGTTGTAGAATTTCGAAGCACACACATGGATCCGATGTGCATGTTGCTGACACTTGAAGTGCTTTCTGACATGTTGGCAACAATATGTCTTCATCGAGCCGTGAGGTTTCTTCGATCATTCGTCAAGTCGTACACTCCAGCATGGAATGCAAGCATAGTCTTGGCAGCATCTTCTTGATAGGCTTGATGAGTTTTTGATCGATGAGTCTTCACAGGATGCAAGATTGGGAAGTCATGACTTCAAAAATTCGATCATTCTCTGCTTATTTTTCGGGGACAAGGATTCTCAATGCACACTTCCTTATGGGTCTCAGGAGATCCTAGGTTTATAATTTTGAAACTTTTTGAGATGACATCGGCTTTTGGTTCGAACTTTCGAGGAGACCCTCTAAGTTTGGGAGTCAGCTCATCATTTTCCTCATCATTTGGCTTTGTCCAGACCCTTGAGTTTGAAGTCCAACTCTAGATCGAAATCTTATGAGTCAACTCCATACTCAAGTGCTTTGACAGAAAGACTTGACACTTTTATTGAAAAAGGTTTCTAAAAATTTTTTTGCTTTCAAAGATTTTCTGGTTTTTTGGAATTTTGTGAATATCTGGATTTTTTTAAACTTTTTGGACTTTCTGAAATTTTGAAATTTTTTTTTTTGAAATATTTGGTGTTTTGGGTTTTTGAATCTTCTGATTTTTTTTTTTAATTTTTTGTAAAAGACCCGAGCAAGACGGCGATATGAACCAGGTGTTGCCTGATTCGGCTCAGGGAGCCGAGCACTGTCGACTTTTATTGTGCCGTCATGGGGATTACAAACCTGTTACTGCCCTGCACTCCTTCCCCTCAGGAGGCAGGGCCAGAGGGATCAGTAGGCCAACCCTCATTGTTGCACCTAAACGTCATGGCAGATCTGAAATTGGGCTCCGAGTTGGTGTCGGATGCAATTTCTCCTGGTTCGTCCCCGATGAATTGTAGCTCTTCAGGTTCATCCGGCTGAGGTGGGACCAGGACGGTAGTCCAGTCGATCGGGGGAAATTTCTGCCCCTTGCTTGAGTCTTCTTTGGGCAACTCTATCAGACTCAATCTGTTCGCTTGATCATCGAAGGTGGAATTTAGCCCATCATCAGGGTAGATAATCCCTGCATTGATGAACTGGATTGGTGTGTAAATGCAGGGATTGCCTTCTTCTTGACAACCTCGTCTTCTTCTGATACTTCTATGCTTTGGTTTCTGAATCAGAGTAGGCTGATATCGTAGTCCTCTCCTATCCATATCTTCTTGAACCTCCATGGTTCGGGTCGAGTCTTGATATTCGAGCTGATAGTAGAAGGTTTGACGCTCGGCAGGGAGGAAGACATAGTTCGATCCGATGGGACATGCGCGAGGGAAGTAATTTGCATTGTGATGGTATGAGATCTCCCCATTAGAGTGTTGTACGTCCATGGCTGGGATGGTAGGCTCTCGGAGGTTGGATGCTTCTGTTAGTGCACTTTTCCGTGGCATACTAGTGCACCTTGTTTGTCAATCACTTACGTCAGTATGTCTAGAGTCGGTTGAGCCCAAAGAAGACGAAGACCGAAGACTCAAGACGTCCAGCCGCATCTAGGATGAAGATTCAGGTATATGAGATGCCTTGGTGCCTTAACCTCGACCAAAACCTATCCCCTTTGTATCCTTGATGACCTTGACCATATTTAGAACCCTTTAGGCATCATAGATAGGCCCTAGGTGTCCCATTTGTACACCCTAACCTTGGCCTTGAACTACATGCTGAAGAAACACATGTATCAGCAAATACATTGGGGTCCCAGGCTGGTCCGACCGGTCAAGACCGGTCGGCCAGCATCCCTGCTGTTTTTACAAAGCCAGCCGACCGGTCATGACCGGTCGGCCTTCACAAATAAAGGTATTCAGCTAGGAGGGCCGACCGGTCATGACCGGTCGGCCAGTTTTTTGGCTCTTGTAATGTTCATCATCCAGCATGGGGGGCCGACCGGTCATGACCGGTCGGCCAGAGTGATATGGCCTGTCCACTGAGGGTAGCCGACCGGTTATGACCGGTCGGCCAGTGTATGTGGCCTATTCTCATGTTGTTCTCCAGCAGGGAGCTCCGACCGGTCGTGACCGGTCGGGTCAGGTCATTTATGACCGTTTTCTGCCCGTTTTAGAGCCGTTGGAGCCCTCTTTTCTATATATATGGTGCTCCATTCTTGGGCAACGGGAGAGAGGTTTTAGTGAGCCCATTCCATACTCATCTTATACATCATTTGGGACCTCAAAGAGGAGGTTGTCAAGTCATATCCCTTGTGTTTCAAGCACAAGTATGGGCATTCAAATGCTATCAAGAGATGACTTGATTCCTCTCTCAAATCTAGAGGTGTGACACTATTCCACATAGGTATATCCTTTGTCCAAGACCTCTAGAAGACTCTCTAGGTGAATCTCCTAGTTGGAACATCCTACACATCCCATGTATGAGATTCACCCATCCTCCTAGCACCTTGGGCATCTCAAGGCATCGCATGCAAGGTGTTTGATCGAATGTGGCTGAGGCATTGGCGACGCAACGGCGACACGATCAAGGGAGCAAAGGGAAGCTGATTGAAGCACGGGAGAGCGAAGATCAAGCAACCCATTACGGCGCTAAACAAGGGGCTCATCCGACAAGTAAGTTGTCTCATTTGAGAGTCCAATTTGAGTTTGTTTGTCAAGCTCGTCTTAGGGACGTTAGCCGTTCCTTGGTCCATCAGCCGGGCCTAAACTAAGTCTCCAAGGGGGAGCCTCCGACACGGGAGTAAACGTGCGATTGGGTTGAGAGTTAGCCCTTGGTTCAAAACTCCGGTGACGGTTGAGAGGTGAACCGATAAAACCTCCGTGTGTAAAGGTTGAGAGGTGAACCTCATTTAAAACCTCCGTTAGTGAATGCCGGTGTGCTCAAAGGGGTTGAGTACTTGAACCGGGAGTGGAGTAGACATGTAGTCGAACCACTATACATCCTTGTGTTTGTGATTGTTATTGAGCACATTGATATCTTTGCATTGTTAGTTTAATTGCTTAATTATGAATGATTGATATGAATGCATGCTAGGCACTTTTTAGGCATCCTTGCACAAGATGTACCTTCACAACTTGTGTAGACTTGAGCTCATTGATCCAATCTCACAAGTCTACACAAGGTGCATAGGTTAGTAGCTTAATTAGTTGTATCATTCTCTTACCTATGCATGCTTAGACTAGGGTTGGTTATTGCTTAACTCTTGCTAGTCTTGTGATTGGACCCACCAAGGCTTGGAAGCCAAGGTGTTCTTGCTTACCTAGCTTAAACTTGTTGAATTGCATAAGTAGGCGAAAAGAATTTTAAAAAGGTCCTATTCACCCCCCCTCTAGGTCCATAGACATATCTCCGAGTATCTCAACTAGCGGTGAAACCGCAATTTCAATTGGTATCAGAGCGGGTTTCTCTTTAAGGGCTTAATTGCCTAGAGATAGATACTAAAGAGAAACTTGAAAATATGTCTAGAGAGGACTCTTCATCCGTCTCTAAGCCTCCTTTCTTTGATGGGTCAAATTATCCATATTGGAAAGCCCGAATGCGCATCGCATCTTCTTGGAATCCATTGATTCGGATGTGAGGGACATGGTTGATTTTGGATATGAACCCCCAATGGTAACTATTTCTAAGGAAGGTGAGCCGGATGTTCTCAGGCCAAAAGATAAGGCATTGTGGACTGCTCATGAAAAAGCTCAACGTATTAATAATGCCAAAGGCCTGAATGCCATATTTTGTTCAGTATCTAGAGAAGAATTTGGTCGGATCCAAAACTGCACTGCCAGTAAACAAGCATGGGATATTCTGGAAGTTACCCATGAAGGAACAAATGTTGTAAAAAGTTCTAAACTCCAGCGCCTCTCCACTCTCTTTGAAAATATTACTATGGAGGAGGATGAAACGTTTACTGAATTTTATACCAAACTGAACAAAATCACAAATGATATGTGGGGCTTAGGGGATCCGGTTCCGGAACATAGGCTTTGTAGGAAAATTCTGAGATCTCTTCCGGAACGGTTCTCTTCAAAAGTCACCACCATTGAAGAGTGTGGGGATCTAAACACAATGAAAGTTGAAGAACTCATAGGTTCCCTACAAACCTTTGAGCTAGGCTTTAAAGCCCCCTCTAGAAGGAAAAACATCGCCTTCAAGTCCTCTCATAGACACAAGAAAATCAAAAGTGAGACGGAGGATGATAGCGATGATGAGGATGATGAGGAAGAACAATTGAACAAAAAATTTAAGAGATTCCTCAAATTTGATAGAGGGAATAGCCGTGACAAGAAGGACAAGAAGGGTGATAAACGTACAGGAAAATCATCCATACCTTCATCCGTTCGTTGTTACGGTTGCGGTCGTCGTGGCCATATTGCCCCGGAATGTCCGGAAGGGCCTAAACCGAAAGGTAAAAAGGCCATGGCTGCCACTTGGGATGATACGGAGGAGTCCGAATCTGATGATGAGAGCCAACATAAAGATCTTGCTCTCTCGGCCTCCATCACGACCCCTTTATCAGATTATCTAAGAGGGGATCCCAACCGCTATCCCTTCTAGAAGAAGGAGGAGTTCCCAACCCCTCACCTCATGCTACATTCTATGAGGGTGTTGTGGAACTTTGCTACTCTTTGGCTTTTTAATCTCATCATGGTTAGTGTGGGTAGCTAGTTATGCTTTTATTGGAAAATCTGAGGATTTCAGCCTCATTTCTGTGTGTATGGGCAAATCAGAGGATTCCAGCCTCATTCGCCCAAATTTTGATGATTTAGCCTTGCTTTTAATTAATACATTTGCTTGCTAGATTGTCATCCTGCTTAGATTAGCTAATCATCTTGAGTTTTATGCTTCATGTATGCTAATCTTTGCTTAGTATTGGTCTTGATATACCACTAGGGGAGGTTGGTTGATTGGGCTATAAGCCCTTTTGTGCTTTCATTGCAAATGTATATCCTTGACCAATATTTCATGATTAACTATGCTTAGATAGTTATATCTTATTGTTAATCATGTTTGTTAGCTTGCTCCATGTATTCATGTTTCATGCACCCTACACTCTCCTTTTAGCATGTGCTTATAGTTATAACTGCGACACACTATCTCCTCTTACCTTAACTTCATTGGTATATCATTAAGGGGGAGAGAATAGTTTGTCAATTGCTAACAAAAAGGGGGAGAAAGATCAAATCCCACCAAAACTAGTTTGCTATGTTTTGTGATGCAGGGATTGACAGGTTGTGGGGGAGCAAACTGAAGCGGAGCAGCATAGTTTAGACATGTCAAGAGTCCTGTAATTTATGCTTTATCATTGTAATATCTTGAACATGTAATTTGTTTTGGTAGGTTAAGTTTTTGTAAGTAATTGACAAAGGGGGAGATTGTTAGTGCACTTTTCCGTGGCATACTAGTGCACCTTGTTTGTCAATCACTTACGTCAGTATGTCTAGAGTCGGTTGAGCCCAAAGAAGACGAAGACCGAAGACTCAAGACGTCCAGCCGCATCTAGGATGAAGATTCAGGTATATGAGATGCCTTGGTGCCTTAACCTCGACCAAAACCTATCCCCTTTGTATCCTTGATGACCTTGACCATATTTAGAACCCTTTAGGCATCATAGATAGGCCCTAGGTGTCCCATTTGTACACCCTAACCTTGGCCTTGAACTACATGCTGAAGAAACACATGTATCAGCAAATACATTGGGGTCCCAGGCTGGTCCGACCGGTCAAGACCGGTCGGCCAGCATCCCTGCTGTTTTTACAAAGCCAGCCGACCGGTCATGACCGGTCGGCCTTCACAAATAAAGGTATTCAGCTAGGAGGGCCGACCGGTCATGACCGGTCGGCCAGTTTTTTGGCTCTTGTAATGTTCATCATCCAGCATGGGGGGCCGACCGGTCATGACCGGTCGGCCAGAGTGATATGGCCTGTCCACTGAGGGTAGCCGACCGGTTATGACCGGTCGGCCAGTGTATGTGGCCTATTCTCATGTTGTTCTCCAGCAGGGAGCTCCGACCGGTCGTGACCGGTCGGGTCAGGTCATTTATGACCGTTTTCTGCCCGTTTTAGAGCCGTTGGAGCCCTCTTTTCTATATATATGGTGCTCCATTCTTGGGCAACGGGAGAGAGGTTTTAGAGAGCCCATTCCATACTCATCTTATACATCATTTGGGACCTCAAAGAGGAGGTTGTCAAGTCATATCCCTTGTGTTTCAAGCACAAGTATGGGCATTCAAATGCTATCAAGAGATGACTTGATTCCTCTCTCAAATCTAGAGGTGTGACACTATTCCACATAGGTATATCCTTTGTCCAAGACCTCTAGAAGACTCTCTAGGTGAATCTCCTAGTTGGAACATCCTACACATCCCATGTATGAGATTCACCCATCCTCCTAGCACCTTGGGCATCTCAAGGCATCGCATGCAAGGTGTTTGATCGAATGTGGCTGAGGCATTGGCGACGCAACGGCGACACGATCAAGGGAGCAAAGGGAAGCTGATTGAAGCACGGGAGAGCGGAGATCAAGCAACCCATTACGGCGCTAAACAAGGGGCTCATCCGACAAGTAAGTTGTCTCATTTGAGAGTCCAATTTGAGTTTGTTTGTCAAGCTCGTCTTAGGGACGTTAGCCGTTCCTTGGTCCATCAGCCGGGCCTAAACTAAGTCTCCAAGGGGGAGCCTCCGACACGGGAGTAAACGTGCGATTGGGTTGAGAGTTAGCCCTTGGTTCAAAACTCCGGTGACGGTTGAGAGGTGAACCGATAAAACCTCCGTGTGTAAAGGTTGAGAGGTGAACCTCATTTAAAACCTCCGTTAGTGAATGCCGGTGTGCTCAAAGGGGTTGAGTACTTGAACCGGGAGTGGAGTAGACATGTAGTCGAACCACTATACATCCTTGTGTTTGTGATTGTTATTGAGCACATTGATATCTTTGCATTGTTAGTTTAATTGCTTAATTATGAATGATTGATATGAATGCATGCTAGGCACTTTTTAGGCATCCTTGCACAAGATGTACCTTCACAACTTGTGTAGACTTGAGCTCATTGATCCAATCTCACAAGTCTACACAAGGTGCATAGGTTAGTAGCTTAATTAGTTGTATCATTCTCTTACCTATGCATGCTTAGACTAGGGTTGGTTATTGCTTAACTCTTGCTAGTCTTGTGATTGGACCCACCAAGGCTTGGAAGCCAAGGTGTTCTTGCTTACCTAGCTTAAACTTGTTGAATTGCATAAGTAGGCGAAAAGAATTTTAAAAAGGTCCTATTCACCCCCCCTCTAGGTCCATAGACATATCTCCGAGTATCTCAACTAGCGGTGAAACCGCAATTTCAGCTTCTACCTTGGAAAATTGTCCGGGATCAGTAATGATGGTGATCGCCCTATCTCCAAAGATGTGCTTGACCCTTCGGTGAAGATTTGAAGAGATGGCACCGATTCTGTGAAACCAGGTCTGATCAGAAAGGAGATGGAATGAAGCTGAGATGTCCAAGACCTGGAGAGTGATGGTTGATGTTTTTGGATCGATCAGAACCTGGACATCAATCTCCCCTTCGACCTCCTCGATAGTGGCCACATAATTGAAGCTGGGCCCTAATTCTGCTAGGGCATGTGGCATGCTGTCCGAGGAAGGGTCTTCTTCTTGGAGGACGATGGCTGAAGTAGAAGCCGAATAGACAGGTGTGGTGGGCAAGTTGTGCCCCTGGTTGTTTGCTTGAGAAACGGGCAGGCTTTGCCCCTGGTAAGCTGGAGTGGGCAAACTGTGCCTCTGACTGACTATTGCTGAGACGGGCAGGTTGTGCCCCTGGTTTGCTGATGCTGCGTTAGGGAGATTGTCCCCTTGGTTGACTGAGATGGGCTGAATGTGCCCATGGTTAGAAATGGGTGCGAAGATTGAATCGACTGAAGGTGCCCCTTGCATGATGATGGGCTCTGGGATCGAAATAGTTGAGGATGCTCCTTGCAGGATAAGAGGTTCGAACTCTGAACTAGAGTTGATGGCACGAATAAACTGGAGAGGAGGCTTTTCTTGGCTGGTGAAAGCTGGATAGGCAGGAGGTGTCCCTTGCATTGCGGAGACTGGATCGACTGGAGATGCCCCTTGCAGGATGAGGGGTTCTGAAACCTGACTGGTTAGGGGTGCCCCTTGCCAACCTTGATTAGGGAACTGTGAGTTCCATCTTGACTGTTGCTGTTGCTGCGGTTGTCCATGCTGAGGGAGGAATAGTGCACCTTCGGTAGAGGCGACAAGATCATCCTCTTCCATTGGATGGGAGATGAGGACACTTCCGTTATCATTCTCGTATTCAGCAGTAGGCTCTTCTTCCACTATCGGTTGAATTGGAGAAGCCTGATGAGGCCACCAAGGGGAGATCATCCCAGCCCTTATTCCGGCTTCGACTTGTTCCCCGGCGCGGATGAGTTGGTTGAAGTTCGCATATGGATGTGAGACAAGGTATCCAGAGATACTTGGATTTGCCGAGTGGACGATCATGGAGATTTGCTCCTCGTCGTCGATGGGAGTCTTCATTCTAGCGGCCATGGCCCGCCACCGTCCAACGTAAGCTGACAATGTTTCATCGCTTCTTTGCCTGAGAGCTGCGAGGTCTGCTCTCCTGGGTGCCATGTTAAGATTGTATGCGAACCTGTTGACGAAAGCATGGGAGAGCTGCTCCCAAGTCCTGATGCGATGATAGTCCAATGATGTGTACCAATCCAGGGCATCGTCTTTCAGAGATTTTTGAAACAAGCGAATGAGTGCTCCATCATTGCCCGCCACAGCATTAAGCTCTCCACAGAAAGCTCGTAAGTGGTCTACAGGACAACCTGTCCCATCATATCTTTTAAATTTTGGTACCTGGAAGCCTTGAGGTACCATTGCATCGGGAAATGGACAAAGGTCCCTGAACTTAGTGGATGAAAGATCCTCCCCTTACTGCTTCTGCAAATTTCTCTTCATCTCTCGCATCTGCTCTCGGAGTTGCTCTATTTCGGAGGGACCAGATGAAGGAGATCTTGTCCCTTGCCAGGATTGAGATGGCCCCCTTTCATAATAATTGGTGTCATTGATGCTCCTAAAATTCCTGCTTGAAGAAGGTTGGGCCTGGTAATTACTCCCATTGTAGAGACTTTGTTTGATTGGAGCTGAGAAGAGAGACTGCGAAGAAATCCCAGTCACAGGAGAATATTGAAATTGGTTGGAATTCCCATTGGGGAGAGATTGTTGGAATTGACTGGGATTCTGGGTTGTGGGATGTGACTGAAAATGGCTCTTGTTTGCAGGAGGATGCTGGAAGAAATGCCCTGAGGTCGAGAGTTGTCCTGATTGAGGACCTTCATTAGGAGGGTATCGAAAGTCCTGCACCACCCCTGATAGTTGTGGTTGAGATGAACTGGAGGCTGGAAGAGATGCTTGTTGTGGTTGTTAAACTGGACCAGCTTGATTGCTGGCTGCTAAAGCCTGGGCTTGTGTGAATCGGAGAAGCATTTCCTGCATGGCCTTCATGCTTTGTTGTAGCTCTTGGATGCCAGGAATTGACATGGATTCACTCGAGTTTAACAGTGGAGAGGAAGCCTCAGGTACAGGGAATAGGAGAGCCATGTCGATTTTGTATTGGATGTGGCAGGGTGATTTAGTTTGGAGGAGTAATGGTGGGAAGTATGCACTACTTTTTTTTTGGGTTTTGGGATTTTCTATTTTTTTTGTTTTGGGTAGAATGCTATGCAGATGAGATTGTATGAGGACTAATGACTTTCAAGTATAGGAGGGATTCCCCTTTTCAAGTCGGATCACGACTAGTGGGACTAGTTTATCCCCAGTGGAGTCGCCATTCTGTGGACCCTCGCCGATTTTTCCGCGCTCCCACACGACGTTCTTCTCCCTTCCCCTTTCCTTTCGGAAAAGAAGGAGATGAGGATGCGTGAGTGCGAAATCGCCGTTTGTGCCACTGGCTTGCCTCGTTCTCGAGGGCTTCGTTTGGTTGTCGTATTAAGCTGGATATGTTTAAGTGAGTTTATATAAGACCAGAGTCGCCACTAGCCAATTACTTCGAATCTAAAGTCGGCTAGACCCCGTAGAAACGTTAGAGAAGGGGATCCGAAGATTCCTTTCTCTAAAATGACTCCTTTTGATCTGCGGCCAGAGATTCAAGGTAAGGGATCACGGTTACAGGGTGGGAAGAGGTTAAGCACCCCACGCACTGCCCGTACCGAAGTACGGTCTCTACTTCACAGAATCGATCGAATACTTGAAAGTCTAGTTTAATCCTCGTATATTCTCATGGATGACATGATGCATGAATGCGGGTCTGAACAGTAAGAGTTTCTGATGGGCAGGTTCCAACAACGGGCAAGCCCAGAGCGTACGCTCGAACTGACAGGTGCTTAATGTAAGACGTATGCAGTGTGCTTGAATGATCAAGGTGTTTTATGGTGAAGCATGAATGCAGGTCTGAACAGTAAGAGTTTCTGATGGGCAGGTTCCAACAACGGGCAAGCCCAGAGCATACGCTCGAACTGACAGGTGCTTAATTTAAGACATATGCAGTGTGCTTGAAGAATCAAGGTGCTTGCAGTGAAGCAGGGGGGTTGGAAGAAAAGTAAATGTTGCACTTATGCTAGATGCAAATGAGATGATGCTGGAAAAATAATAGCTGGGTGGACGGAGGTGTCGCAAGGATTGGCTTCGAGTGGCTGGATCAAGACTTGGATGGCTTGGGAGGCTTGGACCAGTGGTCAGGCTGGGCTGGACCAGGGCTAGGCTCTCCTCACTCGGGCTCTCCTTGGTGAAGGAATGGGCTAAAGGATGAAGGAGGGTGACTCAGACGGACGGGCTCTCTCTGGCTGAGTGGTGTGTTGAAATGAGAAGGGGAGGGGGGTATTTATAGCAGCGGGCAGTGGCAGAGCTCGTAATTTATTTTAGGCGGCCTGCTATGGGCCGCCCGTACGGCCGTTTCTTGGGATTCAACGGCGGTTTGGGTGGCCTGCTATGGGCCGCCCGTACGGCCGTTTCTTGGGATTCAGCGGCGGTTTGGGCGGCCTGCTATGGGCCGCTGTTTGGCTCGGTGGGTTGACTCAGTGAGTTGACTCAGCGGGTTGACTCGGTGATTTGACTCAGCGGGTTGACTCGACGGGTTGACTCGGTGTTTTGACTCGACGAGTTGACTCAGCGGGTTGACTCAGTGGGTTGACTCAGCGAGTTTGACTTTTTTTGGGATTCTTTGACTGGCTTTTCTTTCTGGGGGGTTTTTCAGGCTGATGTTTAAGACTGGGTTGACTCGGTTCAGGCTTGATCTGGGCTATGGAATGGGGCTTACAAGGGTGAGTTTGGCTGAGTTTGGACTTGGGATTTGGGGGTATGGTCCTTCATTCATCCAGCTATTTCTACCAACAGTGTAGCCGAAGGTGGGATGTCTACAACACCATAGACAATAGTTGAGAGTGGATATCCACCCATTGAAACCTTCATGATTATTTATAGGGCTCGTTAAGATGTGATTTAGAAATCCAACACATCCACTGTGTGTGTCCCATCAATATGAGGGGTAACACCAAGTTTCAGCCGTATACAAAACTCGAGTGGGTCCTAACAAGTGATTTTAGATATTTTAGTATTGATTTCATATAGTTTTAGAGTTTTAGATGGTGTGGCCCACTTGAGTTCTTAATATCGTTGATTTTTGGATATCCCACAAACTAATGGTGACCCACTAAATGCATGGTGTGGATGTCCAATACACATCACGGTGGGGCCCACATAGCTTGACCTCATCGGAAGCTCCCATGAGGTAGTAGACCTCATGTACAATTCCTGTACATTTATAGAGAAAGAGGTCTCCAGTCCAACCCGTCGGACAATAGGTTATGATCTGCCCGATGGATAACTTTTAACTCCCTAAGCGCATGGGGCATCCAACCCGTTCAATAGATTGACCCCACCATGAGAACTACTTCATACAAGAAACAGCCCCATCTACCTTTCAAATGAACCACACTTATATTTTTCTATTTATCAATGTTTATATACAGTTTTCTATGGTGTGAATCACTTGACGATTGAATATGAATTATTTTTAGAATGGGTGATCCTTCAGTGGGGCCAAACTATTAGGAGGATTGGATGTCACAGGCACTTAACAAGTTGGTAGTAATTCATTGGGTGCACTGTACTACGAGCCAACCAATTGGACCTGAGACCTTATTTATATATGAGCTAACACATTAGGTGAGTGTTAGATTAGAAATTGTTGGTGCAATATCAAAACGAGAGTATAAAATTCGAACGAAGGTGCTGACGCCGAACCCTGGTTTTCTCCGTCCTTCCAATCAGAGTCTTGGTTTGACAACCACAACCTATGCGATTTTTCCTGCCGCTCGATACATAACGCAGAACGTCCGAGTTATGAAAAAACAGTGGCCCACTAAAAAAACGGACCACTTGTTGAAATCAATGAAGGTCATTCCTCGCATGGAAACTCCAGCTGTTCTCATCCATACTTTCGTCACACGTGGCGATAATGATGTCTTGATTGATGACCGTTCATAGGCCCACACGCCTACATAAGATTGAAGCCGTCCAATCAGGTAGGCTGGGCCTGGCTAAAAATAGATCGGTCACAGTTAACCAAACAAATGGGTGGCTGAAAACTTGCAGCGTAATAGTTCTAACATTCTCGCCTACCTGATTAGTGGACCACCTAAAATTTGTGCCAGATCAGCTCGGTCAGACTCACCTGATGGATCATTCGAATCTTTCCCCCAGGTGCTACAGGGAGCGGATTAGGTGAGACCCCGGATCCACCTTGGTGGGTGGGAGCCCTGACTGTATTGAAAGCTCCCCTTGAGGCATGATACAAAAAATGAAGCAGTTCTAAATCCCATATAGGCTATAGTTCAGGAAACAGTGGTGATTGACCATTAAAAACTTCTCTTGGGCTACAAAAGCTTTGGATCAAGATGATATTTGTGTGGTCTCTTCATCTCTAGGAGTTTATGATCTTATAAACAGGTTGGATGGCATATACACATTCCGGTGGACTCCATTAAGTTTTTAATGTTGATGATTCAATCACGACTATTTCCTGTGGTGTGGTCCACCTAAGATTCGAGTCAACTTCAATTTTAGGATCATGTCCTCAAATGAACATTCAAAATGGTTGGACGGTGTGGATTTAAGCTGCAGTCAAGGATCCCATCCACCTCCATGGATCCAGGTCTCACCTAATCCACTCCCACGCTATGTTGGCACATGTGGCACATGTGGACTTAATCGTGCTTGTCAGCTTTGCAAACTTATAAGAAAAGTCCGAGGTATTGGCACTCAGTTATGGGCATAATTTTTTGCCACTTGTGTGCATGCAAGCGTGCCAGAATTGACTGTGCGGCTCAATTTCAACCGAACAACTTTGACCTCGAGCGCCAAGATAGGAAGATACGCCATGCTCGACCGTCATGAGATCTAAGGAGATTGGCCACCTATTTAGTGTTCGCTTCCCCAAGTTTAAGGTTGCGATGTAGCTATAATTCGATATAGAGACCGAGATCGTTCTCAGGGATTTATTTAGAAATTCATAAAACTACTAATATTCTCTAATTGAGGTTGAACTAAACAGGTTTTAGAATTTGATATAGATGGTATTCTGAAATTAAAAGTGAATGTAATTAATATAAAAGAGCACTAGGGGTTTAAGGATCCACTTGTAGTAATCCTTGATGCATAATTCGTTGTGGTTTCCCAATTACACAGCTAGAATCGAAATCGAAATCAAAATCCTATCTAGCCGGATGGTAGAGCAGTTAATTCAGCAAAACAGTCCAATTTATGTATTGTGTATAAACATGATTCCCTCAATTCAAGTTAGGACTTAAGCACACTCAATTGCGTAGGTCAATCCTAGTTCCAATAGGTTAATATCACAATCATAATAATCATTAAACCCTGTTACAAAGCTTAACTATATCATTATTTGAACTTCATTCAAATCATATGCATAAGCAACACCTAAATCAGACTTTAGAACAAAAGGTAGAACATTGGTTTGAAGTTCCCACATGATGATCCAAGTCTAGAGCGTATTGAATCCGATTCCTCGGAGCGTACAGGTCTAGATCCATACAAAACAATTAAGAACTAAATCAATTCTTCCAAACATCCATGAGCCATCATAAGATTAAGAAAAACTACTTATAACTTTATTCAAACTTCAACAAACTATTGTTCTTCAATAAAAATTCAAACTTAAAACCAAATAAACGAATTAAAGCATCTTAGATTCACTACAAGCTTCACCTCTTAGCCCAAGCTAAGAGGTTTAGCCGATCATGATCCAAGGAAACATGAAATCAACTAAAAACATGAATTAGAAAGCAAACTAGAGAAGGGAGTTATAGAACTCTGAATCCGTCTTTCTCCGCCTCCCACCTTCATAGATCTCTTCTAGGATGCCCTAGGAACGAAACCTAGGTGTCCTTTTGATAGTAGGGAAGCCCTATCGCCTCAAAATCTTCTAGAATTGCGCAACACTAATGCAATTGCCCACAAAAATCGGAACTTGCTGAAGAAGTTGCTAGAAAATCGGATATTCTGTGGAATTACACATGGGCGACCGGTCTTGATCGGTCGGACCAATGCTTGAAAAGTCTAAAGAGCACAGTTGGGGGTCCGACCTGTGTCCGACCTATTAGCCGACCGGTCAGACCAAACTAGAACTGGTTCTAGCGAGTTCAAGAGAGGGGGTAGCATCTAGTCGACCGGTCATGACCGGTCAGCCATCCTTTTTTTTCATTTTTTTTTTTTCTTTCTTTCTCTCTCTTCTCTCCTTCTTTCTTCATGATTCTTTGGCCCACCTTGGGTCTTCATCCAAGGGCTCCAGATATGATCTTTTAGCCACCAATTGAGTGAAGTCTCTCTTATTCCTACAATCACAAAACCATGCATTAGGATAGTCTTTAAACATGCGAATCATGCATAGTTAGTGATGTAATGGGGTTGGATTATATACATTTAAGAGCTCAACACACCCTCCAACAAGCATTTTGCTAGTCCCGAGCAAAACATGCGTGAAAACAAGTTTAATTTTCTAAAATCCAACTCTCCTTCAGAAACTATGCTTTTATACACTCCAGGACGTGTAAGTGCAAAAATCGAAAAAACTCAGTGATAGAAGTTGAGACCTTAACCTTCTCAAAACATAACAAGTGTTCATATAGAATTCCTGATGATTGATTGATAAATAGAAGAATCCAAACAAATTTAACCTAGTGTACATAGTGAATGTTCAGAATGTTCATCTCATGAATTTTCAGGATTAACTTTTTCATGAATCAACTAGATTAGGTATCTGAAGGTGTACAGGTCAACAACAAGCCTACGACAAGAATTTGCCTTATCGTCCTTTTGACGGCTTTCACACTATTTTCCATTCCCGGCTTTGGTTATGAGTAGACCATCCCCCGGTTGGTAATAGGTAGCCATTTTCGGAATTTTTCACTATATATTCAATCATTCCTATATTTTCATCATTCCTTTCCTTTTCATACACATTAGATATGATTTTTAGAAATCTATATCTTTCGTTCTTTTCCCGTGGATAAGGATGGACAAAGTACCCCGGCTTGGTTTCTCAACACCTCAAATCTAAGTCTAACCAATCCACAAATCTACATAATCCATTCAAATCATGAGAATCATATAACGTGAACTAGGTGTAAAAGTGTTTTAATTTTCTATCAATCACATAAATAGGGGAATTCTCATAGAAAACCATTATCTTAGAGATATTTCAAGATGCTCAACATCACTCACTTCGAATCTCTTTTTCTTATACTCGTATCATCCCGAATGCATAGAAATGAAGTTTTCGAAAGGAGTTTTAAATTTTCAGAAAAATTGAAAGATTTTCTACATACCATTGCTCGAAAATGCTATAAAACACTACCTTCATCTAGAAGTCTCACCCTAACCAAATCTTGCATTGTCCTCAATGTAAAGGATATGCAATGAGCAACATATAAGAGCAATGATAAAAATAAGAGTGAGGACTGAGAGTACCTGAGAGAGTAAGAGTTGGAATTCTACCTCCTTCTAACAACTTATGGAAAACAAATAATGTAAAAAGCAACAAAATTCTAGTCCTAAACTATGCTATACCTCCATCAGAATAGGAGATCAATTATCCTGATACACAAGATCAATTAGAGGTATGGCCATACCTTCTGAGGGAAAGTTCTCAAAGAATAGCTTTAAATACTGACCATTTGCTTTAAAGATGTTGTCATTCCTTGGATTCAACAACTCGACAGTCCCATAAGGATAAACAGTTTTCACATAAGAACCTTTTACTTAATCGTAAAGGACTTGTGAAGGGTGTTCTTATCATGGAACACCTTCGTCTTGTCCTTGTAAATCTCACATTTTCATATGCCTCGTTCTGGAGTTCCGCAAGTTCATTCAATTAAAGTTTGCACAACGAGTTTGCTTTGTCAGAATCAAAATTCATTTTCTTTATCTCCCAATATGCCATATGTTCCAATTTCACAGGCGAGTGACAAGCTTTCCCATAGACAAGTCTATAGGGAGACATTCTAATTGGGGTCAAGTTGTATGGTAAGCCCAGAGCGCATCTGTAAGTCAAAGTGATCAATCCTTGCGATCGGGGTTTACTATTTTCTGTAAGATATGTTTGATTTCCCTGTTGGATATCTTAGCTTGTCCACTTGTTTGTAGGTGATAAGGAGTGCTTACTTTATGATTGACACCGTATTTCTTCATTAAAGCTTCAAATGGGCGATTACAGAAGTGAGACCCTCCATCACTGATAATGACTCGAGGGGTTCCAAACCGGGAAAGAATGTTTTCTTCTAAGAATCGAATAACTGTTTTATGGTCAGTATTCTGGCATGGGATCACCTCAACCCATTTTGAAACATAATCTACGGCAAGCAAAATATATAAATTTCTAAAAGAAGATGAGAATGGACCCATGAAATCAATGCCCCAACAATAAAAAATTTTGATTGGTAAGATAGGATTGAGTGGCATCATATTTCTACGGGATATTCCTCCCAATTTCTGACAAGGCTTGTACGTTTTACAAAACTCATGGGTATCTTTGAACATGGTGGGCCAATAAAACCCACATTGCAGAATTTTGACTGTGGTCTTCTTAGCCAAAAAGTGGCCACCATACGCTTGAGAATGACAAAAGGAGATGATACTTCGTTGCTCATCATCCAACACACATCTCCTTCTAATTTGATCGAGACAGTACTTGAATAAATATGGGTCATCCCATAAGAATTTTCTCACCTTGTTGAAGAACTTATCCTTATCTTGCTTTTTTCAATATGTCGAAATTGTGCTGATAGCAAGATAGTTTGCGGACCATAGTAATTGTGAGACTTTGAAAAGTTGTTCATCAGGGAACATGTCATTAATTGCAGTCATTTAAGGAGAATCGATGAGGACAAGTCGTGAGAGATGGTCAGCCACTACGTTTTCTATTCCCTTCTTATCTCGTATTTCTATGTCGAATTCTTGGAGTAAGAGGATCCATCTCAACAAGTGCGGTTTAGCATCCTTCTTAGAGAGAAGGTACTTAAGCGCAGTATGATCGGTAAATATGATGATCTTGGATCTGATCAAGTAGGACCGAAACTTGTCCAAAGCAAATACTATGGCTAAGAGTTCCTTTTCTGTAGTGGTATAATTTGCTTGAGCCGAGTTTAGAGTTCTACTTGCATAATATATGACGTATGGCTTCTTCTCTTTTATTTGGCCTAACACTACCCCAATAGCATAGTCGCTCGCATCGCACATAATTTCAAAAGGAAGGCTCCAATCAGGTGGTTGCATTATGGGAGCACTTGTCAACATTCCTTTAAGTTTCATAAAGGCATTTTGATAATCCTCATTCCACTCGAATGAGGTTAACTTTTGAAGGAGGTTACATAAGGGACGAGAGAGTGGACTAAAGTCCTTTATGAAACTTCTATAAAATCTGGCGTGTTCTAAAAAGGACAGCACATATCATACGCTCTTGGGTGGTGGAAGGTTAGAGATAAGATCGATTTTAGCCTTGTCTACCTCGATTCCTTTTTCTGAGATGATGTGACCAAGGACTATTCCTTTTTGAACCATGAAATGACATTTCTCCCAATTCAAAACGAGATTCTTCTCTTCTCATCTTTTTAAAACAGTTTTTAAGTGCATAAGGCACTCATCAAAATTACAACCAAATACCGAGAAATCGTCCATGAAGACTTCGAGAATCGATCCCAGCATATCAGAAAAAATGCTTAACATACAATGCTGAAACATGGCAGGGGCATTGCACAGTCCAAACAGCATCCTTCTATAGGCAAAAGTGCCGAATGGGCATGTGAATGTAGTCTTCTCTTGGTCCTCTAGGGCGATCTCTATTTGGTTATATCCTAAATATCCATCAAGGAAGCAAAAGTAGGAATAACCTGCTAACCTTTCTAAAATTTAATCAACAAATGCTAAGGGGAAGTGGTCTTTCCTTGTAACTGTGTTTAGCTTCCGGTAGTCAATGCACATTCTCCAACCGGTAGTAACTCTGGTTAACACAAGTTCATTGTTGGCATTGGCTACGATGGTTATTCTGGATTTCTTAAGCACCACTTAAGTTGGACTCACCCATTGACTATCGAATATTGGATAGATGATACCCACATCCAATAGTTTCAACACCTCGGCTTTAACCACCTCCTTCATTTTTAGATTGAGGCGTCTTTGTGGTTGCTTAGATGTCTTCTCATTCTCCTCAAGGTGTATGCAATGAGTACACATCAGGAGGTCTATACCTTTGAGATCCGCAATTGACCACCCAATGGCGCTCTTATGCTCTTTTAAAGTGGCTATCATCCTACTCTCTTGTTCTTCATCCAAGTGGGAGGAAATCACCACCGGATATGTCTCATCTCGACCTAAGTATATATATTTCAAATCAATAGGCAAAGGTTTTAGGTCGAGCTTCGGAGCCTTGATACTAAATGGAATAGGCTTATTTTCAGTTAGAGGCAAAGGCTCAAATGGTGTCTTCCATCTTTTATTATCAAGTATCGGTATAGAATCCAAAATGGCATCAATCTCTCTTATCATGTCATCATCAATCTCATGAGAGTGTGCCAAACATGCCTCCAAAGGATCGAAATAGAATGTTAAGAGGGATGTGTCTTCCACGAATGATTCAATCAGATTTATTTCGTGGACCTCGTCATTAACTTCCCGTGGTTGTTTGCATAAATCGAAAATATTCAGATTGAGTATCATATTTTTGAAGGACATTTGTACCAGCCCATTTCTATAATTGATAATTGAATTTGAAGTGGCTAAGAAAGGGCGGCCAAGTATGACAGGAATTTGAGCACCGGTTCCCATCACAGGATGTGTATCCAAGACAATAAAATCCACTTGATAGTAGAATTTATCGACATGGACAAGGACATCTTTAATCATCCCTCTCGATATACGAATAGATCTATCAGCAAGTTGAAGTGTGGTTTTGGTGGGTTTTAATTCACCTAACCCAAGTTGTTCATAGACTGAGTATGGGATGAGGTTAACACTGCCTTAAATCGAGTAAAGCTTGTTTGATCCAGTAGTCACCTATGATACATGAGATGGTAGGACTACCTGGATCCTTATATTTTTGGGGCACCTCTTGTTTGATGATGGTGCTTAAATTCTCAGTCAAAAGTACTTTGTTGTGTACATTGTGCTTCCTTTTGACTATACATAATTCCTTCAGAAATTTGGCATATGATGGTATTTGTTTTATGGCATCCAATAGCAGAATGTTAATCTTCACTTGCTTAAAAACCTCTCGGATTTTCAGATTTTTATCTAAAAGTTTGGGTGAAAACAACCTTTGAGGAAACGGGGCAACCGGCTTGTATTGCCTTTTCGGTTCTTTATCATGTAGAGTGTTGTTCAAGATATCATCCTTACTGGTTGTTAACCAACTACGTGGCTGAATGTTCTCTCAAGTGCAAGAGATCACAACTAATAAACTCAGTGAGTCCGATATCAAATTCACAAGGAGCAAAAATAGAAGTATGTAAGAATCACTCTCAAATTAAGAAAATAAAATAGAAATTCTAAAAGAAGTGATTAATCTAACTAATAGATGGGTTGGATTGGATCAATGTTTGAATGAGTTTAATCATTAGAAATCAAAGTACCAAGGCATCAAAGGTCCACACGTATCTCATGCTTCATTAATGTGTATGATAGAGTATTACTCAACTAGAATGGATCACTATGGTCCATCTAATCGGAAGATATTACAATTAGAACAAAAATTCACGTAATAAATCAATGGATTAGAGATCCATCCCATCATACATCATTAAGTTCATACTCTTAAGTGTTAGGGATTATAAGCGTTAGCGATTATAAGCATTAAGGATCCTTGAGATCGCTAATTAAATAATGTGACAGGTTAAAAATATCTCCAATCTCGGTTTTCATAAATCAAATATAGGATTAAATAATACTCATGCGTAGAGTTTACATGAGAATTAAAAACCCTAGATTAGTTCCATGAAATTCATACAAAATAAATTTCTCTCATCATTCAGCGCAAAAATTCATCACACACTTCAACTCAACAATCCACATATGCCTTCCTTCTAGCCTTGGCTAGAAGGGTTTAGAACATAAACATAATTAAAGAAGAAAAACCAAAAGAAGAAGAAGAAGACATAATTAAATTTAAAAAATCAATTTAAAATTAACCAACTTACGAGTTCCTAAATTGAATCCAAGCAAACTTCATTGTAAATCTGTAAATCTTCAATAGAAAGAGAAAAAGAGGTTCTATGAGAGAGAAGAGAGCTTGTTCTCTTAAAAATAGGATTGAAAAAGATGCCATAAAACTCTTCACAACTATCTATTTATAGTTAAGTTCGGATTCAAGTAACAATACTGATTTTGCTACACTTCATGTGACTAAATTGGTGATCGGATTGCTTTGAAATTTTATATGAGGCTTCATCATCAAGCGAACCTCATAATGGATTGCTTATATTACCAATATCACATCTAGAGTGGGCCCCATGATTAGATCAGTGAACACCTCCCAGATTCATAGTTTTAATACCTTCTGAACCAGTTATTCTTGCATCCTTCACTCCGGTGTGTATAGAAATCAAAAGTGTCTCAAAATTGATACCTTGGTAGAAATATATTCCCTCTACATGATAGAGGGTCTGGATTGACTTAAATCATTCCAGAACTTTGGTGCACACACCTCGCAATTTGGACTGTTTTCTGATTCGCGCAGGGGAAACTTTCCAGAATACTTCGACTCATTTTCAACACTGCAATCAATCTACACATCCGATTGACCTGATTCCAGTTTAGTTTTGTAGAAAATTTGATTCTGTATCAAATGGATGGCTTGGATTCTTCATTTGAGCATTGATGGACCACAGGGCTCAATTCCAAATCTAAGTCGGTGTTGAATGGACAGTTTGTATTCATCAGGTCACTGTGATCAATCCAGAACTCCGATCGGCGTGAAACTAGTGCCATTTGGTAGATAATTTGGTGATCTTAAAAGTGTATGGAAAGTTTCTCAAATTACATAAAAAAATTGGTCCAAAAGTAGGACGCACAGTAGATAGCGTGAGCTGTCCATTCGGAATTGAAAATCACATGTAATGCACATAACCTTCAATCCATCGATCCAAGCCGTCTAACCTCAATCCAATCTTATAGGAAGTGTCTTTAGCCCCATCCTAAACCTTCCTAGCTACAAGTGGCCTACCAACAACCTCTAAAACATGAAAAATCACTATGTAAGCATAGTTAACAAGTTATAAAGCGATCTAACCATTGAATAAGTTTTCTATAATAAATCTAAGTATTTTGCTTGATTTTTAGCTTGGTGATGATCGGAATGGGGCCTAAATATGTGATATTTATGGTCACATCACACCCCCAACCAGCTTTTTGCTAGTCCTCGAGCAAAATATGCGATGCGACACTGAAAAATGGATAAAAAACATGTAATTTGCAAAGCCAAGATTCAATGTAAACATGTGATTTCCATAACATCCTAATCATCAATTTAAGCCAATTAGTATGTTAGATTCATTTTCTGAAAACTAATCAAAGTTTAGAATGAACCTAGTCTCATGTACACGTGTGCACAATGAACCTAGACTAACCAAATCAATTAACTAAGCTCATCAACCCTCATGAATCAATCCAATCCTCTTATGGCTATGAAATCCCCTAATTTCTCAAGTCACTCCTTCACTTTATTTTCTTTCACTCGCTCATTCATTACTTCCTCACATATTTATCATCATTTTTCTCATTTTTTTTAATGGACCGCCCTTAATTGAAGAATCCAAAAGACTCACTTCTAATAAGGTGTCGATAACGTAATGGTGTAACGACATGGATACTTAGGTACCCCACCCCGGATTACTTTCACGACTGTTACGGTCTTATTCAATTAATTTTTTTTCAATTTTTTTTCCAGATGATTCTCTCACAACACTCACTCATTCAAAGTTAGGGGTTTATTGGTCCGGTTCAATCATAGTCTAGATATCAACTAGATCATCAATTAAGTCTTAAAACTTAGTGTACCAACTTAGTTAGCTAGTGTGTAAGGTGATCATATACATTAAACTAATTACACTCTAATCTAGTGATTAGATAATTAAACTTAAATGTTATAACATTTCAGATTTAAAAACTCTAAACACTAATAACTTAAACTAAATCCAAGTTTATCATAAAAAAGCACATAGAAACATGAATACAAAACTAGACAAATTACAAAAATTAAAATTTTTTTCCATATATGTATGAAATTACCCATATAATGTAACTAAACATGAAAGTAGAGTACAAAACTAGACAAATTACAAAAAATTTAAAATTTTTTCCATATATGCATGAAACTAATGTAATGCATGAAATTACCCATAATGTAACTAAACATGAAAGTAGGATGCAATCCTCACCCCCCAACCTAAATGTTACATTGTCCTCAATGTAATGATGTGCATGCAATGCAACGTGAGAAACAATATAAATTCAAGTAGAGAAGAGAGAATATACTTTGCATATAGAATGGAGATCCAATGAGAGCGATGACACTACAAAAACTAAACATGGGCAAACAAAAAATATATGCAACTTAAGAAAACTAGACACCCTAATCCTAAACTAACCTAAACTTAAACCTACCTCAATGGTAATCAACCATCATAATGTAGCTCATGAAGAGGGATTGACTTCTCTTCCATGTGGAATTTCTCTATGTACGGCTTCAACCTATGACCATTCACTTTGAAAACATTGCCATTACGTACATTTTCTATCTCAACAGCCCCATATGGAAAAACTTTCTTAACAATGAATGGGCTGGTCCATCTAGTTTTCAATTTACCCATTGTTATAGGCAAAATGATGGAGATAAGATTTCACGCGGAAATGCCCAAAACGTCCATTCGACTCTCGAGATTATCTGATCGAGAGTCGAATGTTTGATAGGTACGAGACGTCCATTCGACTCTCGAGATTAGCTGATCGAGAGTCGAATGTTTGATAGGTGCGGGACGTCCATTCGACTCTCGAGATCACCTGATCAAGAGTCATAGATTGAAAAATACGGAGCAGCTATTCGCAAGTCCCGAGTCTTCATAACCGATAGTCAAATACGGCAAAACTCGATCCGCGAGCAGACCTTCTCACAAGTCGTTGAAAGACATTACACCCAAAATATGTACTTGGACTCGCGACCACATTTTAACCTGCGAGCAGCTTTACTACGGGCGTCTCCTTCCTTTTCGGAGGCCATGACTCCCAGCTACGGGCGTCTCCTTCCTTTTCGGAGGCCATGACTCCCAGCTACGGGCGTCTCCTTCCTTTTCGGAGGCTATGACTCCAACTATGGCTTCCGGTCGGATCCAGTCGGATTTCAAGGGATTACCATCTAGGGGCGTGATTGTTGGAATAAATCATTGGGTTGGATCTGACTAAAAAGATAGGATCTTATCCCATGAAATCAGCGGATTCTCAGTATCGTATGCGATATCAACAGGATTTCGACATCTCACGTAACAGATTGGATTGTTTCAGATCTATATAAGGGGATGGCTCCCTTGAATAGGAGGTACGTACACACATCATTCAATCTTGGTCCCGTTTTGCTTGGCTTCTCTTCTGTGGCCTAACTTGAGCGTCGGAGGGCTAACGGCTGGTCCCCAGCCACCCTTATTCGTTGTCTTGCTTCAGGTCTGGTGGTGGAAATCCCTGCTGGAGCGAAGGAGAAAAGCCGGAGGATCTCGTTACAGAATCTGACATCAACAGTTTGGCGCCGTCTGTGGGAACGACTTGATCATCAAAATCAATCGTGTTAACCACTGATCACAATCCTTCGGTGATGCCTCCTAAAAAGACTGTTCATCCTTCAACTTCGAGGCAGGCACCACCTCCGCCCGGTGAGACGGAATCCGCACCTGCCCTCCCACCTGTTCCGGCGGATATCCCTCAAGGAGCCCCAAATATGCCATCAGCAAATCCATTATTGGAGGCCTCTGGAAATCAGGATGATGTCCTACGATTCCTCGGGAACACTCTCCTAACTTTAAACGCCGGAGTTCAGGCACTGTCAAATCGGCTTGATCAGCACTTCCCTGAACCGCAAAGACAACCCTCCGAAGGGTTACCACCGCCACCCATATCAGTTGCTTCCAGACATTCTATGGATGAACCACAGGTCCCACCACTTGGCGGCCATCCCCCTGTGCCGTCTCCACATTCTATACATTCCAGTTCGTCTCGACAACCTCCACCGCAAGGCTCCACCGCCGAAACGTCTAGCTATACCTTGCCATGGGAAGGAGATCTCAAAAGAATCCAAGACCGTTTTGATGTCATGGAGCAGAGATACCAGGCAAATCGGCCATCTGCTGTCATGGCGGCAATACATCAATCTGAATCTCCCTTCACAAGCGAGGTCATGGAAGCTCCATTGCCCAGAAAGTATCGAACGCCTGTTATCGCTCCGTATACAGGCATTGGCGATCCTCTGGAACATCTGGAAACATATAGGTCCCTCATGGAGTTGGAGGGACATGGTTCAGAAATCATGTGTAGGGCTTTTCCCCTTACATTAAAGGAAGCGGCTCGTACGTGGTTTCGGGGGTTAAAGCCACTTTCCATCAGTTCTTTTTCCCAATTATCGGAGATATTTCTTTCTCAATTCATGGGAAGTATTCGCATTAAAAAGCCAGCCTCCCATCTGATGAATCTGAAACAGCAACATGGAGAGACGATAAAAGAGTTCACAGTACGGTTCACTGCCGAAGCCGTTCAAACTGAGGGTTACACTGAAGAAAAGGGTCTCACAGCCCTCATTGCTGGAATAACGAGCGAGAAATTTAGGTTTGCCTTAGATAAGAGCCCGCCGAAAACTATGGCGAAATTCCAAGCCAAAGCTCAGAAATATATCAATGCAGAAGAAGTCGCATTGACACGCCATGGAGTACAAAGTAAGAAACGCAAGCCAGAAGGACCTTCTACAGATAAAAAATACCATCGCGATCAGCGCGATCGTTCTCCCAGGAAGCCTTACTCTGGTAAATATCATAATTACACTCCTCTTAATCGGTCTCCTGAAAAGGTTCTAATGGAGATAAAACACAAGCCATATGTGAAGTGGCCTGCAAAGATTAAATCCGATCCCGAGAAGAGAGATAAGAGTAAGTTCTGTTACTTCCACAAAGATCACGGGCATAGGACCCAGGACTGTATCTCTCTACGAGACCATATCGAAGCCCTCATTCGAAAAGGCCATCTCCAGGATTATGTTGCTCCTAAAAATAGGTCACCAGAAAGGGCGAAAACCTCGTCTCGCCAAAAGGAACCGTCTCATCATCAAACCGACCAAGAGGATGCTGAGCCTACAGGAGAAATTCGCACTATCGTCGGAGGTCCAGCTTGCGGGGGTGACTCTCAAGCTTCAAGAAAGGCATACGCCCGAAAGGCGTCCAAAGAACCCCAGCAGATCTATTGGCTGGAACAAACGTCCAATTCTTCGAAAGCTAGCCATCCCCCAATTTCTTTCACCCTCGAAGATGCAGCGGGAATTCATTTCCCTCATGAAGATTCCATCGTAGTCACACTGAAGGTATCAAATTATCTGACTCATCGAATTATGGTGGATACAGGTAGCTCGGCCGATATTCTGTATTTGGAGGCTTTCGACAAGATGGCACTTGCCAGAAACCTCCTCAAGCCAGTATCGACCCCTCTTGTTGGATTTGGAGGAGAGGTGGTGACACCTGAAGGAAGTATCGATCTCCCAGTCACCTTTGGGGAGAGTCCCGCGAAGACCACCGTCTTCGTAAACTTCCTCGTCGTGGATCGAAAATCAGCATATAACGCCATCTTGGGGAGACCGTCACTAACTAAGGTTGGAGCGGCCTTGCACCCTTCATATTTATGCATTAAATTTCCGACCCCAAATGGCATAGGGGTCGTGCGAGGAAGTCAGCAGGAGGCACGGTCCTGCTACCAGATAGCCCTCCAAGATCGAAAGAAGGCTCAGGCGACGCCTGTCATGGAAATAGTTCAAGGTTCATCCGACGTTCTCGCCACCGCGTTGGATCCAAGGGAAAGCGCTCTGAAATCAGGAACTCCAGGGGAGGAAACAGTGGCGATCCGCTTGACCGAAGACGACCAGTCTAAGATCGTGTACATCGGTTCCTCCTTAAACAGTATCCACCGAGAAGATTTGATCCGTTTCCTCACTGAATACCAGGACGTGTTTGCTTGGTCTCATAAAGATATGCCGGGCATCGATCCTAATGTCATCGTACATCGTCTCAACATTGACCCGAAGCATAAACCCGTACATCAGCGTCGACGTGCCTTCACTGCAGAAAGACAAATGGCGATCAAAACTGAAGTTGAGAAGCTGCTCGCGGCAAATTTCATAAAAGAAGTTGACTACCCACAGTGGGTCGCCAACGTAGTTCTCGTCCGGAAAGCTAATGGCAAATGGAGGATGTGCGTCGATTATTCAGACTTAAACAAAGCATGTCCCAAAGATAGCTTCCTGACACCACGAATCGACCAGTTGGTCGACTCGACAGCTGGACATGCCCTCCTCAGTTTTATGGATGCTTATTCTGGTTACAACCAGATTATGATGCATCCACCTGATGGCCAACATACTGCCTTCATCACAGATCGTGGACTATATTGCTACCAGGTAATGCCGTTTGGTCTCAAAAATGCAGGGGCCACTTATCAGCGTCTTGTCAACAAAATATTCGCTGCTCAAATCGGTAGGAATATGGAAGTATATGTTGACGATATGCTCGTGAAAAGCATCGGTGAAGATGACCACATTCCAGATCTTCGAGAAGCCTTTGATCTGATGAGGAAGTATCAGATGAAATTAAATCCAGAAAAATGTGCATTTGGAGTATCTGCAGGGAAATTTCTTGGGTTCATGGTTGGCCAACGTGGAATTGAGGCGAATCCCGAAAAGATTAAAGCATTGCTAGAGATGAAATCCCCAGTGACTCTGAAGGACGTTCAGCGTCTAGCTGGTCGCATCGCATCATTGAACAGGTTCATCTCGCGAGCATCCGACAAGTGCCTGCCCTTCTTCAAACTCCTTCGTGCAACGGCCAAGTCTGATTGGAAGTGGACACCTCAATGTGAAGAAGCTTTTCAACAACTAAAGCAATACATGAGCGCTCCCCCCATTTTATCTAAACCTGTGGCACATGAGCAACTCATTCTTTATTTATCTGTGTCTTCCACGGCCGTTAGTGCCGCTTTAATAAGAGAAGATTCCGGGGTGCAAAGGCCCGTTTATTATATCAGTCGAGCTATGGTTGATGCAGAAACTAGGTATTCTGATTTGGAGAAACTGGCCCTAGCCTTAATCACGGCAGCTCGAAAACTGCGACCATACTTTCAAGCCCATGCTATTTTAGTACCAACAAATCATCCGCTACGTCAAGTCCTCCAAAAGCCTGAGGCTTCCGGGCGCTTAACTAAATGGGCGGTCGAGATCAGCGAGCATGATATTTCATTCTGTCCTAGGACCGCAGTCAAGGGCCAGGCCGTGGCTGACTTCATCGCCGAATTTACATATTCTTCTGAAGATAGTGTCATGACCAGCGACCAGCCTCCTTGGTCGCTCTTCGTGGACGGGTCGTCACGGGCCAGTGGCAGTGGAGCGGGCCTGATTTTAGTGGCTCCAGACGGGTCGCATTTTCAATACGCTCTGCATTTCGAATCACGCATCTCCAATAATGAAGCAGAATATGAGGCCCTTATTGTTGGAATCGAGCTAGCCGTTGTCCTCGCAGTCCAGAATTTGATAATTCATAGCGACTCCCAGCTCATTGTCAACCAAGTTCTTGGCGAATTCGAAACCAAAGAAGAAAGAATGGCCTTATACAAGTCTCGTGTCCTCATCCTGCTCGCCAAACTGAAGACTTACAAAATATTCCATATCCCTCGCGAGCAGAACCAATTGGCCGATTCCTTGGCAAAACTCGCTTCTGCACCAGAATCAGAACTATCGCATTCGATCCCCATCGAGCACCGTCAACATTTGAGTATCGATCAAGTGACTCCCGAGCAAGTTATATCGGTACAATCGTCTCCATGCTGGATGGATCCTATCATCCTTTATCTCAGAGATGGATACCTACCAGAAAATAAGAAAGCTGCAAGACAAATTCAGCTTCGAGCTGCCAGGTACACCTTACAAGATGGAATCTTGTTGCGAAAAAGCTTCTCCTTGCCTTATTTGAGGTGTCTTCACCCAGAAGAAGCACATCGTGTTCTAGATGAAGTACACCAGGGGGCATGTGGTAATCATCCCAGGGGGCGATCTCTAGCATATAAAGCGATGAGGCAAGGATATTATTGGCCTACTATGAAAGCAGATGCCATAGAATTTTCTAAAAAATGCGACAAGTGTCAACGATATCAACCTATACCTCGCGTACCGTCTGAGCGGATGACCCCAGTCGACAGCCCTTGGCCTTTTGCTCAGTGGGGGATCGATATCATCGGTCCCTTACCTATGGGAAAGGGACACTATAGGTTCGCGATCATGGCAGTTGATTATTTCACCAAATGGGCCGAGGCAGAACCATTAGCCAAAATTAATGAAAAACAAACTACTAAGTTTATGTGAAAGAATATTATATGTCGCTTCGGACTTCCTCATACCATAATTACCGATAACGGAACGCAGTTCGACAACGCAGCCTTTGATGAATTTTGCGACAAATGGAAGATACGTAATCTCCGCACTTCTCCATATCATCCACAGGCGAATGGGCAGGTCGAGGCAGTGAATAAAATTATAAAGCATCATTTAAAGACCAAGCTAAGTGAATGTAAAGGGGTGTGGCCAGAACTTCTGCCAGAAGTGTTATGGGCCTATAGAACCACGGCTTGTACATCGACAGGTGAAACTCCTTTCTCCTTAGCATTTGGTGTTGACGCAGTGGTACTAGTGGAAATTCAAGTGCCCTCATATCGGATCGAACAGTATGATCCCGCGAGCAATCAGGAAAATATCCGACTTCATCTCGATCTCTTGGAAGAGCGAAGAAATGCTTCCCAAGTACGAGTGGCGGCATATCAACAACGTATTGCTCGTTATCGGAATGCAAAGGTTTGACCTAGATCTTTCCAGTTCGGAGATTTGGTTCTAAGGCGAAATCTTGGAATTCCTGTTCGTTCATTGGATCCGAATTGGGAAGGCCCGTATCGGGTTATTAGGGTTGTGCGACCCGGTACTTATTATCTTGAAGACATGCAAGGGAAGCCTGTACGTCGCCCTTGGCACGTGGAGCATTTGCTAAGATACTACCCCTAGATTCGATGTAGTTTATCATAACATCTTATGAATAAAGTGAAAGATATCTTTTGGCCGCTACTCCATTTATATGGACCGGAATAGCCCTGAAGAGTGCTTACACGTCCTCTTGGCCAATTGCCTACCTTTGGTAGGATTGAAATCATTACTAGTTGGTCGCTTCTCCATTCTCATGGACCTGAACAGCCCCGAAGAGAATGAATACCATCTCTTGACCAACCTTCTGCCCTTGGTAGAATCAAAATCTCAATCGATAGATCAGTCTATCTCAACGCGGACATGGTCTCACGACCCCCGGATTGAGTCTAATTCATTTTTTCATGAGTTAGTTACTCGCGATTGGTGAGAGGAGGAATCGCACTCCAAAATGCGAGCACCACAGCTCGTGCCCAAATTAGGGCAGCAAACGGGGTCACATCCTGATCGCGAGCAGCTTAGCTCATGCTCGAATTAAAGGGTCACATCTCTGACGAATCCATTCAAGATTAACAAGCAAAAAATAAAAGATGAAGGGAGAACAGCAACGAAACAGCGACACTTCCAAAAACATCTTTTCATTAATAATCAGATGATTACATATACATTTGTATAAAAGAAAATAAAAGGAAATCAATCGCTAAGAGGAGCCACGCTCTCGACTTCAGGGCCCATTTCAGGAGCCCCTCCAGCCTGCGTGGCTTCGGTCACCTCGTTCTCGGCAGCAGCTTGCTCTTCTGCAGCTATGATGGTCGCGACTCGACCGAATTCCCCCATATCGAAGGATGGGATCATTCGTTGCACTACTCTCAGTGCAAAGTCTCGACCAGCATCGTATGACTCATATCGTTCATCGTCATACAGCTGCGAAGTCCGGAACTCGGAAACTGCCCGAGTACCTTCCTCCGAGAGCATTTTTACAACGGTGACTCTCTCCTCGTCCCAGTGGATCGAGTCGTCCTTAAGCTGCGCAAGAGCAGTGCGCTCCCTAGTCAGGTTGTCGTAGGCCTCCTTGAGCTGCAACCTGGCTCCCGCGAATTGCTCCTCTAATGAGATCTTGTCCTGTCGGAAGATCTCCCTCTCTCTCTCTGCCTTCTCCTTCAGACCCGTGAGCTTCACGTAGTCTGAGTCCAAGGCCTGATACCTGTCGGTCAGGACTTGGATCTTCTCAATGAGGATCTTTTTCTCCTCATCTCTCTTCGAGATCACTGCCTCACGAGCCTTGAGCAGTTGATCTCTTCCTTGAACTGCCTTTTCCAAGGCAGTCCTCTTTCCCTCAGCCTCCTCTATCGTGCGACGGGCGGCAACGATATCACGCCTCGTTCGCAGAATCAGATCTAAACCCTGCAAAGAGATGAAAAATATAAGATTTCTGGAACGTATCAACAGGTCGAAACAGATCTTGACAAAGTCTTACCTGAACCATCCTCATCCCCGCTTCAAGGATAAGGTTCTCAGGGCTTGGCTCGGGGAGAGAGCCGAAGGCGTGAGGCGGGACGTTCTCGAACAAGAACTTACACACAGGGTGGAGGTGGCGTGGAATCGAGTACGTCCCGCTCCCAGACGGTTGGGCAACGACCAAACCGGTCTGCTCGCGAGGTGGAGGCATGGACTCGTGAGCAGGTCCCTGCTCGGCAGCTGTGACCAGTTCCCGAGCAGGGGTTGGCTCTTGAGGCTCTACCTGCTCTCGAGCCTCTTCAGCTGGGGGGCAGCTGGACCCCACCCCATCTGGGGAATTGTCTGCAATGTTGATCACTGGTGGCCCAGGTGCGACCACCAATGAAGGGATAGTAGGCCCAGCTGGGGCCCCCGCCATGCTCGCGGGAAGGGCAGGCTGATCGCTGCCCGTGCGAATGGAAGATTGAGACGGTTCGGCAGGGGTTCTCTTCTGCCTTTTGGAACCTGTGCCCTTCAGACGGGGCAGTAGGCCTCTCTTCTCTCCAGCCTTCGTCATTTCGACTTCTCTCCTGGATATGAGGCCTGCTGCTGCAAGTCGCGAAGGAGATAAGCAAGCCTCGATATGCCTATCTCCGACAGGCACCTTATACACTCTGACGATCTTCTCGCTGATCCCACCCTTCAAATTCGGTTTCCGCAATGCCGGGATACCTGCGAGCACAAATAATGGTCAAACGAAGCAAAACCCTAAAAATTATTCTAAGGGAACTGCACAATACGGGATTGTGTCTACCTTCACAGAAAAACCGGGTCACTCCTGGACCCCTGGAGGAGGCAGACTCCCAGCTCCCGGAAGCATAGAACCACCGCTTCCTCCAGCCGGGATAGTTCGAGGAGGGCTTACCCAACACGAAGTTATCCCGGTGCCAGTAACATAAATAATACCAGCCTTCGCTGGATGGAGCTTTCTTCAGGCGGAACATACGGAGGAACTCCTCCGCCGTGAGTTCCCCGTTGCCAGCCTGAGCCCAAAGGGCAAAGGAGCCCAAAACCACCCTCCACCCAGTTCACAATGAGTTGCCCAGGGGCAATCTTGTAACACCGTAATACATCGCGAACAAAGGGATGGAGGGGAAGGCGTACCCCCAAGATGAGCTGGTACTCGTAAAATGCTACGCATCCTGGGGGGGGGGGGGGGAGTCGGGTGTTTCTCCACCTCCGGGCAAGCGGAGAGTTACAGAGTCAGGGATTTGGTATCTCTCCCGTAGCTCAGCCAGCCGGTCCTCCGATAAAACGGAAGGATATCCGGCTGCTGTGTATCTCCCCGCCGAAACCCTTGCACTGCTGGAGGCAGAGGACTCCGGAGTGGCATCACCAAGGGGGACAGTAGTCTCGTCAGAGTTCCCAGCCATGGGGAGATGAAAATAAAAGAAGAAGAAAAAGGAAGTATACCGAGAAAAAGAAAGATTGAGCACCGGAAGAGGAAGAAGAATGGAAAGAAAGGGTTGCAGGATTCTTTCGAAAAAAACTTCTGTAGAAAATCAAAGAAATGGCGGACTCCGTATATTTATAGGCAATCATTCCGCCGTATCTGATGGCACGTGGCAGTCCCTCGTTGGACACAGCGCTCGAGCAGGCACGCCCATTAACTCCTCAAACACGTGGCGAGCGCCCCTTCATTTCCCATCAGCGAAAAGGCTGCGGAAAGCTGGCGCTCATTAATTTCAGCCCATCATGAGGGGTGTCGTTCTCGATGAAGGTAGCGAGCGGTTTCGTGTGATAGTGAGCTAAGTCCTTTCCTTAAGAAATTCTTGGCGGCAAGGACTTGGGGGGCATCTGTTATAGGCAAAATGATGGAGATAAGATTTCACGCGGAAATGCCCAAAACGTCCATTCGACTCTCGAGATTATCTGATCGAGAGTCGAATGTTTGATAGGTACGAGACGTCCATTCGACTCTCGAGATTAGCTGATCGAGAGTCGAATGTTTGATAGGTGCGGGACGTCCATTCGACTCTCGAGATCACCTGATCAAGAGTCATAGATTGAAAAATACGGAGCAGCTATTCGCAAGTCCCGAGTCTTCATAACCGATAGTCAAATACGGCAAAACTCGATCCGCGAGCAGACCTTCTCACAAGTCGTTGAAAGACATTACACCCAAAATATGTACTTGGACTCGCGACCACATTTTAACCTGCGAGCAGCTTTACTACGGGCGTCTCCTTCCTTTTCGGAGGCCATGACTCCCAGCTACGGGCGTCTCCTTCCTTTTCGGAGGCCATGACTCCCAGCTACGGGCGTCTCCTTCCTTTTCGGAGGCTATGACTCCAACTATGGCTTCCGGCCGGATCCAGTCGGATTTCAAGGGATTACCATCTAGGGGCGTGATTGTTGGAATAAATCATTGGGTTGGATCTGACTAAAAAGATAGGATCTTATCCCATGAAATCAGCGGATTCTCAGTATCGTATGCGATATCAACGGGATTTCGACATCTCACGTAACAGATTGGATTGTTTCAGATCTATATAAGGGGATGGCTCCCTTGAATAGGAGGTACGTACACACATCATTCAATCTTGGTCCCGTTTTGCTTGGCTTCTCTTCTGTGGCCTAACTTGAGCGTCGGAGGGCTAACGGCTGGTCCCCAGCCACCCTTATTCGTTGTCTTGCTTCAGGTCTGGTGGTGGAAATCCCTGCTGGAGCGAAGGAGAAAAGCCGGAGGATCTCGTTACAGAATCTGACATCAACACCCATAAACAAATAGAGTCTAGAGTTGTATAAGAGAACTTTATTGAGCTCAAAGTGTTTTCTAAGAATATGCCTATCATGGAATACTTTAGTCATTTCCTTGTAAATCCTTGAGTTCTCATATGCATCTCTACGTAGTTCCTCCAACTCATTAAGCTCAAGTTTTCTCTTCTCACCTGTCTCATCAATGTCAAAGTTGAATTTCTTTACCGCCTAATAGGCCTTATGCTCTAATTCCATAGGCAAGTGACAAGCTCTCCCATACACAAGTCAGTAAGGGGACATTCTAATGGGAGATTTATATGCGGTACGGTAGGCCCAAAGTGCATCGGAAAGGCGTAAAGACCAATCTTTGTAATTTGGATTTACCGTTTTTTCACAGATATGTTTGATCTCACGATTTGACACCTCGGCTTGCCCACTTGTTTGTGAGTGATATGGGGGGTACTCACTTTATGCTTTATAACATATTTCTTCATCAGAGTGTCAAATGATTTATTATAAAAGTGAGACCCACCATCACTAATGATGGCTTTGGGTGTTCCAAATCTACTAAAGATGTTTTCTTTCAAAAACTTTGGGACCATTTTAGCATCATTGGTCTTACATGGAACCGCCTCTATCCACTTGGATATATAATCAACACCTATAAGGATGTAGAGAAATCCAAAAGATGGGGGAAAAGGCCCCATGAAGTCGATGCCCTAACAGTCAAAGATCTCAAGTGGTAGAATTAGAGTCAATGGCATCATGTGCCTACGTGATAAGCTCCCCAATCTCTGACATTGGTCACATGTAATACAATAAGCATGGGTGTCTTTAAACATGATTGGCCAATAAAAACCACATTGAAGAATCTTTGTCATGGTTTTCTTTGTCGAAAAGTGTCCACCACATGCTTCACTTAAAAAGATATCACACTTTCAATTTCACTTTCCAGGACACATCTCCTAATGATTTGGTCAGACCCATACTTATACAAGTACGGGTCATCCCAGAAGAACTTTCTGGCCTCAACTTCAAGCCTTTTCTTATCTTGCGCTTTCCAGTACTATTGAGGCACTCTCCCAAATACCAAATAATTTACAATGTCCGCATACCATGAGAGACGGGAAACAGAAAATAAATGTTCATCCAGGAATGTGTCATCTATATTAGTTTCTTCAATGTAATCCTCTAGGACCAATCGGGATAAATGGTCCGCTACGACATTCTCTACTCCATTTTTATCCTTAATCTCTAGCTCAAACTCTTGGAGTAGGAGGATCCAACGTAATAGTCTAGGCTTTGCATCTTTCTTGGCTAATAAATATTTCAAAGCCGAGTGGTTTGTGCAAATGACTACTTTGGATCTTAGCAAGTAGGACCTAAACTTGTCCAAAGCAAATACTACTGCAAGCAACTCTTTTTCAGTTGTTGAGTAGTTTACCTGAGCGGAGTTTAGAGTTCTACTCGCATAGTGAATGACATAGGGCATTTTATCCCTTCTCTGCCCTAGCATAGCCCCCACAGCATAGTCACTGGCATCGCACATCAACTCAAAAGGAAGATTCTAGTCGGGTGGCCTCATGATGGGTGCAGTAGTTAATGCACAACTTTTGAAAAGCAACCTCATAATCATTGGTCCACTTGAATGGAATATCTTTCTACAAAAGATTGGTTAAGAGCCTAGCAATGATGTTAAAATCCTTAATAAACCTCTTGTAGAATCCAATGTGCCCTAAAAATGATCTGATATCACACACTGACTTGGGGGTGGGTAGACTAGAGATGAGTTCAATTTTAGAGCGATCTACCTCTATTCCGTTTTCAAAAATAATATGGCCGAACACAATTCCTTTTTGATCCATAAAGTGACATTTTTCCTAATTTAAAACTAGACACTTCTCTTCACATCTAGCTAAGACCAACTCTAGGTTGTTTAGACATCCCTCAAAACCATAAGCAAATACTGAGAAGTCTTCCATGAAAATCTTAAGAATATGCCCCACCATATCTGAAAAGATACTCATCATGCAACGCTGAAATGTAGAGGGGGCATTGCATAGCCCAAATGGCATACGTTTGTAAGCCAATGTGCCATATGGGCATGTGAATGTTATTTTCTCCTAATCTTCAAGGGCAACTTCGATTTGGTTGTATCTAGAATAACCATCTAGGAAACAGTAGTATGAATAGCCAACAACCCTCTCTAAAATTTGATTGAGAAATGGTAGAGGGTAGTGGTCCTTTTTAGTGATCAAATTTAGTTTCCTATAATCAATGCACACACGCCAACCCATGGTGAGTTCATTGTTTGCATTTGACACAATGGTTATTTTAGACTTCTTAGGAACCACTTGAGTTGGACTAACCCATGGGCTGTCAAATATAGGATATATTATCCCCACATCTAGCAACTTTATGACCTCACTCTTGACAACGTCCATCATGTTTGGATTTAAGCGTCTTTGAGGTTGCCTAGAGGCTTTGACATTGTCCTCTAGATGTATACGATGTGTGCAAATGGCTGGACTAATGCCCTTGAGTTCGGAGATGGTCCAACTAAGTGCTACTTTGTGGTTTCTCAAAACGTCAAACAACTTGGATTCTTATTTTAGGTTCAATTGCGCGACATCACCACTGGATATGCCTCATTATCCCTTAAATATGCATATTTTTGCTCAGTTGGAAGTGGTTTCAATTTCAGCTTGGGGGCATTGGCGAATGACGGTAGAGGTTGCAAGTCCTCAATGGTAAGAACTTGGGGGCATGGCCTCCATCAGTATATGCAAGTGTCCTCAGCTGTACTCTCTTCAATTCTCTCACAAAATTCATCACAAATATTTTCAAACTGAACAGTGTCCAATCCCTTGATCAATCCAAGTTCATTAAGAAAGTCAGGTTCATGTTCCTCTTCTTGATGCAAGCAATCAACAAAGTTTAACTCATGGATTCCATTGTCATCCATGGGATGTTTACACAAATTGAAAATATTCAGCTTGATTGTCATGTTGCCAAAAGAAAGTTTCATCATTCCATTCCTACAGTTGATAATAGCATTTGATGTAGCTAGGAATGGTCGGTCTAAGATGATGGGAACTTAAGTTCTATCATTCAAATAAGGCTTAATGTCTAGCATAGTAAAGTCCACAGGGAAATAGAACTTCTCAACTTGGACTAACACATCCTCTATAACTCCGGTAATCATGGTTGGCTTAAGCTCACCTAGCCCCAATTGTTGATACACTGAAGATGGGACTAGATTGACACTGGCACCCAAATCTAGGAGCGCATGCTCAATCCAGAAGTTCCCAATTATACAAGGGATAGTGGGACTTTTTGGATCCTTATATTTTGGGACGACCTTATTCTGAATAATGACCCTCACCTTCTCGGTAAGAAAGACCTTCTTGTGCACAATCAGTTTACGTTTGAATGTGCACATGTCCTTCAAATACTTGGCATATGACGGGATTTGTTTGATTGCATCCAAAAGTGGGATGTTCACCGTCATTTTTTTAAGAACTTCAATAACATCTTGATATTTCAATGGAGGTGAGGAAGACTGCAATCTAGAAGGGAATGGAACTGGAGGCTTATGTGATCTAAACACTTTCTCATTCTCTTTCTGCACTTGAGGGGGGTCGAGCTCATGATTATATTGAGAAGGTGGCTCATCTTTCAACATTTCTACCGGTTGAGAGATTTGATTGTCCACGCTCTTGCCACTTCTCAAAGTGATTATGGCCTTGGCCTTGTCATGTTGTGGCTGAGATGCACTCTGCTCTCCAACATAATTTACATTTCTAGGGTTGAGCAATGGTTGGGATGGAAGAGTGCCCTTCGCCCTAGCATTCACTTGGGCTTCTAATCTCGCCAATGATTGGAGAAGCCTTTGGTTCATTTGTGCCTGCTGATTAATGAAAGTCATCACAGGATCCTTAGGAGCCCTTTTAGGTGGTGGCACATATGGAACTGGTTGTTGTTGTTGTGGAGGTGGTGGTACCATATACATATTGTTCTGATGTCCTTGGGGTACTGTGGGAACATTCATATGCGGTCCATTCCGCCAACTAAAGTTTCGATGATTCCGCCAATTAGGAGTGTAAGTGTTTCCCAAAGGTTGGACCATTGGCCTCTGGTAGTTTTTAATGACATTAGCTTGGTCCATGACCATCTCATTGGCATTAGGGGCCATTATGATAGGACAATTTTGTAGCTCATGGTCATTAGCTCCACATATGCCACAAGAACTACTCGAGGGCACATTCGACTTCACCATGTTCACGTTTTCTCTTCCCAATTCTACAGCCTCAAGTCGTCTAGTCAGTGTAGCTACCTTCACTTGCAGTTCATCTTCCCTAGAGAGTGAATGCATCCCCCTACTCTCTCTCAGAGTGGTCCTAGGTTGGTCAAATTGGTGATGGATGTCCCAAGACTGGGTATCCTCCACCAATTTCTCCAAGTAGTCCCATGCCTTATACTGATCAAAGTCCATAAACCGGCTCCCACACATCATTTATATGAATTGTCTAGTGTCAAAATTCACACCATCATAGAAGAAACTTAGAATTTTAGACCCATCATAGCCATGATGTGAGCATGCTAGTAAGAGTTCCTTGAAATGTTCCCATGGTTGGAAGAATAGTTCACCCTCCTTTTGAGAGAATGAAATAATCACACATTTCAATGTATTTGTCTTATGGGCAGGAAAAAAATTTCCTAAGGAACTCTTGGCTTATGATCTGCCAAGTTGTAATAGGGCTTGGTCTTAAGGAATGTAACCAGCTCTTGGCACGGTCCTTGAGAGAAAAGGGAAATATTTTCAGTTTAATAAAATCCACATTGTTATTGTTAATTTGCAAGGTACCACCACCTCTTCAAATTCTCTAAGGTATAGGTATGGATTGTCGCTCTCTAGACCATGGAACTTAGGCAAAAGCTGAATAATTTCAGTCTTAAAATAAATGTTCCCAGTGTTACCCAGGAAAACTATGCAAGATGGGGTGGTAGCTCGGAGTGGTTGAAGTTGGTCTCTTAGTGTTCTCCTAATATGGCCCTAATTGACCATGTTCTCCCCCACTTGGTTCAATTAGGTTTACAGGTGGATCAATTGGGGGATCAATTCCATTTCTATTTTTATTTTTCATGTTACCAATATTCTGTGAAATACTTCTTCTAGATGTTTCAATCAATCCTGGGACTAGACCACCAGAACTAGTAAGACGATTATTGTGGTCTCTAGTCCAATGGCTCATAAAACAATTTCACACCCAAAAAGCAATGAAACCCAATCCAACTATTCCAAATACGCAATTCAACTTCAAATAAGAAATATTTAGCAGGAAAGAAAAAAAAATTAACTAAAAAAAAGGAGATTAAACGACTTCTGTAGCAAACCACAATCGTAGGACACACTTACACTTAGGGGTCTAATCCCAAGCAGCTCCACCTTACGATTGGCGTTTGAGAAGTTTAATTTAAGTTACTTCTAACTGCGAACAGTAAACTAGGAATTAAAATGCAATCCTACAACAAACAGAGAGTTTCAGGAAAGAAGTTACCCAATTTGGAGAGTTAATCTCTACACCGCAGCTGCTCCCCGGCAACGGCACAAAAAACTTGGTTGTTATCCAACTATTAGCTGAATGTTCTCTTAAGTGCAAGAGATCACAAGTTATAAACTTGGTGAGTCTGGTGTCGAATCCACAGGGAGCAAAAATAGAAGTGTGTAAGAATCACTCTCAAATTAAGAAAATATAATAGAAATTCTAAAAGAAGTGATTAATCTAACTAATTGATGGGTTGGATTGGATCAATGTTTGAATGAATTTAGTCAATAGAAATCAAAGCACCAAGGCATCAAAGGTCCACATGTGTCTCATGCTTCATTAATGTGTATGATAAAGTATTACTCAACTAGAATGGATCACTATGGTCCATCTAATCGGAAGATATTGCAATTAGAACAAAAATTCACGTAATAAATCAATGGATTAGAGATCCATCCCATCATGCATCATTAAGTTCATACTCTCAAGTGTTAGGAATTATAAGTATTAGAGATCCTTGAGATCGCTAATCAAATAATTGACAGGTTAAAAATATTTCCAATCTAGGTTTTCATAAATCAAATCTAGGATTAAACAATACTCATACAAAGAATTTATATAAGAATTAAAAATCCTAGATTAATTCCATGAAATTCATACAAAATGGATTTCTCTCATCATTTAGGACATAAATCCATCACACACATCAACTCAACAATCCACACATGCTTTCCGGGTTTAGAACATAAATATAATTAAAGAAGAAAAATCAAAAGAAGAAGAAGACGATATAATTAAACTAAAAAAATCAATTTAAAACTAACCAACTTACGAGTTCTTAAATTGAATCCAAGCAAACTTCAATGCATATCTGTAAATCTTCAATAAAAAGAGAAAAAGAGGTTCTATGAGAGAGAGAGGAGAGCTTGTTCTCTTTAAAATTGGATTGAAAAAGATGCCTTAAAACTCTTCACAACTATCTATTTATAGTTAAGTTTGGATTCAAGTAACAGTACTAATTTTGCTATACTTCGTGTGACTAAACTGGAGATCGGATTAATCTGAAATTTTATATGGGGCTTCATCATCAAGTGAACCTCATAATGGATGGATTAGATTGCCAATATCACATCTAGAGTGGGCCCTACGATGACATCAGCGGACACCTCCTAGATTCGTAGTGTTAATACCTTCTGAACCAGTCATTCTTGCATCCTTCACTCCAGTATGTACAGAAATCGAAAGTATCTCAAAATTGATACCTTGGTAGAAATATATTCCCTCTATCATATAGAGGGTCTGGATTGACTTAAATCATTCCAGAACTCTGGTGCACACACCTCGCAATTTGGACCTTTTTTTATTCGTGTAGGCGAAACTTTCCAGAATACTTCGAATCATTTTCGACGCTGCAATTAATCCACACATCCGATTGACCTAATTCTAGATTCGTTTTGTGAAAAATTTAATTTTGTATCAAATGGATGACTTGGATTCTTCATTTGAGCACTGATGGACTACGGTACGAAATTTCAAAGCTAAGTCGGTGTTGAATGGACAGTTTGTATTCATCAGGTCATTGTGATCAAATCAGAACTCCGATCGGCATGAAACTAGTGCCATTTGTTAGATAATTTGATGATCTTCAAAGTATATGGAGAGTTTCTCAAATTACATCTAAAAAGTAGTCCAAAAGTGGGATGTACAGTAGACAGCGTGCGCTACCCTTTCGAAATTGAAAATCACATGTAATGCACAGTACCTTCAATTCATCGATCCAAGCCATCTAACCTCAATCCATTCTTATAGGAAGTGTCTTTAGCCGTACTCTCATCATCCTAAACCTTCCTAGACACAAGTGGCCCGCCAACAACCTCTAAAACATGAAAAATCACTATGCAAGCATAGTTTACAAGTTATAGAGTGATCTAACCATTGAATAAGTTTCCTACAATATATCTAAGTATTTTGCTTGATTTCTAGCCTAGTGATGATAGAAATGGGGCTTAAATATGTAATATTTATGGTTACATCAATTATTGGCAATTTCTGGATCATTAGGCTTTGGAGCCTTCACCGGATTAGATTTATCAATTGTTTTGTCACTCCTTAAGGTGGTGATAGCTTAAACATGCTCCGTATTTTAGGTGGATGAGCTGAGGTCTTATATCTTAAATTGGGTTCTTGGGTTAGGGAGAGGTTGGGCAGGAAGTGTGCCTTTCTCCCTAACACTAAGATGGGATTCAACTTTAGCCATTGAAGTTTTCAGGTCATAGATGGCTTGAGATGAATTCTGGTTGAATTTTAATTGTTCTTGCATGAACCCATCGATTTTCTGAGAATTAGTCTTATTGTACTTAGCTTGGGCCAAGATGAATGTACCTAATATCTCCTCAAGCGTAGCTTTTGGGTTATTATTTGCATTCTATGATGGCCCATTCCTCCAATTGAAGTTAGGATGGTTCTTCCAACTAGAATTATACGTGTTCGAGTTTGGATTATTAAATGGTCGTTGATAACTATTTATGGCATTTGATTGTTCTTGTAAAACTTCTTGAAACGCATAAATTGTAGGACAATCCTGTGTTACATGTTGGTTACCGGAACAAATTCCATAAACATTCTCAACTTCCTTAGTCTTTTCCCCCTTCCCTAATTCCATGGCCTCAACTTTTCTTGTGAGGCTAGCCACACGTGCACTTATGTTGTCTTCTTCGGAAAGGACATAGATATTTACGTCGGATTTAGTAACAGGATCCTCCAGACATCCACCCTCCTTCAAGCCAACTTCCTTTCGAACCTGAAAGAGCACAAGGGAAAACTAAGGGTGGCCGGTGTCCAGCCGTTGGCCCTCCGAAGCTTAAGTTAGATGGGGTATCGTGATAAAGGAAACAATGGGATATTAGCTTAAAGATTGCATACCTTTTTCATCTATGAGGCCACCCATTTATATAGGTTCAAGCGATCCAATTTGTTACGCAAGGCATTAAGATTACTACTGATTTTCGGAGATAAGGTGTTTATCCTGTTACTCCTTAGATAAGGGGATGGCTTGGTCCAATTAGACATCTGGTTGATTACGTTCCCTAATGGTGATCCCCTGAGGTTCGGAACCACGAATTAAGATAAGCCCAAAGTCAATCTATATGGGCTGCTGGTACTGAAAAGGCGGAGGACGTTCGGGCTCGGAGATAACTTCTCGCATATTTGAGATGCAGAACCTTTTAACGACCACCAATCGAGATGCTCGCATATTCAGGAGGGTATTCCGCACTTTTTCGAAATACGAGCCTCGACCAGAAGGCCTCGGTGGTTCGGGAGTTGCGTATCGTACTTTTCCAATATGCGAGCCTCGACCATGAGGGCTCGCAGGTTGAATACCGTCACAAAGGTGCTCGTAGGCCTCGAGTCTTTGCTATCTTCGACCACTACAATTCGGTTATAACAGGATCCTAATTCCATGGCCTCAACTTTTCTTGTGAGGCTAGCCACACGTGCACTTATGTTGTCTTCTTCGGAGAGGACATAGATTCCTCCTTTTTCTCTTTGTTGGCTTATCTTGGGATTTGCTGGTTTAGTTGTATCCCAAGATTGTGCATTCTCGGCTAAGATATCAAAGTAGTCTCATGCTTCCTCGGTTTCCTTATTCATGAACTCTCCATTGCACATCATCTCTACGAATTGGCGCATGGGCGAAGTCAGTCCTTCATAAAAAAACTTATTACTCGCCAAATTTCTTAGCCATGATGTAGGCATATGTTAAATAAGTCTTTGAACCTCTCCCAACATTGGAAGAAGGTCTCATCCTCTTTTTGAGCAAAATTCATGATTAGGCGCCTCAACATGTTTGTTTTATGAATAGGAAAAAACTTTTTAATGAACTCCCTAGTCATCTCAGTCCAAGTGCCAATTGATCTTGGCCTTAATGCATGAAGCCAAGCTGCCTTCTCTTTCAAAGAAAAAGGGAATAACCTAAGCCTCACGACATCGTCAGATACGTTTGCAAAGCGCAACGCGGCTATCACCTCATCAAATTCCTTAAGATGTTGATATGCGCTTTCACTGTCTAATCCAAGGAACTTGGGAAGGAGTTGGATTACTCTTGGTTTTATATCAATATTCTGAAAGTACGTCGGTAGTCTAACACGACGCCTACGTATGTGCGGAAGCTTAAAGAGCAACTAGAATTATGGCTAAACCTATAGGAGGGGGGTGATTAGGACCTTTTTGAAATTCTTTTCGCCTACTTACACAATTCAACAAATTAAACTAAGTAAGTAAGAACACTTCGGCTTCCAAACCGAAGTGGGTCCAATCACAAGACTAGCATGTGGTTGCAATAAACAATCCTAGTCTAAGCATGCATAGGTAAATAAATGATTTAACTAATCAAGCTCCTAACCTATGCAACCTATGTAGACTTATGAGAGTGGATCAATGAGCTCAAGTCTACACACCTAGTGAAAGTACATCTTGTGTGTGAATGTGCCAATCTAGTGCCTAGCATACATTCCTATCAAGCATTCATAATTAAATAATTGAACAACCAATGCTAAGATATCAATGTGCTCAATACAATCACAAACACAAGCATGTATAGTGGTTCGACTTTGGGTCTACTCCACTCCCAGTTCAAGTACTCAACTCCTTTGAGCACACTGAAATTCACTATCGGAGGTTTTAAATGAGGTTCACCTCTCAACCTTTACACGGAGGTTTTACCGGTTCACCTCTCAACCATAACCGGAGTTTTGGACAAAGGGCTAACTCTCAACGCGAACGGAGTTTTGGACATAGGCTAACTCTCAACCCGATGCACGTTTACTCCCGTGTCGGAGGCTCCCCCTTGGAGACTTAGTTTAGGCCCGGCTAATGGGCCAAGGAACGGCTAACGTTCCTAGATCGAGTTTGACAAACAAACTCTAAATGGACTCTCAATAAAGACAACCTTACTTGTCGAATGAGCCCTTTGTTCAGCACCGGTTCGGGTTGCTTGATCTCCGCTCTCCCGTGCTTCAATCAGCTTCCCTTGCTCCCTCGATCGTGTTGTTATTGCGTCACCAATGCCTCAGCCACACTTGATCAAACACCTTGCATGTGATGCCTTTGAGATGCCCAAGGTGATGGAAGGTAGGTTTGAGAACTCTACAACTAATGAGAATGGGTTGCCTAAAGGTTCTCTCCTACATCGATCTCATCTTAGAGTTTCGGACAAGGATTTGCCAATCAAGAAGGTTCCAAACTCTAGAGATCAAGAGGGGATGAAGGTCATCTTCTTCATGAGCTTGGAATGCTCCAATCTTGTGTTAAAGCACAAGATAGATGCCTTGCATAGGTTGGGAATGAGCCTCAAATGGTCTCCAATAATGGTGGCTTCACTCCTCTCAAAATCCCTCTGCTTACCCCTCAAAACAAGCCAAGCCCTTTTATAAAAGGATGCTCAACGGATACAAAATGGGCAAATAACGGCTAGTGCTGACCGATCATGACCAGTCGGCCAGGGGTCCACGATCAGTCAGGACCGGTCGGCCACAGCCAGAAAAGTGGACAGGGGCTGCTGTGAAAGGGGAATGGTTTGCTCGACCGGTCACGACCGGTCGGTCCCTTGCCTGCATCAACATAGCAAGCTGTTGTTGATCTGGCAGCCTGGCCGACCGGTCTTGACCGGTCGGACAGGCCTGGGTTTAGCTTGGCTATTTGCTGACCCATGTATACTTCAACCCCCTCACTTTGGCCAAGGTTTGGGTGTTCTTTTGGGACACCTAGGGCCAATCTTAGATGACTAAAGGTTTTCCTAAGATGGTTAAGGTCATTAAAGAGGTTAAGGGTTGGGTTTTGGTCAAGGTTGAGGTACATCAAGGCATCACTTTTACCTGTATCTTCTTCCTTGATGCAGCGGGGCCACTTGAGTCTTCGGTCTTCGTCTTCATTAGGCTCAACCAACACTAGACTCACTGATGTAAGTGATTGACAAACAAGGTGCACTAGTATGCCATAGAAAAGTGCACTAACATATTCCCTGTATTATATGGAAAAATTATGCATGAGGGAGTACTCGCTCTTGCTGGTTGTAAGTAATCACGTAAAGTTCTAGGTCGAGGAACATTCTCAACTTCATTCTCTCCCGTTTCAGTTTAGTTTTGGCCTAGATTTTGATTGGGCCTTGGATCGAGTTGATTTTCAGCCATACTTTCAGACAAAATTTGGGAATCTAAACGTTTCTTAGCACGGGGTTCCTTATCAATCCCCTCAACAATCCCTGTCGGTTATTAGAATTCCGAACCCAATGTGGCATGTAAATCTCAGAAAAGTAAAAGATTAAAAAGGATCAGAAAAACCTTATTTGAAGTGACTACTTTGACTCCTAGAATCCCTGCAAAAATAAAACAAAGTAAAGCAAACTAAGTAAGGACTCCTGAAAATTTCAAATAGAAATTATTTTAAGAAATTTTATGAAAAATTGTCAAAAATCCGCAGCAGCGGCGCCAAAAACTTGTTCACTTCCCCAAGTGTAGGGTTACGATGTAATAATAATTCGGTATAGAGACCGAGATCGTTCTCAGGAATTTATTTAGAAATTCACAAAACTACTTCTAATATTCTCTAATTGAGGTTGAACTAAACAGGTTATAGAATTTGATATAGATGGTAATATGAAATTAAAAGTGAATGTAATTAATATAATAGAGCATTAGGGGTTCAAGGATCCACTTGTAGAAATCCTGGATGCATAATCCGCTATGGTTTCTCAATTACACAACTAGAACTGAAATCAAATCCTATCTAGCCAGATGATAGAGCAGTTAATTCAGCAAAACAGTCTAATTTATGTGTTGTTCATAAACATGATTCCCTCAATTCAAGTTAGGACTTGAGCACACTCAATTGCATAGGTCAATCCTAGTTTCAATAGGTTAAGATCACAATCGTAATAATCATCAAACCCTGTCACAAAGCTTAACTATATCATGATTTGAACTTCATTCAAATCACATGCATAAGCAACACCTAAATCAGACTTTAGAACAAAAGGATAGAACATTGGTTTGAAGTTCCCACATGATGACCCAAGTCTAGAGCGTATTGAATCCAATTCCTCAAAGCGTACAGGTCTAGATCCATGCAAAACAATTAAGAACTAAAGCAATTCTTCCAAACATCCATTAGCCATCATAAGATTAAGAAAAACTACTTAGAACTTTATTCAAACTTCAACAAACCATTGTTCTGTAATAAAAATTCAAAATTGAAACTAAATAAACGAATTAAAGCATCTTAGATTCACTACAAGCTTTACCTCTTAGCCCTAGCTAAGAGGTTTAGCCGATCATGATCCAAGGAAATATGAAATCAACTAAAAACATAAATTAGAAAACAAACTATAGAAGGGAGTTGTAGAACTCTGAATCCGTCTTTCTCCGCCTCCCACCTTTGTAGATCTCTTCTAGGATGCCCTAGGAACGAAACCTACGTGTCCTTTTATAGCAGAGAAGCCCTACCACCTCAGAATCTTCCAGAATTGCGTAACACTAATGCAATTGCACACAAAAATCAGCAGTTGCTGAAGAAGTTGCTAGAAAATCGGATATTCTATGGAATTACACATGGCTAACTGGTCTTAATCGGTCAGACTGGGCTGGCCAACCGGTCTTGACCGGTTAGACCTATGCTTGAACAGTCTAGAGAGCATAGTTGGGGGTCCGACCTGTTGGCCGACCAGTCTTGACCGGTCAGACCAAACTGGACCTGGTTTTAGCGAGTTCAAGAGAGGGGGCACCATCTAGTCGACCAGTCATGACCAGTTGGTCATCCTTTTTTTCTCATTTTTTTCTTTCTTTCTTTCTCTCTCTTCTCTCCTTCTTTCTTCGTGATTCTTTGGCCCACCTTGGGTCTTCATCCAAGGGCTCTAAATATGACCTTTTAGCCACTAATTGGGTGAAGTCTCTCTCATTCCTACAATCACAAAACCATGCATTAGGATAGTCTTTAAACATGAGAATCATGAATAGTTAGTGGTGTAATGGGGTTGGATTATACACATTTAAGAGCTCAACATTAGCCACTCGCAAGATGCTTATCTAAAACGATTAGGTGATTATCAAAGGTTGGGGTTCGTTCTCCTTAAATGGGTTGCACTTTGTTTTCCCTAAGAAAAGATTTTTCAGATAAATAAGAAGGAACTACTTACTATCGGCCGTGAGGAACATCAACTGCAAAACATTTATTCTAAAAGAGAACTATTTGTATTAAGATAGTTTCATGCAATGTATGAGCATAAACTTGAATTACAGCTAAAGATTATCACTACTCCTAAATAACTGATTACGCTAAGGATAAGCTAAGAGATAAGTTTGATTTGGTTTAGTTGGTATGAGAGTACTTGCTCTGTTGATTTCTTTCACTATTTATGGATTCTCTTAGAAAAAAAAGAAGCCTCTAGATCCCTTCTTTACTTTAGTCGTTATTGTGATTGTTCAACATCCTATGTTTCTTCTGACTCTTCCTCTTCCTCAATCGTTTGCACACTACGCTCAGCCACCACTTATCTTTAAATGACATGTTCCAATCATACAACACTAGATGGTGTCCCGCAAAATCTGTTCCACGTGTTTCTGCAGATAGCATGCATATCGTACAATGACATGTGTCCCTTCCTGGTTGGTTCCTCTAGAAATGGAAAAATAGAGTTCAACAATGCCCCCCCCCCCCCCCCCCCCCCCCCACGTTGCCTCGCCTTGGGTCGAAAAGGTGAGTATGTCATTAGCTCGTGCTCCCATATAATAAATGGAACTTCCTTACTTTCTACTTGTCAACTCCTCATTGATTCTATTTGGCCGCAATGAAAACTAAATGACGGTTCTTGTTGTTTCTTATCGGCTATTATTGTGATACATAAACATTTCCTTAAAAAATGGTTGATGCATATAAGGAGTCATGATGATCCTGTCATTAATGATTGGCCGATATATCCATTTATTTGAAATCAATCTCAATATTTCGTAATCCTTATTTTTTCTTCCTTCCATCTGATAAATACTTTGCTTTCACCATGGCTGCCTCTTCATCCTCTGCTTCTCCCGCTTATAATCAAGAAAATTTTAGGTGAGAACTAGAAGCACTTCTAACCGATGTTACCAATGAGGTTATTTTTTTCATCCCTGTTAAACCTAATGTGTCCTATTAATCTCTTGGTCCAGCTTTCGATCTCGAAACTACTCCGGATCTTCTTCATTTGATAGACCCACTTTTCCCTAGTTGTCCAGGTGAAAACTTCTTCTCAATGCGATTTGTTTCGTAGCCCAATCAACACCTTCAAAACTCCCAGGTCCTAGCCAAGATTTCTAGACGAATGGTTAGAATGGTTCGATTGTGAATCTAGCCAGCATGGAGATGATGGAGGCGATCTAGTATTTATGATTGTATCTCACTCTCTGTGCATGAATACACATCACAAAATTCTCTTCTTGTTACGGCTTCAACCTTTTGGAATTATTCGACTAACTCTTTTCACTTCAATTGTGGCCCCATGAGCCCTACCGTCATGGGCGTTTGTGCCTTCACTCATCTTCCCCCTTTCGACGATACTGTATATCCCAGTTTCACATAGGCGAGAGGCAACCCTTCAAATTTCTGGAGATGAAAGGTCCTGCGTATTCCATCTTTTTAAGCACGCAACACAAATCTAATGAAGTCATCGATGATCAGGAACATACAGCATTCTTGCTAATGTGGATCCATGTAGATAACCAAGGAATATGTCCCTCTGGCGGAAGCATTAGCACATGGACATCAATTATCTCTTGCTCCTTTTGTGATCGTCCATGTGTACCTGTGAACGCAGAAAATCAGCGCCCACGCTTTTCACATTTGTTTTTTAAGGCGTATGGGCTGATTTAGATTGTTGTAGTAGACTTGGAGTCACCACTAGCCAGTTAGCTCAAAATCTCGTACTCGGCTAGAACCTACAGAATCTATGAAAGTCAAAGGATTTAGGGACCCTCCTACTTTGAGTTAACTCTTGGTCTGAGACCTAGGATTCCAAGTAAGGGACCTCGGTAACAAACAGAGAAGGTGTTAGGCACCCCCTCTGCCCTTACAAGTGTATAGTCTCTACTTCGTGTGGTAAGTTGATTTTAGGGGATAAATGACAAGATACAAAGTATTGAAAATAGGACTAGGCAGACTCATATTTCTGAGACTCAGATTTCTGATGTGACAGGATCCAAAATTCTAACAAGCCACAGAGCATACGTCTCGAGAAGAAAAGGGATTAAGAGGAGATGTAATGATACCAGAATGATATGCAAGGGGATTAGGCTACCATGAATTTTCGGCAAGTCAAAAAGCATGCATTCAATGATAACCTAAAGGAGCATGGGGCTTGAGAAGAGAGGTGATGACGCGACTAGTAATATATGAATGTGAATGATGATGGCACGATCTTTAGCTTGTACTTGAATTGGCTTGGAAATTTGGGTGCACCATGGTTTGGAAGGGTTGGCCTAGGTGGGCGAAGTTGTTTGGGGGGGGGGGGGGGGGGGGGGGGGGGGGGGGGGGGGGGCTGAAATAGATGAAGGCTTGGAAGCTCAAACTCACCTCTCACTCTCACTTTCCTTCCCGCTCTCTCACTTTCACTCTCACTCTCCATCTCTTTAATTTTTTTATTAGTGTATAATGAAGAGAGGAGGGGGGTATTTATAGCCCCTTAGCTGGTTTTATGATAATTATTAGGATGATGGAAGGTAAAAGTTGGGTGGAGGCTTGTGATTGGTTAAACGGAAGGAGATGCCACATTGCATACCCTCATTTATTGATAGCGCTAGGTAAAACTATAAATAGGTGAAAGTCTAGGGGTAAAGGGGGTCCTGGCACAATTGATAGGAATCGAATTACCTCCGCTTGTTGCTTTTTTTTCTTGTACTTTGGCCAGTTGGATTGGTTAGTAAGCCTTGGATCTAATTTTGGCTTGAAAAAAGGGCTCAGAGATGGCTCAAGCTTGGAAATGGCTTTGGTTTGGCTCAAGCTCGGAAATGGCTAAGGTTTGGCTTGGTCTTGGAAATGTCTAATGTTTGGCTAAAGCTTGGGTATGGCTAAGGCTTGGGTATAACTATGGTTTGCTAAGGTTTAGGTAGTGGCTTATGGCGAGGGCTTAGGTATAGTTTATGGTTTAGGTATGGTTCAAGGTTTAGGTACAGTTCAGGGTTTAGTTGCAATCCATGCCATATCAGGTTGCTAGCCTGGGTGGGGTGTTTATAGATGCTCGTCTTTGGCAGAGGTTGTGTGCAACCGACTGCCAAAGTGAGTGGACACCTCACCCCCTCTGGTCAGGGAAGATTATGTTCAGGACTTATCGCCTATCGTAGTATCATCGTTAGCTTACTGCTTATAAAAGGGATTAATCTCCTCCAAAGGGATAGCCAATTTGAGTGGACTGGAGACTGTCATGAAGCTTTTACAAGGTTGAAAGACATGTTAACTAGTACACCCATCATGCAACCATCGAATTAGTCTATCCCTTTTGATTTGACGTGTGACGCGAGCGACTCTGCTATTGGGGCGATGTTAGGATAGAAAAAAAAGATAAGAAGCCCCATGTTATCTACTATTCAAGTAGAACTTTAAATTTTGCCCAGATGAACTATTCGACTACGGAGAAGGTACTCCTAGCCGTTGTGTTCTCCTTGGACAAATTTAGGTCTTACCTGATTGGATCTATGATCATTGCTTATACGGACCATTCGGCGCTCAAGTACCTTCTCTCCAAGAAGGGTGTTAAGCCCCGACTTCTTAGATGGATCCTCTTCCTTCAAGAGTTTGACTTAGAAATCAAGGACAAGAAGGGCGTAGAGAACGTGGTGGCTAATTATCTTTTCCTCCTTGTTCTATCCAATTCCATTGAGCCAACACCCATACAGGACTTATTCCCAGATAAGCAGCTTTTTCTTGTCTCACGTGCATCGTGGTACGCTGACATAGCCAACTATTTATCCACAGGCGTGACACCTTCATATTCGATTGTGCAAGATAAAAATAAGTTTTTCATAGAAGTGCACAGATTTTTATGGGATGATCCATTATTGTTCAAATAGTTGTTAAGCTATCAATTATACACATTCAAACCCCTTTTCATCACCACATTACTCATGGTTTGTACACTTAAAGACTTATCTAATGCGTGTTTTTGTTATTGTATGAACAAGAGAGAGACAACAATAATCTAGTGTTAAAAGTACCATCCTAAACATCATTGAAGACTAAAGAAGAAAGGCTAAAGAAGAGGAGGAATGAAGCAAGAGAAAAGAGAAGGAAAGAAGATGAAAAATCAGGCACATTGAGGTCCGACTGGTCAAGACCGGTCAGCCACATGCAAACAGCAACTGCAGAAAAATTTGCACTTTCCAAATTCGAAATTTGGTTTCCTAGTGCGGCTAGGACATGCGGTTTCACGTTTTTTCTCACGCGGTGATGCCTCCAAGCTATAAAAGGACACCTACAGCCTCTTCCTAATGCATCTAGCAATGTGGGGAGTAAAGAGATCAAGACCAAGGAGGTTTCCTAGCCTCCTAGAACGAGTTCTTCTTCTTCTAGTTCTAGTTTCAAGTTTTCTTTTAATGCTTTCTTTTAGTTAACTCTCAATTAGAGATGAGAGGTGAATCTTCTAGTTTTTAGTCATGGTTTATTCCTTTGATTTCAAATTATGATTTAATGCTTGAACACTTCATCATAATTTGAATAAAGTTGATAGTTTTAGATAATTCAGGGAGTTTGTATACAAGTACATGAATTCTTGTTGAATTTCTGAGATTAATCAGATTGGTTTATAGGTTATTGATTGATGGAATCCTTTGATTTGATGTGATTTCTAGATACGGTGAATGCTTCGAATTCTCCATGATTCAAACAGTGGAATTTCTATTAGAACTATGATGGAAAGTTCATGTATCTTGTGTAGAATTTGAGATAGTTAGTGTTGCTTATTAAGTTGGTTTAATTAGAGTTCAAATCATTGGTCGTAGTTGAATCTAGTAATAAAATTTGACGAAAGCGATGGTTGTGAATCTCAACTAAATTGGAAAGAGGCTTGGCCTATACAATTGAGTGTGCCCAAGGCCTGAGCTTGATTGAGGGAACCAAATCAGTAAACACCTATCTATTTTAGATTATTTATGTGCTTTGATTGTTATATCTCCTGGCTGGATAGAGATAGAACTCCAATTCCAGTTGTGTTTAAATTGAATCATTAGATTGGGCATGATTAAGACTGGAAGAGGATCCTTGATGCTATAGTCTCTTTTATTCTCAGATTTTCCTTATTTTATATTTAGTTCTTAAAAATAAATTTTCTAAACCTTTTAGATTCTACTTATTAGGATAATTTAAATTCGTTTACCTCTTCCTTGTGGATTGACCTTGGTCTTACTGAGTTATTACTACATTGCAAGCCTTGCACTTGAGGCGAGTGAACAATATTTCCCAGATCAGATTATTAGGAGATGCGTGCCTGATGATGAGCAATCTAGTGTCATCTTCTTTTATCATACTCATGCGTGTGGTCATCATTTTTCCACGAAGAAAACCATTATAAAAATTTTGCACTGTGGTTTTGTTTTTTATTTTGTAGGAATTTTTGCTGATATAGTTCTCACCCTTATTGGGTAACATCTCCTCATCTCTTTTCTTTTTGTTATTTTTTCTAGATTAGGGTAGATTCCAATTCCTTAAAATCACATTATGGCTAATTGGACGGGTAGTGCATATGCATACCTTTTGAAAGATGAAGTGTTGGACCATGGGATTCAAAATTATTGTGATCGGGATCCCTTCAAGCATGAATATTTTTCTGACATTCAAAGAACCTCCACTACCCCCCACGTAAGACGATGTGTGATTACATTAATGAAAGCAATACACATGTTGAGAGACGGCATAAGACGATGGGGGAGTACGGAAATGAAGCAAAATTAAATAATGATCATCCGAGGAAAACATTACGTGATTACCAGATTGAAAATAACATGAGTGTTCCACCGATTATGGTTGGAGGTGTGCAACATCAAAAGGAATGGGTGAATAGTGGCCAACCGGTTAAGACAATGCATGATTACTTGTATGGATTTGCCTATCAACCATCACATGACTCTTCATCCTACAATGTGTATGGTCTTAATTGAAGAAACCACCATTCTCCTTGTTTAACAGAAGAACCAACCGTGGTTATTAACGATTATCCTAAAACGTCTTCTTCTTGTGATGACATGTATACACAAATACTTGAGAAATTTTGTAAAGAGTATGAAGATAAACAATCAAATCAAGCTTACTAGTCATCTTGTGGAGACATTAAGCCCGAATTTGGGGGCATCGAATCAATCTCTTCTAACAAGGAGGATGGGGCTATCCAAGTCCCACCTTCTTTGTATATAATGAATAAACTTTTAGAGGAGATTGATCTCGATGATCCCAATGTCATCATCAATTATGGTGAGTCCACTATCTCTTTTGGATACATTGAACTTAATGATGAAGAGATTTCAATGATGGTTAACGAACCCGAGGAATCCATAAAATTTGAAAGCGATAGTGGTGTTACCTACAATGAGGGTTCGGTGGATGCTTATGAACCTATGGTTTCTTTTTTCCAAGGGCATAATGATTATGAGTCTCTAGATGATACTCATGCTAGAGAGATGGACGGAGTCGATCTTTTTTAGTCCTTCCATCAACAATACATGATAAATTCTATTGTGGAAGACCTCCCTTTGATTGAAAATTTTGTTTCTTTGGATGATGAGGGGTCACAATCTGAAATTTCAAAAGATCAACCAATGCTAGATGATGTGCTTATCACTAAATCTGAAGAATTTTCCTTGGAAGACATCCTCTCTATAGAGGAGGAATTCCTTTCCATTAAAACAAAATTTCTTCAATCATTAAGGGATCGAGGACGAGGACCGTTCATCTGACTATCTTGATTTCCTAGAGGAATGATTGGCCCACTCCTATGATCTAGATGATGAGATGATTAAGGAGTTGGATATTTTGTTAGACACGGTGTTGGTCCCTGAAGAACATCATTCCATTGATTTACACAATTTACCATTGTTTGTGAAAGCACCGTACAATTCTGAAATTGTGGAGGAGACAACTTTAACTTATGGAAACACAATGAATCTCTCTCCACCACCATGGGTTCTTCAGCCCATTGAAAATTTTGATTGGGGGGACCTGTTTTTAATCAATCAATACTAAGTCCAGAATTTGAGGAGATATTTTTTTGTTGCTTTTATTTCCTCCTTTCATGCATGTGGTGCACATTACGATTGGACCTTAATGAAGGAAAGCACCCATGTTTACTGTCAAGCAGGACTTTGGATGGTCCTCATGAGAAATTTGTTGAAATTCATGAAGATCCTGCTCAAATTTGATCATGTAGTCGATCGGACTAATCAAAGGTAGGTAAGTAGGTTAGGATTTATTTTTCTACATTTAGGATTGAATTAGTCTCATGGAGACAATGAAAGTTGCTAGAATTGATCAATGTTATAGGATAAAGTTGGTCATCGAGAGATGCGATCAGAGAACGATTTAAAGAAGTTGCGGCCAGACCAAATGCGAGCAGCTCGGCTCGTGGTCGCCAAAAGGGGTCGCATCTCAACATGTGAACAGTTACCTCCGAGCCTAAGCATCCTCCACCTTTATAGTACCAGCAACCCATATAGACCGATTCTAAGCTTATCTTTGTTCGTGGCTCCGGACTTCAGGGGATCACCATCAAGGGACGTAATCGATTAGATGTCTATTTGGACCAGGTCATTCCCTCATCTAAGGATCAACAGGATAAATACTGTATCCCCGAAAATCAGCAATACTGTCGACGTCTTGGAATATAAATGGACAGCCTCATCAGTGAGAAAGGTACACTTGGATCACTTGGATCTATATAAATGGACAGCCTCATCAGTGAGAAAGGTACACAATCTCTAAGCTTCAAATCCCATCATTTCCTTTTACAACCATATCCCGTCTGACTTAAGCTTCGGAGGGCCAACGGCTGGACGCCGGCCACCCTTAGTTTTCTCTTGTGTTCTTTCAGGCTCAAAAGGAAGCTCGCTTGAAGGAGAGTGAATGGCTGGAGGATCCTGTTACCAAATTCGACGTAAACAATCAACTTACTACCTCAGGTACTCTCGTTCTCACTCTCCTTTGTTTTATTTCATTGCTCTCATGTCTTGCATATTGCATATCTTGTTACATTGAGGATAATGTAAGACTTTGGTTGAGGGGTGAGATTCCTAAGATGAATATATGCTAGTTTTTGTGACATTTCGAGCAATTATGTAGAAAATTTTTTATTTTTCTAAATTCAAAACTCTTTTGGAAAACTTTGTTTCTATGCACTTGGGATGTTATAAGTATAAAATAAAGAGAGACTAAGTGATTAATTTTGAAAGTCTTGAATTTCTTGTAATATGACAGTTTTCTATATGAATTCCCCTATTGAGTTGATTAGTAGAAAGTTTTGAACACGTTTTTAGTCTAGTTTACATTACATGATTCTCATGGTTTAAAGGAATTATGTAGATTTGTAAATTGGCTAGACTGAGATTTAAGGTGTTGAGGAATCAAGCCGGGGAACTTTGTCCATCCTTGTTCATGTGAAATAAGAGAAAAGAATGAAAGATATGGATTTCTAAAAATCCTATCTAATGCATATGAAAAAGAGAAAGAAAGTATGGTTGACATGGAATATATTTTTGTAAAAAATTCTGAAAAGGGCTACCTATTACCAACCAGGGGATGGTCTGCCCGTAACCAAAGCTGGAACCGGGAAGTAGTGTGAAAGTCATTGAAGGAACGGTAAGGTAAATTCTTTTCATAGGCTTGTTGTTGATTTGTACACCTTTGGATCTTTAGTTTTATCAGTCTATGAAGAAGGTAATCTTGGAAAATCATGAGATGAACTTTCACCATGCACACTAGACCGTACTTGTTCAGATTCTTCTATTTATCAATCAATCAGTGGGGCTTCTATATGAACAACTTATTATGTTTAAGGAGTTTAAGATTTCAAATTTCCATCACTAAGTTTTTCTGAACTTTGTATTCGAATGTCTTGAAGATTATAGAAGTATAGTTTCTGAAAGAGAGTTGGGTTTTGGAGAGTCGGATTTGTTTGACGCATATTTTGCTCGGGACTAGCAAAAAGCTGGTTGGGGGTGTGTTGAGCTCTCAATTATACACATTCAAACCCCTTTTCATCACCACATTACGCATGGTTTGTACACTTAAAGACTTATCTAATGTGATTTTTTATTATTGTAGGAATAAGAGAGAGACAACACTAATCTAATGTTAAAAGTACCTTCCTAAACATCATTGAAGACTAAGGAAGAAAGTCTAAAGAAGAGGAGGAATGAAGCAAGAGAAAAGAGAAGGAAAGAAGATGAAAAATCAGCCACATTGAGGTCTGATCGGTCAAGACCAGTCGGCCACATGCAAACAGCAATTGTAGAAAAATCTGCACTTTCCAAATTCGAAAATCTAGTTTCCTAGTGCGGCTAGGACGCGGTTTCGCAATTTTTCTCACGCGATGACGCCTCCAAGCTATAAAAGGACACCTATAGCCTCTTCCTAAGGTATCTAACAACGTGGGGAGCAAAGAGATCAAGACCTAGGAGGCTTCCTAGCCTCCTAGAACAAGGTCTTCTTCTTCTACTTCTAGTTTCAAGTTTTCTTTTAATGTTTTCTTTTAGTTAACTCTCAGCTAGATCTGAGAGGTGAATCTTCTAGTTTTTAGTCATGGTTTATTCCTTTGATTTCAAATTATGGTTTAATGCTTGAGCACTTCATTATAGTTTGAATAAAGTTGATAGTTTTAGATAATTCAGGGAGTTTGTGTGCCAAGTACATGAATTTTTGTTGGATTTTTTAGATTAATCAGATTGGTTTATGGGTTGTTGATTGATGGAATCCTTTGATTTGCCGTGATTTCTAGATATGGTGAATGCTTTGAGTTCTCCATTATTCAAACAGTGGAATTTCTATTAGAACTATGATGGAAAGTTCATGTATCTTGTGTAGAATTTGAGATAGTTACTGTTGCTTTTTGAAGTTGGTTTAATTAGAGTTCAAATCATTGGTCGTAGTTGAATCTAATGATAGGATTTGATGAAAGCTATGGTTGTGAATCTCAACTAGATTAGAAAGAGGCTTGACCTATACAATTGAGTGTGCCCAAGGCCTGAGCTTGATTGAGGGAACCAAATCAGTAAACACCTATCTATTTCATATTATTTATTTGCTTTGATTATTATATCTCCTGGCTGAATAGAGATAGAACTTTGATTCCAGTTATGTTTGAATTGAATCATTGGATTGAGCATGATTAAGACTAGAAGAGGATCCTTGATGCTTTAGTCTCTTTTCTTCTCAGATTTTTCCTGTTTCATATTTAGTTATTAAAAATAAATTTTCTAAACCTTTTAGATTCTACTTATTAGGATAATTTGAATTCATTTACCTCTTCCTTGTGATCAACCTCGGTCTTACCGAGTTATTACTACATCGCAAGCCTTGCACTTGAGGTGAGCAAACAATGTTTCCTAGATCATATTATTAGGAGATCCGTGCCTGTCGAGCTGCTAATTTATACATATTCTAACCCAATTCATCACACATTATGCATGGTTTGCATGTTTAATAGACTATTCTAATGCATGTTTTGTGATTGTAGGAACGAGACGGAGACTTCACTAATTTCATGCTTAAAAGGTCACTTTACATACATTAAAGATCAAGGAACCAAGTGTCAAAGGATGGAAGAAAGAAACAAGAAGAAGAGGAAAAGAATAGAGAAGAAACTACCCTGGCTGATTGATCGGTTGACCTGATCGATTGATCACCAGGGTGGTCGATTGATCCCCTGGCCCAGCCGATTGATCAGTCATTGTGCATGTGTTGCTGGACAAAAAATCATTCCACCGATCCATCGCTCAGCCCGGGTGATCAATCACTCAGGCCATTTAATTTTCTGAATTTCCTGCTGAAGTCTCTTGACATTTTTTGCCACCTCCGATCCATCGCCCAGCACCACTGATTGATCACTCACCACTTGCGATCAATCGCTTAGCTCTAGAGATCGATTGCGTAAAATCCAGAAACTTCTATTTTTGCTCCGATTTTCTTTGCGCAAGTGCGTAACTTTACGCAATTTCTCGAAGGTTCTACGCAATTAGGGTTTGAAGGCTACAAAAGGACTCCTCTAATTCGATCTAAAGGCATCCTAGAAGAGATTGAAAGTAGTAGAAGGCGAAGGAAAGCTCTGTGAAGCGTCTGCAACTCCGATTTTTCTAGTTTCATGTTTTTCTTTAGTTTTTCTTTCAATTCTAGTTGTAGTATGACAATGCTCGGCAACCTCTCAACTAGGGCTGAAAAGTGAAGCTTATAGCTAATATTATGTTTAATTCAGTTGGATTCAAGTACCTTTACTTCAAGTTCGGATTTTTATTGTTCTAGTTTAATAAAAGTTGATATTTTAGAAGTTTTATAAGAGTTCATGTACTTCGAACATGGATTCCTTGCAATTCTCTGTGATTGTCATGTTTGTTTGATTAGATTCGAACTGTAGTAACCCTTGAGCAAGCCATAGTCCATTAGCATGGCTGTTACTCTGAAGGCTACATGTTTGAATGCTATGTGCTTGATTAGAACTAGAACTTGAATTTCTTACTTGAATGAAATTATTGTACTTCACTGGTTTATCTTCTGACTAGGTGAGAGATAGGACTTCAATTCTAATTGTGTTTCATGCGTGAGTGAATGAATTAACATGGATTACTACAAGTGGATCCTCAATGCCTTAGTTCTCTCTTTATTATTCTCAGATTTTCTTAAATTACTGTTTTAGTTTAGTTTTCTGAATTGAATCTCCAAATCACTTAAATCTTAGTTGCTGGAATAATTTGGAATTGGTTTCCTAATTCCCCGTGGATCAACCTTGGTCTTACCGAGATTTATTACTACATTGCAGCCTTGCACTTGAGGCAAGAAAACAGTGCCTAATGATGAGAAATCTAGTGTCATCTCCTTTTTATCATACTCATACGTGTGGTGGTCATTTTTTCACCAAGAAAATCATTATAAAAATTTTGCAGTGTGGTTTTTATTGGCCGACTATGTTTTGGGTTTGTTAAAACTAGAAAAATACTCATTGGCAGTTTTTCCTGTGTTTTATTGTTCTTGAGAATTCTGAGTATAGAGACATTCATAGACAATCATAAGCAATCACAAAGTGTACGCAAGAAGAGATATCACAAGGCAAATTTTATACAAGAGATTTTGAGATCTTTTACATTCCAGGCTGTGATATTTGTCACGAATCCTTAATTATATCAATGGTTGATCACCCTTGATTAAAAGGAAAAAGTAAATGAATGCATACATTATAGATAGATTAAATAAAGTAAATAATGAAATATCAATGTAAATCATGCACACCATAGAGAATACAGAGATTTTTACATGGAAACTCTTGCGGGAGAAAACCATGGCACAAAGCGACAAAGCTCCACTATAAATGATAGTTGTATAATAGATGGAGTATTCGAGAAAAGGCTCGGATAGATCAAGCAGGTGACTAAGTCATCAGGGACTATGGTCTTTGAGTTCATGGTCATAGAGACCTATTTGTTTTATTGCTATGGACTAAGCCACTTTTTTACACAAGTTGGATGTTTATGTCCCATTTTCTTTCGGATTGTCTGGGTTGAAGGACTGTCAGGATTTTATCGAGTGGTGCAACCCTGGGCCATTGGCCGTTAGAATACACGAGCATCGAATGTTGTCGGCACGACCCAAGGCCCGCGCCCCTATTTTATGATGGGTGACCCTGAGAAGGCACTCCGCAACTACTTGATCAGCTCAACCAATGGATTCGTTGTAGATGGGTAGGGCATCGACTAGCTTTTTTATGATGGCAGTCCACAGCAGGATATTTTGAGTGTTGTTGGAACTCTTTGATCATGGTTTCTAGTAGTAACCATAGTCCCTTTTGGTTAGTCTTGAGCCTTAATCCGGGCTAAACGCTAGTTGTGCAATGAACATAATCGATACAAAGTTCCTATAATCAGTTGTTGAATAAGGCTGGAGTCTATTTACTCATCTTTAGAAGTGATCCCAGTCTCGCACCTTTGTTGATAGCTAATACACAATGAGAGATAAGAAGAGAACTTGCTCATGCGTGCATAAATGTGCGGGACATTGTAACGAGATAAGGGATCTTTGATGCAAGATGAATGCAAATGAATGTATATCATATGAGATTGATTATATATGATCGATACAATAGAAGATATGTCATGTGAGAATGAATGTATATGAGAATACAATAGTATGTATGCCATGTGAAGTTGAATACATGTTAAGTGAATGCTAGATTAAGCAGAGATGAGTGCTGGATTAAGCAAGATGAATGCTAGATTAAGCATGGATGAATACTAGATTAAGCAAGATGGGTGTTAATGCATGAAGCAATCAATATTATCTAGTCACAACTCCATTTCCATACAAATTTGCACTAAAATGATATTCTGGTCATATCGTTGCCTAAAAATTCTAAGTAAAAAATCTAAATTTTTTATATATCCACAAATCAACCATAAAATATCATGAATAATTCACCGAACTTTGGTGTTTTAGCATAATTAAGGTATTTTAGATTTTTTGGACAGTTTAGATTCGAAGAAAACCCCTCCAATCAAAAGGCAAACTTTTTGGGGAGTGGCAAAAAGTTGCGATTTGTATTTCAGATGGAAAATCAAAATCTTCATTGTTGGGAATTTAATTTTTTAATATTGTTTATTGAATCCAAATGGGGGTTACTTCCTTATTTACATAAATAACTTAAAGCAAATGAAAACATAATCTTACTTAAACGTTTTTATGTAAATAAGGTGTGCGGTGTGTAGTGCAAGTGCAGGTATGAAGTGTAGTGTAGTGCAGAGAGATGTGCAGTGTAATTTTTAGAGTTGCAGAAATGGCTAAGTGTTGGACATTTTGGAGAAAATCAAGGATTAGATGTTTTTAACATTGACCTTCAGAAAATCCAATCCGAGGGATGGATAGAGCATGTCCACATGTGTCCAGGAGGTACACTACACTGGAGAGATGGGACCTACCGAAAGCAAGCCACATCATAGACGTCCCAGGCTATAGAAGGACATCCAGGCACATGGGGAGGTTGTGTGGGCGCATGTAGTATGGCACATGCTCCTAGGACAGGCTAGTGGGTGCATGTGCTTAACATGGAGAAAGAGAGAGGGAAGGAGATAGCTCTCGGGCGCATGTGGATGGCACATGCGCCTGGGACATGGTGGTGGGCGCATGTTGCCCCACCACTTGGAATATTTTCATATTTTTTCTCGCTAATAGGGGTGGGCGCATGTCCCCCTACACTTAGTCATTTTTTAGATTTTCAGACAGTCGGGAGATAGTGGGCGTATGTCTCTCTTGAAACAGTGAAATTTCCCACTAAGTCATTTTTTCGGATTTTCCGGCCAAGGAGTAGTGGGCGCATGTCCCTCTTGAAAGTGGAAAAAGTCCACTACTTAGCCATTTCTTAGATTTCTCTCCCTTTGTCCCTCTGCATTCAGGCTTCGACGGGAAAATCCCTTTCCGGCTAGGGATTCTGGCGAGGAAATCCATTCTGGCTAGGGCATCCGGCAAGGGATGCCAGAGCGAGCACATGTGGTTTCAAGGTAGTGATGATGCTAATGGTCATCAGAGGGCTTGCTATTTATAGTGTTCTAAATGGATCTGGGGTCCAGACCAGCGAATACTTCCGGGCGCATGTGTTTCTGGAGGACTTTCTAGGTGCATGTGCCCTTTGACTTCCAACCTTTGACTATTGCCGAGCGCATGTGTTTCAACCTGACTTTTTCGGACATTTTTCGAGAAGTTTTTCGGGAAGGATTATCCCCGGCGCATGTGGTGAGCGCATGTGGTTTCGGGACTTTCGCATGTGGTTTTGGAGCTCCCGCATGTCCCTCTTGAAAATGCATTTGCTCAACTACTTAGCCAATTCTCGAATTCTGCACTCTGCAAGAGAGAAATAGTTTCCAAACTCAGAATATTTTCAGGATTTCAAGCTCCGACTGTCCAGTGTACAGCTACCTTTTCTAGGGACAAAATCACTGACGCCAGGGCACTTTAAGCCTCTTATTGTGCTATCAAATGAACGAGATGGGGTGTGGAGGACAAGATGTTGCAAACTTTGGTAGTTCCTTCCTAATTTGGAACCTTCAAGTCGACTCTTCGTATAGGAACTTTGTTCCGGGAAGCGCGCGCATAGAAACATGTTGAGCTCTCAAATGTGTATATTCTAACCCCATTTCATCACTAACTATGCATGATTTTCATGATTTAAAAACTAATCTAATGCATGGTTTTTGTGGTTGTAAGAATGAGAGATATAATTCATCAATTGAAGGCTTAGAGACGCTGTTTACAAGCATTGAAGATTAAAAGACCAAGCGCCAAAAGGTGGAAGAAAAAAAGCAAAAGAGAGAAGAAAGAGGTGCAGAAAATCGCACTGAAGATCGATCGTCTATAGCCCAAGACCGGTCGTCTGACCGGTCTGAACACTCAATAGGGAGACCCCTGTTGCCAACCTTGCTGGACTAATCACGACCGGTCGTGCGACCGGTCATTTGCTACTCAGATCGGTCATCAGACTAGTCGATTAATTCAAAAGCCAAGAATGATTTTTTTAAAAACTCTCTGGACGATTTGGCCTTTTATGATCGGTCGTGCAACCGGTCGTCCGTGAGCTCAAACCGGTCGTGCGACCGATCGTCTGCGTAACAGAGCTTCTTCTACAAGCTCAAAAATTTGCTATGCAAAGAGCAGTTTTTTCAGATTTTCTCGAAGTTTCTTCGCATCTAGGGCCTGAAACCTATAAAAGGACTCCTTTAGCTCATTCTTAAGGCATCGTAGAAGAGATTTACCACAGTGGGAGCCGACGGAAGTCGGATCCGGAGTTCTACAACTCCTCCTAGTTTGTTCTTCTAGTCTTTATATTTTTCTTAGTTGCTTTCATGTTTCCTTGGATCATGAACGGCTAAACCTCTTAGCTAGGGCTAAGAGGTGAAGCTTGTAGTGAATTTAAGATGTTTTAATTCGTTTGTTTTCGTTTCAAGTTGGATTATTGGTGAAGAACAATGGTTTGAAGTTTGAATAAAGTTCTAAGTAATCTTTCTTAGTCTTATGATGGCTCATCGATGTTTAGAAGAATTGCTTGAGTTCTTAATTATTTTTAATGGTTCTAGACCTGTACGCTCCGAGGAATCGGATTCAATATGCTCTAGACCTTGGAATCTTATGTGTAAATTTTTAACCAAAGTTCTACTTTTCTGAATTTATGAGTTATGTGTGATTTTGTAAGTGATTTGAATGAAGTTCAAATCATGATCTAGTTATGCTTTGTGACAGAGTTTAATGATGATTATGATTGTGATCTTAATCTATTGGAACTAGGATTGACTTATGCAATTGAGTGTGCTCAAGTCCTAACTTGAATTAATGGAATCATGTATATGAATCACACATATGGCAGATTGTTTGTTATAACTGCCCTATCTAGTTGTGTAATTACGAAACTACAGCGAATTAAGCATCAAGGATTGTTACAAGTGGATCCTTGAACCACTAGTGCTCTTTATTACTGATTACATTCAGTTTTAGTTCAAAATATCTATTTACATTCAATTCCAAAATCATGTTTAGTTAGTTCTCAATTAGAAACCATTGGAAGTGTTTTGTGGGTTCCTACACAAGTTCTTGTGGATCGACCTCGGTCTTATCGAGATTATTACTACATTGCAACCCTACACTTGGCGAAGCGAACAAGTTTTTGGCGCCGCTGCCGGGGATTTTGACAGTTTTTCACAAATTTTCTAAAAACGGTTCCTATTTGAGATTTTTAGGAGTCCTTTACTAACTTAGTTTGTTTGCTTTGTTTTTTTTTATAGGAATTCTAGGAGTTGAAGTAGTCACTTCAAATTAGGTTTTTCTAACCCTTTTTCTTTTATTTTTCTGAGATTTGCATGCGACATTGGGTTCGGGATTCTAATAACTGACTCATTAGTGAAGGGGGAATTGTTGAAGGGATTGATAGGGAGCCACGTGCTAAGAAATGTTTAGATTCTCCAATTTTGTTTGAAAGTATGGCTGGAAATCAACCCAACCCTATGGCCACTCAAAATCTGGCCAAACCAAAATGGGAGAGAATGAGGTTGAGAATGTTCCCCGACCTAGAGAACTATGTGATTACTTGCAACCTGCAAGAGCATGCACTCCCTCATCCAACTCCTTCCCAAAGTCCATGGACTAGACAGTGAAAGTGCGTATCAACATCTTAAGGAATTTGATGAGGTGATAGCCACAATGCACTTTGCAAATGTAACTGATGATGTAGTGAGACTTAAATTATTTCCTATTTCCCTTAAAGAGAAAGCTAAGGCTTGGCTTCATGCATTAAGGCCAAGATCAATTGGCACATGGACTGAGATGACTAGGGAGTTCATTAAAAAGTTCTTCCCTACTCACAAAACGATCATGTTGAGGCGCCTTATCATGAATTTTGCTTAAAAAGAGGATGAGACCTTCTTTCAATGTTGGGAGAGGTTCAAGGACTTGTTAAATGCATGGCCACATCATGGCTATGAAATTTTGTGGGTAATAATTTTTTTTATGAAGGACTGACTTCACTCATGTGTCAATTCGTAGAAATGATGTGTAATGGAGAATTCATGAATAAGGAAGCCGAAGAAGCATGAGACTATTTTGATGAATTGGCCGAGAATGCACAGTCTTGGGATACATCTAAACCAACAAATCCCAAACCAACAAATCCCAAGACAATCCAGCAAAAGGAAAAAGGAGGAATTTATGTCCTCTCATAAGAAGATAACATAAGTGCATGTGTGGCTAGCCTCACAAGAAAAGTCAAGGCCATGGAATTGAAAAAGGAGAGACGATTAACTGAAAGGACGTTGAAATTGTTTGTGGAATTTGTGCTGGGAATCAACATGCAACACAGGATTGTCCCACAATTTCTGCATTCCAGAAAATCTTATAAGAACAATCAAATGCCATAAACAGTTATCAACGGCCATTTAGTGATCCAAACTCAAACATGTATAACCTTAGTTGGAAGAACCATTCCAACTTCAATTGGAGGAATGGACCAATTGCAAATGCAAACAACACCTCCCACTCAACCTTTACTAGGTCCATCCCTAGTAATCACACCAAAAGCTATACTAGAGGAGATGTTGGGTGCATTCGTATCGGTTTAAGCTGAATATAACAAGACTAATTATCTGAAAATTGATGGGTTCATGCAAGAGCAACTGAAATTCAATCAAAATTCATCTCAAGCCATTAATGATTTGAAAACCTCAATGGCTAGAGTTGAATCTCATCTCAGTGTTAGGGAGAAAGGCACACTTCTTGCCCAACCTCTCCCTAACCCAAAAACCCAATTTGAGATACAAGACCCAAGCTCGTCCTCCCAACATATGGAGCATGTTCAAGCTATCACCACCTTAAGGAGTGAAAAAATAATCGATAAATCTAATCCGTTGAAGGGTCTGAAGCCTAATGATCCGAAAATTTCCAAAGATGATGATAGCCCAAACAACACTCCACATGAGAAAGAACCAGAAAGGCAATGCAAGCCGGTTGCCCCATTTTCCCAAAGGTTTATTTCATCTAAACCTTTAGATAAAAACCTGAAAATCTTAGAGGTTTTAAGCAAGTGAAGATCAACATTCTGTTATTGGATGCTAATATCATCCTATGCCAAATTTCTATGTCAGCAACAATGTCCTACAAAATCAAACAAAAAATCGTTAGTAATCTATAAAAAATCAGAAAATCTACTTCTATAAAAATTGAAAATCCTACCTAACTAAAGCTGCTCTATAGCTACTAGAACAATTAGAACCGTTTCACCTTTTCCCTGGCAACGGCGCCAAAAACTTTTTCACTCGCCTCAAGTGTAAGGCTGCGATGTAGTAATAATTCTCGATAAGACCGAGGTCAATCCACAGGGAAAGAGGTAAACACTTCCAACTACTCTAATAACTAGAATCTAAGAAGTTTAGGAAAATAATTTTTAACATAAAGCAGGAAAATGTGATATTTGAAAAGAACTAAAGCATCAAGGATCCACTTGTAGTAGTTCAATACTAATCCATTCATCCAAGCACAACACAATTAAAATCAAAGTTCTATCTCACATCTAATTGGAGGATATAACATTCAAGCACAAACAGTCCTACTTAAATATGAAAATCAAATTTCTAGTTCTAATGAAGTACATAGAACTCAAACTTGTAGCCTTCGAAGTAACGGCCATGCCAAGAGACTATAGCATTGTGGGGTTACTACAATTCGAATTTAAACAAACCCATCATGGCAATCTCAGAGAATTACAAGAAACTCATGTCCGGAGTACACAAACTCTCATAATTCATCTAAAAATTCAAACTTTATTCAAACTAGAAGTTCAAAATCTAAAATTAAGAAAATGGTACTTATAGTAAAATAATTAAAGCATTGAAACCAACTACAAATTTCACCTCTAGCTCTAGCTAAGAGGTTAACTAAGAAAAAGCATATTAAAACTAGAACTAGAACTAAGAAAAGGAAGAAAAACTAAATGAGGAGGCTAAGTAGCCTCCTAGGACTTGAACTCCTTACTTTCCACGTCCTTGACTTCCATAGGAAGAGAGTGGAGGTGGCCTTTTATAAGAGAAATCCCACACCAACTTAGAAACTTCGAGAATCCGCGGAGTCCTTCCGCAATTTGGAAACTTAGAATTGAAAATCGGAGTTTCTGGAGCACCTTAGACCTGTCTGGCGACCGGTCTAAGAAGGAAAAAAATAGTCCAGAAATAACTATAGAGCTGTCTGGCGACCGCTCTACAGACAGGTCTAAGACATTTTTTCAAATTTTCTTCTTTTTCTCCTCTTTCTTTCTTGCTTCTTTCCTCCACCTTTTGGCACTTGTTCTATTGATCTTCAATGCATATAAAGTGATTCTTTTAACCATGAATTGGTGAAATCTCCCTCTCATTCCTACAATCACAAAAACATGTATTAGATTGGTCTTTAAACATGAAAACCATGCATATAATGTGATGTAATGGGTCGACAAATGTATAAATTGGAGGCTCAACACACCCCCCAAGTTTAATTCTCCAAGATCCAACTCTCCTTAAAAAACTATGCTTGTATCCATTCCAAGACATAAAAGTGCAAAAATCAGAGAAAAAGGGTGATAGAAGCTGAAACCTTAAACTTCTCAAAACATAATAAGTGTTCATATAGACTTCCCGCTGATCGATTGATAAATAGAAGAACTTGAACAAATTCAACCTAGTGTGCATAGTGAATGTTTATCTCATGATTTCTGGAATTATCTTCTTCATAGATCAACTAAACTATGGTATAAAAGTGTACAGATAAACAACAAGCCTATAACAGAAATTTACCTTACCGTCATTCCGATGACTTTCACACTACATCCCATTTCCAGCTTTGGTTACGGGTAGACCATCCCCCGATTGGTAATAGGTAGCCCTTTTTGGAATTTTCCACCATATGCTTAAACATTCCCATATTTTCATCATTCCTTTCCCTTTTTATACACATTAGATAGGATTTTTAGAAATCCATATCTTTCGTTCTTTTCCCATGGACAAGGACGGACAAAGTACCCCGGCTTGGTTCCTCAACACCTTAAATCTAAGTCTAGCCAATCCACAAATCTACATAATCCTTTCAAACCATGAAAATTTTCTAATGTGAACTAGGTCTAAGAGTGTTCAAATTTTCTATCAATCATATAAATAGGGGAATTCACATATAAAACCATTATTTCAAAGGTAGTTCAAGACTTACAGCATCACTCACTTTGTATCTCCTTTTCTTATACTAGTATCATCCTGAATGCATAGAAACAAAGTTTTCCAAAAGAGTTTTGAATTTTAGAAAAATAAAAAATTTTCTACATACAATGCTCGAAATGTTAGAAAACACTAGATTCATGTATGAATCTCACCCCCCCAACCAAATCTTACATTGTCCTCAATGTAAAAAGATATGCAGTAAGCAAGATATGAGAGCAATGAAATAAAATAAAGGAGAGTGAGAACGAGAGTACCTGAGGGAGCAAGTTGATCAATTCTAGCATCTTCCATTGTCTCGATAAGACTTATTTAATCTTAAATGTAGAAAGATAGATGCTAACCTACCTACCTACCTTTGATTAGTTCGATCGACTACATAATCAAATTTGAGCAGGATCTTCATGAATTTCAAGAAATTTCTCATGAGGACCATCTAAAGTCCTGCTCGACAGTAGACATGGGTGCTTGTCTTCATTAAAGTCCAATATTTATGTGCACCACATGCATGATAGGAGGAGATAAGAGCAGCAAAAAGATATCTCTTAAAATTTTGATCTGGGTTATGATTGATTAAAAATGGGTCCTCCCAATCAGAATTTTCAATGGGCTGAAGGACCCATGATGGTGGATGTTGAACCTCTAAATTATACATTGCATAGCCCATTACATCACATTATATGCATGGTTTTCATGTTTAAAAGGCCCATCTAATACATATTTTGTGATTGTAGGAATGAGAGCGGACTTCACTCAATTGGAGACCAAAAGGGGTCATTTAGAACCATTGGATGAAGGTTGAAGGAGGGCCGAAGAAAGAAGAAAGCAAGGAGAGGAGAGAGAAGAATAAAGGAAGAAAGAAAATGTAAAGGGAACAAGGTCTGACCGGTCGTGACCGGTAAGCCAGCCTAGTCCGACCGGTCACGACCGGTCGGCCCTGTGTAAGACAGCAAGGTTTCTAAATTTGGCTCCAAAATTCTCTGCGCACTGCGTATCCTTACGCAAATTCGAGATGCTTCCGACGCAACCGAGCTTCCCCACTATAAAAGGACACCTAAGGGCTCTTCCTAGGGCATCATAGAAGCTAAGGGACGTCGTGGGAGAGGAAGGAAGTCGTCGTGGAGTGTCTGCAACCCTCCAAACTCCGATTTTCTAGTTTTTATGTTTTCTTATTTAAATTCTAGTTGTAGTATGACAATGCTCGGCTAGAATCTCTCAGCTAAGGCTGAGAGGTGAAGCTTGTAGTCAATTCCATGTTTGATTCAGATTAGTTCAAGTGATTTTACTTCAAGTTTGGATTTTTGCATATTCTAGTTCTTAAAGTTGATAGTTTTAAATGTTTTATGAGGGTTCATGTGCTCCGGACATGGATTCCTTGCAATTCTCTGAGATTATCATGTTGTGCCTATTTAGATTCGAATTATAGTAATCCTTGAGCAGGCCATAGTACATAGGCATGGCTGTTATTCCGAAGGCTATGATTTCGAATTCTACATTATTGAATGGGACTAGAACTTGGAAGTTCAACTTGAGTGGGATTGAATGTGTTTAATGCTTTATTTTCTAATTAGATGAGAGATAGGACTTCAAATCTAGTTGTGTATTTTTCTTGGATTGATTGGATTGACATGGGATTACTACAAGTGGATCCTTGAATGCCTGAGTGCCTTTAGATTACTGTTTTTCATTAAGTTACTGTTTTAGCATAATTGTCCAATGAAATCTCTTATTTATTGCAAACTAAGTTACTGGAATAGTTTGGAGCTTGTTCTCAAATTCCCTGTGGATCGACCTCGGTCTTACCAAGAATTATTACTACATCGCAGCCTTGCACTTAAGGCGAGCGAACAGTGGAGAGACATTCATCAAGTTTTCATTGGTTAAAGTTGTCTCCTCCGCAATTTCAAAATTGCATGGTGCTTCCATAAACAATGGTAAAGAGTGTAAATTACTGGAATGGTGTTCTTCAGGCACCGACACCGTTTTTAACAAACTATCCAACTCCTTAATCATCTCATCATCAAGATCATAAGAGTGGGCAAAGCATTCCTCTAGGAAATTGAGATAGTCGGATGAAGGGTCTTCGTCCTCCTTTAATGATTGAAGAAATTCTGTTTTAATGGCAAGGAATTCCTTCTCTATAGAGAGAAGGTCTTCCAAGGAAAATTCTTCAGATTTAGTGGTAAGCACATCATCTAGCATGGTTGATCTTTTGAAATTTCAGATTATGTCACCCCATCATCCAAAAAAACAGAATTTTCAGTCAAAGGAAGGTCTTCCACAATAGAATTTGTCATATGTTGTTGGTGAAAGGACTAAAAAAGATCGACTTCGACCATCTCTCTAGCATGCATATCCTCTAAAGACTCATAATCATTAAGCTCTTGGGAAAAAGAAACCATAGGTTCATAAGCATCCACCAAACCCTTATTGTAAGTAACCCCACTATCGCTTTCAAATGCTATGGACTCCTCGAGTTCGTCAATCGTTATTGAAATCTCTTCATCATTAAGTTCAAAGAATCCAAAAGAGATAGTGGACTCACCATAATTGATGATGACATTGGGATCATCAAGATCAATCTCCTCTAAAAGTATATTCATTAAATCCGAAGAAGGTGGGACTTGGATAGCCCCATCCTCTTCATTAGAGGGGATTGATTCGATGCCCCCAATTTCGGGCTCAACGCCTTCACAAGATGGTGAGTAGGCTTGATTTGATTGTTCATCTATATACTCTTTACATATTTCCTTAAGTCTTTGTGTATACATGTCATCACAAGAGAAAGACGCTTTAGGATGATTGTTAATAACCAAGGTTGGTTCTTCCCTTAAACAAGGAGAATGGTGGTTTCCCTAATTTAGATCGTACGCATTATAGGATGAAGAGTTATATAATGGTTGATAAGCATATTCATACAAGTGATCAAGCATTGTCTTAACCGGTTGGCCACTATTCACCCGTTCCTTTTGTCGTTGCTCACCTCCTACCATAACTGATGGAACACTCATGTTATTTTCAATCCGATAATCACGTAATGTTTTCCCCGGATGATCATTATTCGATTTTGCTTCATTCCGGTATTCCCCCATCGTCTTACGTCATGTCTCAATGTGTATTGCTTTCATTAATGTAATCACGCATCTTCTTACATGGGGGGTAGTGGAGGTTGTTTGAATCTCAGAAAAATACTCATGCTTGGAGAGATCCCGATCACAATGAGTTTGGGTCGCCCAATCCGACGTCTCATCCTCCAAAAGGTACTTATACGCACCATTCATCTAATCATATATGATGAAATTTTAACGAATTGAAAACTACCCTAATCTAGAAAAAGAACAACAAGAAGGGAGATGGGGAGATGTTACCCAATAAAGTGAGATCTATGTCAGCAACAATGTCCTACAAAATCAAACAAAAAATCGTTAGTAATCTAGAAAAAATCAGAAAATCTACTTCTATAAAAAATTGAAAATCCTACCTAACTAAAACTACTCTATAACTACTAGAACAATTAGAACCGTTTAACCTTTTCCCTAGCAACGGCGCCAAAAACTTTTTCACTCGCCACAAGTGTAAGGCTGCGATGTAGTAATAATTCTCAATAAGACCGAGGTCAATCCACAGGGAAAGAGGTAAAAAATTCCAACTACTCTAATAACTAGAATCTAAGAAGTTTAGAAAAATAATTTTTAACATAAAACAAGAAAATCTGATATTTGGAAAGAACTAGAGCATCAAGGATCCACTTGTAGTAGTTCAATACTAATCCATTCATCCAAGCACAACACAATTAAAATCAAAGTTCTATCTCTCATCTAATTGGAGGATATAACATTCAAGCACAAACAGTCCCATCTAAATCTGAAAATTAAATTTCTAGTTCTAATGAAGTACATAGAACTCAAACTTGTAGCCTTCGAAGTAACAACCATCCCAAGAGACTATGGCATTGTCTGGAGTTACTACAATTCGAATCTAAACAAACTCATCATGGAAATCTTAGAGAATTACAAGGAACTTATGTTCGGAGTACACAAACTCTCATAATTCATCTAAAAATTCAAACTTTATTCAAACTAGAAGTTCAAAATCTAAAATTAAGAAAAGGGTACTTGTAGTAAAAGAATTAAAGCATTGAAACCAACTACAAATTTCACCTCTAGCTCTAGCTAAGAGGTTAACTAAGAAAAAGCATATTAAAACTAGAACTAGAACTAAGAAAAGGAAGAAAAACTAGCTATAGGAGGCTAAGTAGGCTCCTAGGACTTGAACTCCTTACTTTCCACGTCCTTGACTTCCATAGGAAGAGAGTGGAGGTGGCCTTTTATAAGAGAAATCCCACACCAACTTAGAAACTTCGAGAATCCGCGAAGTCCTTCCGCAATTTGGAAACTTAGAATTGAAAATCGGAGTTTCTGGAGCACCTTAGACTTGTCTGGCGACCGGTCTAAGAAGGAAAAAAATAGTCCATGATTAACTATAAAGCTGTCTGGCGACTGCTCTACAGACAGGTCTAAGACATTTTTTCAGATTTTCTTCTTTTTCTCTTCTCTTTTTTTCTTGCTTCTTTCCTCCACCTTTTGGCACTTGTTCTATTGATCTTCAATGCATACAAAGTGACCCATGAATTGGTGAAATCTCCCTCTCATTCGTACAATCACAACAAAATATATTAGATTGGTCTTTAAACATGAAAACCATGCATATAATGTGATGTAATGGGTAGAAAGATGTGTAAATTGGAGGCTCAACAAAGGCATAGACCCACTGATTTGTACTCATCGCATACACCTTGAGGGAAATGCCAAGACATCTAGGCAACCACAAAGATGCCTCAATCCTGTCACGCCCCAAACCCGGGGACTGGGCTCACTAAATTCCCGATCGCCGACCTTAGTGCCAACAGCCTCCGTAGTACCCCATTCTCGGCTCCTAGCTCTCATGTGCCAGGTTCCGATCCTGGGATCCTACCAGGAGGATTTTCAGGGTAAATTTTTTTTTTGTACAGGAGCATAAACAAAACCATAAACATCATCAAATATCCACTAATAAGTTTGTTGAGTACAGTACTGGAAAGGGAAATACAACATGAATCAGAAGTCCAAAATATCATGTACATGAACCGCGCTCAACGCTGCTGATAGGCTCTAGTACCTGCAGTGTAAACAAATTCGCATGAGCTTCCTACGAAGCCCAGTAGAGTGCGTGTGTGCGCGTGTGATGCATATGACAAGTATACAGATATCAGAGTAAGCGAAAGTAGTAGAGGGCTAAGTTATTAAGTTCATGAATGCTGTCAGCCATCCCAAGGCTATGCAATGCAAAGGCCTACATGGCCGAGTGTTACATGCTAGAGATGCAATGCAAACACGTCAATCCTCAACTGATCCACATACCAAAATAGCTATCATCTGGGACATCACCGGGGTCTAGTATACTCTAATATTGGCCGCCGCACATCGCGCGCGTAACCAAGCGAGTAGAAAAGACCTCACTATCGGCCTCGTCAGTAGTATGCCAATGCCCACCCGGCTCGCCGATAGCGGACCCATTCCATGAGCTGGTCAGACTCGACCTAGCTTACAGCCCACTTCACCCGGACGGATAAGGTCACACCCCTTTCCAACCGACCTCGACACAGTGGGAGACGCGGCCTACTGGTATTTGGCACACGGGTGCTCATGTTATCCACTCGGTCTCGACGCTGGAGCATCCTACTGGTACCACAGGGTTTAGGGACTTTCACCCAAGGACATCCATAGCGCCCACGTACTAGAACAAGTTTCCGGTGTCCAATACTGTCAACCATGATGTGACTATGGTGGCCACCACCCTGATGCTGCTAGGGTGTGAAAGCGATCATGACATACATAATGCGAAATGCATGAGTCATACAATCCAAATCATGCACCAACTTAAGCATACTGCGCAATCATGTGGGGCGACCCTGTCTCGCACGGGTCCCCTAAGTATAACAAGCCAACTAGCATATGCTATGGTTAATCATGATCCATAACAGGCATACAAATGATGCGTATGGGCATATGAATGAGCATGGTATTCATTATACTAATCATGTTATCAGTGTGACATATTAAGCTAATCATACTAGCATGCTACTAAACATATCATGTAACATTGGCCTTAAAAGGCCCAATATATACGGAGAGTGGGACCCGGACTGTGGGTCCCATTGGAAATGTAAAGGTCTTCGTGGCATAGCCCACTTGAGACCACATCGGCCCCATACTTGGGCCTGCACATACAAGATAGGCCATCAAATACGTGTACGGCATGGATAAAACATATACATCATGGTGGAGCTAATAGATACATCACGTTGGGACCCATAGGGTGGGCCACCTGCTGGGCAGCATGGTACCCATCTAGTCCCAATAAGTTTTGAATCAAGCAGATATTTATGTTTTCTCCTTCATCCATATCCATGTGATCTTATGAACCGGTTGGATGGCAAATAAACATCACTGTAGAACCTAGAAAGGTTTCAATGTTGGAAATCATTATCCCCACTATAGCATGGTCCACTTGACATTAGGATATGCTTAAATTTTGGGCCCAGCCACTTATGGATAGGTTGGGTGACAAATAAACATCATTGCAGGTCTAGGAAGGTTTCAATGGTGGAGATCATTATTCCCATTGTTGTCCCGTGGCATGGCCCACTTGCCATTTTGGATATGCTTAAATTTTGGGCTCAGCCACTAAAATGAGCTGGGAAAAACATATGGACGGGATAGGTAAGGCACATACATTCTAGGTGGGCCCAACAAGTGGGGCCCATGGTGACGCCCACAAGGATGCTGGGCAGCAGCGTCCCCTGGACGCTGTCTGTCCAGCGGTCCCTTTTTCTCTTTCTTTTTTATTTTATTTTATTTTATTTTATTTTGCTATGGACTCATCAAGTGGGCCCCATAGAAGTTTCTGATCAAGCTGATATTTTTGTGTTCCCTCCTCCCCTGTATGTGTGAACTTATGAACAGGTTGGATCTCAAATAAACATCATGGTGGGCCATAAGAAGGTTTCAACGGTAGGGCCGCTGTCCCTACTGTTTTCTGTGGTGGGGCCCCCTTGAGACTTGGATCTGACTCAATCTCGGGGTCATGCCCTAAAATGATCTCCCCAAAAGAATGGACGGTGTGGATACAGCACATGCATCATGGTGGGACCCACAAGTGGGCCACCAGCTGGCAGCAGAGCTAGCGTCCAAGGACGCTGGTATGCCCAGCGTCAGAGGCAGAGCCTCGTTTCTTTCCTTTTTCTTCTTCTTTTCTTTTTTTTTTTCTTCTTGTACTTATATCAAGTGGGGCCCACATGGGTCTGATCCACTCCGTTCATCAGGTTCCCCATCTCATGGGGGACCCAATAAGCCTAATATTGGGTATGCAATTTGGTCTAGAAAACATTAATGTGGGCCAAAGAATTTCGGACTGTAAAATCATCGTTTCCACTGTTTTATACGGTGCGGTCCGCTGCAGATTTGGATCGGCTTCATATTTGGGCCCTGGCCCTAAAATGATATGGGAAAACAAGTGGACGGCGTGGATGGGACACAAACATCAAGGTGGGTCCCACGAGTGGGGACCCATTACAGCGCCCAAGTGACGCTGGACGTTCCAGCGTCAGAACGTCCAGACGCTGGACGTCCAGTGTCTCCTTTTTTTATATATATATATTTTTATTTTAGTGGTCATTTCAAGTGGGGCCCACTTAGGGACAATCCACCCCATTCATCATGTTCCCCAGCTCATTGGGGACCCATCAAGCCCAATATTGGGAGGGTGATGTGGTCCACAAACATCACGATGGGCCGAAGAAGCCTTGGCAGTGGGCTTCACTAGCCTCACTGTTTTTCAATGGTGTGGTCCACCTGAGATCTGGATCTACTTCATTTTTGGCGTCCAGCCCTAAAATGGGCTGGAGAAACAGACGGACTGTGTGGATCGAATACATACATCAAGGTGGGTCCCACGTGTGGGGACTGTCCACGCCCAAAAGGGGCTGTAGCCCAACGTGCTGCTGGGCAGCAGCGTCCCCTGGACGCTGACTGTCCAGCGGCCCCCCTTTCCTTCTCTTCTTTTTTTTTAATTTTATTATTATTATTATTATTATTATAAGAAGGTGGGGCCCATTCATAGATGATCCCGTCCATCCGTCTCATTGCCCATCAAAAGGTGGGCCCGAGGAAAATAAAATGAAAGAATTTAAGAAAATAGGAGGGGGTTTATGCCCCTTACACTCACCTTGATGGATGGTTGGACGGTTGGATTGGATCGGGTTGACGATCGGACGATCCGGACGGTTCGGATGATGGTTGGGGTCTTCCAAGCAAGGATCTACACCCTCAATCTCTCTAATCTCTCTCTACTTCTCTCAAATCTCCCTCTTCTCTCAAATCTTTCTCTTTCTCTCTCCTCTCAAATCTCTTTCTCTCTCTTCTCAAACCTCTTTAGCAAATATGGGAAGTGAGGCCTCCTCTCCCCATACGTATGGCTCTTGTATGGGAGAGAGGGGGGCTACATTAGTGATGATGATGATGATGGGAGAGGTCATGGGAGGAATGGGTTGGAGTTGACTTTGGTGAGAGAGGAATGGGATAGGTATGGTGTGAGTAGGCTAGGGTAATGATAGGGGTATGGGTGAGGGTGATGGTGATTGATTTGACATATCTTGGGATTTGTGCAAGTGGGGCCCATGCCACACGCGCGTTGCACGGCCCACCTCGGATTACCCGATTGATCATAACTTTCACACCGGGTATCGCAATGGGGCGTGCCGCGCGGCGTTGGAATCGCAGCGCCTACGCGGTCGCCGGGGTATAGGTCTCGGGTTGATGCGGTACTAAAACAGGGTCGCGATCAAGGCTCGCTAATCTGATCCATCCTGGACGTACCGGCACCAAAAATTAAGGGTACGGAGGGCAAATAAGGGTAAGGGTCTTACAAATCCAAACATGAAGGAGGTGGTTAAGGCCAAAGTGGTGAAACTATTGGATGTGGGTATCATCTACCCAATATCCGATAGTCAATAGGTGAGTCCAACTCAAATGGTGCCTAAGAAATCCGGAATAACCATCGTAACCAATACCAATAATGAACTCGTACCAACCAGAGTCACTACCGGTTGGAGAATGTGCATTGACTACAGGAAGCTAAACACAGTCACAAGGAAAGACCACTTCCCCTTACCATTTGTTGATAAAATTTTAGAAAGGTTGGCGGGTCATTCCCATTTTTGCTTCCTTGATGGGTATTCAGGGTATAACCAAATAGAGATCGCCCTAGAGGACCAAGAAAAGACAATATTCACATGTCCATTCGACACTTTTACCTATCGAAGGATGCCATTTGGACTACGCGATGCCCCTGTTACTTTTCAGCGTTGTATGTTGAGTATTTTTTCTTATATGGTGGGGATGATTCTTGAAGTCTTCATGGACGATTTCTCAGTATTTAGTTGTAACTTTGATGAGTGCCTTATGCACTTAAAAACTGTTTTGAAAAGATGTGAAGAAAAGAAACCTCGTGTTGAATTGGGAGAAATGTCACTTTATGGTTTAAAAGAAAATAGTCCTCGATCACATCATCTCACAAAATGGAAATGAGGTAGACAAAGAAAAAATCAATCTTATCTCTAACCTTCCACCACTTAAGAGCGTACGAGATGTGCGGTCCTTTTTAGGACATGTCAGATTCTATAGACGGTTCATAAAGGACTTTAGTTCACTCTCTCATCCTTTATGTAACCTCCTTCAAAAGGAAAACTCATTCGATTTGAATGAAGATTGTCAAAATGCCTTTGACAAGCTTAAAAGTATGTTGACATGTGCTCCCATAATGTAACCACCTGATTGGAGCCTTCCTTTTGAAATTATGTGTGATGCGAGCGACTACGCTATTAGGGCTGTGTTAGGCCAGAGAAAAGAGAAAAAACCATGCGTCATCTACTATACAAGTAGAACCTTAAACTCAGCCTAAGTAAATTACACTACTACAGAAAAAGAACTTTTAGCTGTAGTTTTTGCTTTAAATAAGTTTAGGTCCTACTTGATTGGATCTAAGATCATCATATTCATTGACCATACCGCGCTTAAGTACCTTTTCTCTAAGAAGGATGCTAAGCAACGCTTGTTAAGATGGATCCTCCTACTCCAAGAATTTGACATAGAAATACGTGATAAGAAAGGAGCAGAAAATGTAGTGGCTGACCATCTCTCTAGACTTGTTCTCACTGATTCTCCTGAGACGACCGTGATCAATTACATGTTCCCTAATGAACAACTTTTTAAAGTCTCCCAATTGCTATGGTATGCGGACATTGCTAACTATCTTGCTACAGGTACAATTCTAACACACTGGAAAAAGCAAGATAAGGATAAGTTTTTCAACGAGGTGAGAAAATTCTTGTGAGATGACCTGTACTTATTCAAGTATTGTCCCGATCAAATTATAAGGAGATTTGTGCCGGATAATGAGCAACACAGTATCATCTCCTTTTGTCATTCTCAGGCGTGTGGTGGCCACTTTTCAGCTAAGAAGACCACAGCCAAAATTCTGCAATGTGGGTTTTATTGGCCCACCATGTTCAAAGATACCCATGAGTTTTGTAAAACGTGTGAGCCTTGTCAGAAATTGGGAGGAATATCCCATAAAAATATGATGCCACTCAATCCTATCTTACTAATCGAAATTTTTTATTGTTGGGGCATCGATTTCATGACATTCCCATCTTCTTTTGGAAATTTATATATATTGTTTGCCGTCGATTATGTTTCAAAATGGGCCGAGGCAATTCCATACCGGAACAATGACCATAAAACAGTCATTCATTTCTTAAAAGAAAATATTCTTTCCCGGTTTGGAACACCTCGAGTCATTATAAGTGATGGAGGATCTCATTTTTGTAACCTCCCGTTTGAAGCTTTAATGAAGAAATATGGGGTAAATCACAAGGTGAGCACTCCCTATCACCTACAAATAAGTGGACAAGCTGAGATATCCAACAGGAAAATTAAACATATTTTGGAGAAAACAGTGAACCCCGATTGCAAAAATTGGTCGCTTCGACTTACCGATGCACTCTGGGCTTACCGTACCGCTTTTAAGACCCACATTGGAATGTCTCCCTATAGACTTGTCTATGAGAAAGCTTGTCACTTGCCCGTGGAGTTGGAACATAGGGCATATTGGGCGATAAAGAAGATGAATTTTGATCTTGACAAAGCAAGCTCGTTGCGAAACTTAAATTAAATGAACTTGCGGAAATTTGGAACGAGGTATATGAAAATGTGAGAATTTGCAAGGACAAGACGAAGGTGTTCCATGATAAGAACATCCTTCGTAAGACCTTCACGATTAATCAAAAGGTCCTTATGTATAATTCTCGACTACATTTATTTCCGGGGACATTGAAGTCTCGATGGACCGGTCCTTTCATTGTGAAAACTATTTATCCATATGGGACTATCGAGTTGTTAAATCCAAAGAACGGTAATATCTTTAAAGTGAATGGTCAGCGATTAAAGCCATTCTTTGAGAATTTTCCTTCAGAAGGTATGTCCATACCTCTGACTGATCCTATGTATCAGGGTATTTGATTTCCTAGTCTGATGGAGGTATAAAGTAGTTAAGATTAGGATTTTGTTGCTTTTGGTTTACTTTTTCATAAGTTTGTTTGAAGGAGGTAGAATTCCAGTTTTTGTTCTCTCAAGTACTCTCTTTCCTCACTCCCTTTATAATTGCTCTCATGTTTTGCTTATTGCATATCTTTTACTTCGAGGACAATGCAAGATTTGGTTGGGGGGTGTGGGATCACTAGAATGAATCTAGTGTTTTGTAATATCTCGAGCAATATAAAGAACATTTTTCAAACATTTTTCAGATTTTCTTTCTGCAAATTCAAACCTCCATTGGAAATCTTTGTTTCTATGCATTTGGGATGGTGTAAGTATAAGAAAAAGAGAGGCGAAGTGAGTGATGTTGAATACTTTGAATAATCTCTAAGGTACTAGCCTTGTATGTGAATTCTCCTATTTTTATGATTGATAGAAATTTTGAACACTTTTACACCTAGTTTACTTTACACGATTCTCATGTTTTAAAAGGATTATGTAGATTTGTGGATTGGCTAGGTTTATATTTGAGGTGTTGAGAAACCAAGCTGGGGTATTTTGTCCATCCTTGTCCATGGGAAAATAACGAAAGATATGGATTTCTAAAAATCCTATCTAATATGTGTAAAAAGGAAAGGAGTGATGAAAATATGGGAATGATTGAAAATATAGTGGAAAATTCTGAAAAGGGCTACCTATTACCAACCGGGGGATGGTCTACCTGTAACCAAAGCCGAAAATGGGACATAGTATAAAAGCCATCGGAAGGGCGGTAAGGTAAATTCCTATCATAGGCTTGTTGTTGATCTTTACACCTTTAAACCCATACCTTAGCTGATTTATGAAGAAGATAATCCTGGAATTCCATGAGACGAGCATTCACCGAGCACACTAGGTTAAATTGTTCAAATTCTTCTATTTATCTATTAATCAGCGGGAAATCCATGTGAGTACTTGTTATGTTCTTGAAAGTTTAAGGTTTCAACCTCTATCACTTATTTTTTCGATTTTTACACTTGCATGTCTTAGAGTGTATAGAAGCATAGTTTCTGAAGGAGGGTTGGGTTTTGGAGAATGGAACTTGTTTCACACATGTTTTGCTCAGGACTAGCAAAGTGCTGGTTGGGGGGTGTGTTGAGCTCGTAAATGTGTATATTCTAACCCCATTTCATCACTAATTATGCATGGTTTTCATGATTTAAAGACTAATCTAATGCATGGTCTTTGTGGTTGTAGGAATGAGAGAGAGAATTCACATCAATTGAAGGCTTAGAGACGCTGTTTACAAGCATTGAAGATCAAAAGACCAAGCGCCAAAAGGTGGAAGAAACAAATCAAAGAAGAGAAGCAAGAGGTGCAGAAAATTGCACTGAAGACCGATCGTCTAACCAGTCATCCATAGCCCAAGACCAGTCGTCTGACCGGTCCAAACACTCAATAGGAGGACCCCTCCTGCCAACCTTGCTGGACCAATCATGACCGGTCGTGCGACCGGTCGTTCGCTACTCAGACCGGTCGATTAATTCAAAAGCCAGGAATGATTTTTTCCGAAAACTCATTGGACGATTTTTGGCCTTTTGCGACCGGACGTGCGACCGGTCGTCCGTGAGCTTAGACCAGTCGTGGGACCGGTCGTCTGTGTAACAGAGCTTCTTTTATAAGCTTCAAAATTTGCTGTGCAAGCAATTTTTATGAATTTTCTCAAAGTTTCTTCGCATCTAAGGCCTTAAACCTATAAAAGGACTCCTCTAACTCGTTCCTAAGGCATCCTAGAAGATATTTACCACAGTGGGAGGCAGCAAAAGTCGGATCTGGAGTTCTACAACTCCTCCTAGTTTGTTCTTCTAGTTTTTATATTGTTCTTAGTTGCTTTCATGTTTCCTTGGATCATGAACGGCTAAACCTCTTAGCTAAGGCTAAGAGGTGAAGCTTGTAGTGAATCTAAGATGTTTTAATTCCTTTGTTTTCGTTTCAAGTTGGATTATTAGTGAAGAATAATGGTTTGAAGTTTGAATAAAGTTCTAAGTATTCTTTCTTAGTCTTATGATGGCTCATGGATGTTTAGAAGAATTGCTTGAGTTCTTGATTATTTTGAATGATTCTAGACCTGTACGCTCCGAGGAATCGGATTCAATATGCTCTAGACCTTGGAATCTTATGTGGGAATTTTTAACCAAAGTTTTACTTTTCTGAATTTCTGAGTTATGTGTGATTTTGTAAGAGATTTGAATGAAGTTCAAATCATGATCTAGTTATGCTTTGTGACAGAGTTTAATGATGATTATGATTGTGATCTTAATCTATTGGAACTAGGATTGACCTATGCAATTGAGTGTGCTCAAGTCCTAACTTGAATTAAGGGAATCATGTATATGAATCACACATATGACAGATTGTTTGTTATAACCGCCCTATCATCCAACTAGATAGGATTTGATTTTGATTTAAGTTGTGTAATTACGAAACTAGAACAAATTAAGCATCAAGGATTGCTACAAGTGGATCCTTGAACCACTAGTGCTCTTTACTATTGATTACATTCAGTTTTAGTTCAAAATATCTATTTACATTCAATTCCAAAATCCTGTTTAGTTAGTTCTCAATTAGAAACCATTGGAAGTGTTTTGTGGGTTCCTACACAAGTTCTTGTGGATCGACCTCAGTCTTACCGAGATTATTACTACATCGCAACCCTACAGTTGGGGAAGGGAACAAAATATGCACCGCATGACTTTCAAACTTGCAGGTTAAGGTTTTCCAGGGATTTCGGATCATTTGGAAGCAATACGCATGTCCAGTTCCTCTCCAAAATAGTACTGTAGGTTTTCGGACCCTTTTAGTCAGCACCGAATAGGGGCCAAATGTATTTCGAGGTGCGTAGGTAAAGATATGCACCGCTCGATGTTTAAACTTGGTATTTAAGGGTTTCTAGGCATTTCAGATCATTTGGTTGCAATACGCATGTCCAGTTCTGATGTTTGTAGGTTTTTGTCACGAATGTACGAGTTAGGATTGCACTGGCATTCTGATTGCATTTTTCAGGTGTTTTCCGATCTTGGGATTGATCCAAATCATCGTAGATGGACCGCCACACGTTGTTTTATCATAGGTGCGAATTTGAGCCCCAACAGGGATACCCATGAATTTTACAAATCCTGTGGGCATTGTCAAAAGTTAGGAGGATGAGCAAAGGTCACAGCACATGACAATCAGTGAACAAGACGAAAGGAATGGACCATATACATATGACATTAAAGACATTGTCCCAATTATAGAGCAGTTAATCAAAGAAGGAAGATTGTGACTCCTAAAGTTTGTTCGACTAGCTAAAGTAGGACGCGTGGATGATCCCAACTACTACGAATACCATAGATGCATAGGCCATAAAACTGAGTAATGCTTGGTTCTGAAAAGAAAGATACAAAAGATGATAAATCAAGGCATCGTCAATCTGAAGATTGAAGAGTTTGATAGAGCCCCAAGCAGTACAGTCCCAATAGATATCACTTAGGAAGAACGTTCGCCCGAGGACTCCATTTCCTAAACTTGAATAATCGTGAACGTTTACAAATAATTCTGACGGATTATAAAGCAGATAGGGATATACTTATGCTCGTTCATGCATCTATTTCATCTATATGTTGCACTTCATACTCACTCACATGTTTACTCATATCATACTGTTATGCATATGAATATAAAATGTTCATAGAGTTTTTCTTGATGACAGGTACCATGGTCAAAGAATATCAGAAAATCGACTCCATGAATCATCAGCATGACTTATGATATTCTTGTCAAGTCAATAGAACCAGAAGCAAATATCTCATAGAAAGTCTGCATGAAACTCAACATCCTTATATTATCATATCTTCATCGCAGGCTCTCTTATTATTATCTTAGTATTCTGGCATCCTTTTGCTTAATAGGAAAATGCTTCAGAATTGATGGATTCTTATATATATATATATATATATATATATATATATATATATATATATATATATATGAAGACAACCGGGACATTCTATTATTAGCAATCTCTTATACTTACGTACACAGTTTTATATGAAGATGATCGGAACATCGTTGTATATATTCAGCTTTCGCATTCTATCATGGATCCCCTCCTCACTATTGTATTGTTCTTCTAGTCTATATGAAGATAAGTCAAGGCTGGGAATCTCCCATATATGTATATATGTATATATGTATACATACGGCCTTATATGAAGATGATTAGGGCATTCTATTATATATCACTTTGCCTTGAAAATATCAACAGATTTCTCTTATAAATGATTCTGCAACAAGAATATGTGGTTAAAGATTACGATCAGACAGATATTCTATATGGATTCATAAAGCATTCTTGCAAAGTGACGAGCGAAAAGCACTGGGGGCACTACAAGAAAAACGACCAAAGGCTTCAGATTAGGAGTATCTTCGGCTACGGATATAATTCGTAGTAATGTTACTACGGATTAAATCCGCAGCTAAAAGGTTATACGTCTACCACAGGCTGGTCTTAAGGGGCTCTATGAGGCCCACCACAATGTTTGTGTTCTATCTAAACCGTCCATATGTTTTGAAAGATCATTTTAATGCATAAGTCCAAAAAAGACGTGGATTGAAAGCTCAAGTGGACCACACCGTAGTAAATAGTGGATATTAAGTGTTTATCATTAAGGTGTGGTGTGGACCACTTGTACCTTTAACCTGCCCCATTTTTTGGATATGGAGCTAAAATAATATTTCAAAATTTATGGACGGAGTGGATAAACTACATAAATCATGGTGGGCCCCACGAGTCCAAGACTCACGTGCCCTTTCGCCTCGTGCGAGCTGTCTCAAAAAAAGGGGGGACTTCTTATTTTTCCCCAAAACAAACCCTCCCCTTCTCGCACCCATCGCCCTCTCGCCTCTCCCTCTCCCTCTCCCTCTCACGCACCCATCACCCTCTTGTCCTCACTCTCCCTCTTCCTCTCTCGCTCATTCTCCCTCTCTCGCTCCCTCTCCCTCGATCTCACTGCCACATAGGGTTTCTTCCTCAAATCCGGTGATCCCTCTCTCAATCTTGCTACCACAGAGGTATCTCTCTCTCTCTCTCTCTCTCTCTCTCTCTCTCTCTCTCTCTCTCAAACATTGAATGTCCAAACCCTAATCGGGGTTTGTGAAAATTTTCATTTATTTTCTTTTTAATGTCTGATTTCTCTCACACCATAAACATACGCCTGCATCTAGCCAGCACCATGCTTGGGTAAATAATTCGTGAGATATGATCCATACAAGTGGGGCCATTGATCTGTGCTCTGTCCACTCTTTTCATTCGTTGCGGCAGATCATGTTTTGATGTGAGCACAAAAACCAAGCTGATCCTAAACCCTAGTGGACCGCACCAAAAGAAACAGCGGGGATTGAATGCCCGACGTTGGAATCTTATTGGGGTCGATGAAAGTTTTGGATTGAGTTGATATCTGTGTTTTCCTGTCATCCTGGTGGGAGTCACATTGTAAAGTGGTTGGATGTGATATAAACATCACAGTGGTCCCCAGAAAGGTTTCAATGGTGGGTACTGTTTCTATCCCCAATGTTTCGGCCCACTTGAGTTTTGGATGTCCCTCATTTTTTGGTTCAATTCATAATAATAGCTGGTGAAACTGATAGATGGAGTGGATGTTAGTGGGCACACGAAGCTTTGGGTTACAGGGATTCTGTGTGTCCCGATGCGTCCCAATGTGTGTGGGCCATGCACCAGATAGCTCCCTTGGTGTGAGATCCTGGATGTTGAAAATTTAGGCTTTCTTTTTACCTTCTCTATTTCCTCCATTAACCATCTAGTCATCAATCATTGATTGGAGGGTTAGGACCCTTCCATATGGATGAATTTCGGTGATGATGGAGAACCTCCTACAAGGCCTGCCATGTCAATGGTTTGGATTGCTGAACCATGGCCCCACATGTCCAAATTGCGGCTAGTCATATTCTAGATTGAGCATTGCACTATCCATCTTCAAAAAGGTTGGTGGGACTGGTGTTGTGAATATGTGTTGGGATTCCCGTCTGCCATCAATGGACATTTTGTGATTTTGACTTGTATTGTATGGTCATGGACTCATGATGTGTACCCTGGTTTTAAATACCTTCATCTATCCTTGGAGGGTATTCATGGGATATGATCCATACAAGTGGGGCCATTGATCTGATAGGTCCCATGGTTGATGGTTAATTCTTCAAAATTTCCAGATTGTAAGATTCTAGCCATATAATTTTTCTACCTCCTTTTTTTCCTTTTCTGATGTATCTTTTCCTCAAAATCTATATTGTTGGTTGTAGCTTTCTAAATTGGGTATTTTACATGATTATAGGTCTTGTTGCTGATGACATGTTCCACTAGCAAGCAACAATTATGGGACCAATTGCAGGTGGTGTGTTTTTGGTAAACCATTCACTTCCCACTAGGTTACCCCTTCAAGCCACCCAAGGTAAATCTCACCTTCTCTTGAGACTCGGCGATAAAATGTCTTTTAATTCTGTAGACCATCATGTTTATATACTTGGTCTCGTCTCTAATATGCGTATGACCACATCTGTTCATTGACATGGCCCATCTGAACCGTAGGCCTAGACAGGGAGCTGCAACAACTAGAGAAATTGCACTTGTTGGATTATCCTAAGCAAACAACAAAGGGCCTATAAAAGGATGGTTATAACAAAAGCACTTGTGATCCATGTTAAAAGTATATCATGCCATTCTACTGACCTGAATTTTGGGCTATGGTTAAGTGAACTAATTCTTAAACAAGTCTCAACTGAATTGTCACTAAATTATCTCCAATTTTTTTTTTTACTAAATTGTTTTTTTCTTTTTTCAAATCTTGGTTAAATCTAACCAAATAAAGTTTTCTTAATGAAATCTAAATGAATCGAGTTCTCTTAAGCTTTTAATTTAGGCTATAAAGGTTTGTTATTTGAATTTGTCAATATATTAATTTTAGAGGTCTTTAACAAGAAACACAACATTAGTTGATAGAAATAACAAAAAGTCAATCGTCTCTCCAAGGTATCAAGCAAATCTTTTATTTTTTCCTCTTTTTTTTTTTTTTGAGAAGTTGCTATCTTACTAAGGCTTATAGTATTTGGTGATTTAATTCTAAAATATTTATAAGTTCTATCTTAATTGAGTTATTTTCTGGTAATGAATGGTCACTAGTAGAAGGTGAATCTAATGGGGATGATGTTGCACAAGGAGAAATTTTTTTACTATTTGAGGTAAGGGTTAATTGTGTTACTTGTCATAATCTACAGATCTACTTGCCCAATCAGTACATCAATGACACTATTTGATGATTGTTGGTTTCAAGTGGGGCCCACCTTTGGGGAAGTTTAACTCAAGTCAAAGTGCCCAATGTGTACAATTTCTGAGTGCATGCGGACCCAACATCACACAAGTGGGCCACATGACAGGAAACAGTGGGGGTTGAATGCCCATGGTTGAATGGTGCACATGGTTTGCTTTATATACTGGTAAGTGAGGGCAGAGTATGGTGATAGTGATGACTGGCACTATGTTCAAATGTCAAGTGAATCTATCAGGTATTGAAATGGTAACATTTTTTTTCCTTCATGTTTTTCTAATTTGTGTAGTTTATTTATAGAATGGAGTTGCTGACCTTCTTGCTTCTAGTTTATTAGTTGGTTCGTGTACCTATGATATCTACACAAGTTAATATTGTTAACCAAATTAAGTTTGTTTGAGCCTACAATTCATCCCTTTTTTTCTAATATATGTTCTATGATCCTATCACCATTAGCTGCAGAGTCCATCTTGGAGGTAAATATGAAAAGCTTAAAAGCTAAATATGTGTATCTTGAAGAAAATGAGAAGCAAATTAAAGAGATGACACAAAAAACCTGCTTTCTGCAAAATGTTGTGGTTGATATTAAGGTCTGATTTGTCAGTTCTGAGATATAATAGTGTCATTCTTGTCAGTAATCAATGTATATTAAATACACACTTAGTCATCTTTAATACATACATATAGACCATAAACATGAGGAGAAATGATCACATAAGGACCGTGGTGTAAGATCTGGATTGTTCATTAAGTGTCCCCACCATGTATGTGTTATAATCTGAAAATCAGGTTGGCATGGTCACATATCACCACATGGGCCACGTGTGAATGAAAGAAACGGATAGTTTGGAGCTGTTCAATATTCAATGGGATGATTTCTTTTTTTCTTTTTTATCTTCCCTTTATTTGTCATATACTTAACTCCTATATTTGCTTTTATTGCAGGCCAACTTCACCGTCATATTCACCAACATCCCCATCATAATCTCTTGCAAGCCCTATGTATAGTCCTAGCAGGTAAATTTCTCACTACTTCAAAGCATCTGTTGCGTTGCTTGTGAACTATCTTATTCTCTCTTCATGGATTTTTACACTTTCGATATGTTCAGGAATGATGTCAAAGGGTTATCTGCCATCAAAAGGCTACCCATCGAGTACATAAACACAAAGGATGTGAAGTTGAACTCAATGCTATTAGAATATATATGATGCATTTGTTTGTGAATGATAATACAACGAATTGGGTTTGATTAGTGGTGCAATGATCTTGATATTGATGAGTGGTCATGTAGAAAAGAACCTGGAGACTTGGTACATTCGTCATTGATCTGAAAATCGGTATCGTATCGGCCGATACGGGTGTATCGTATCCGTATCGGCTCGATACGATACGCGATACGGCCTCGTATCGGCCGTATCGGTATCCGTTGTACCGTATCGGGTCGTATCGGGTCGTATCGGTCGATACGGGCAGTATCGGGTCCGATGTTTGGTATGTGTATCGGTCGATTGCCCGTAACGTTTCATCTCCAAAAAAAAAAATCTTCTTTTATCTTCTTAAAAGAAAATAAAAGAGAAAAAAGAACAAAAAGAAAAAAGAAAAAAGAAAAAAGAAAAAAGGGACATACCTCTCGCTTTCTCTCTCTCGGTTTCTTCTTCTTCTTCTTCTTTCTTCTTCTTCTTCTTCTTCATCAAAGTTGCTACGGGGCTGCTGCGGGGCTGCTACTGCTTCTTCTTCTTCTTCTTCTTCTTTCTTCCTCTTCAGCGCTGCTGCGGGGCTGCCTGCGGCAGCTTCTTCTTCTTCTTCTTTCTTCCTCTTCAGCGTTGCTGCGGGGCTGCCTGCGGCAGCTTCTTCTTCTTCTTCTTCTTCTTCTTCTTCTTCCTCCTCCTTTCCGATGGTGCGGCACCCTTCTCCTCCTCCTCCTCCTCCCTCTCTCTCTCTCTCCCCCTCTCTTTTTCCCTGTTGTACCGAGGTTCTCTCTCGAAAAAAACAAATGGAAGGCGTGGCTGTTTCACAGCCACGCACTTTATCTTTTTAATTTTTTAATAGTCTGCGGTAGTTGCAGATTAGTGCACATGCATGCACTGTTTTGGTGCACGGGGCCCACCTTGATTTGTGTGCTGTAATCCATGCCGTCCATTAGTTTATTCAGTTCATTTTAGGCCATGATCCCAAAATGAAACAAATCCAAATCTCAGGTGGGCCATATAGTAGGGATTAAATGTCCACGGTTAAAAACTTCTATTGCCTATTATAATGTTTATTTGTCATCCAAACATGTTGATGGACCTGGATGCACCTGGATGCCGGGAAAACACAAATTTGAGCTCGATCCCTATGTGCCTTGCATGAGTAATCTTAAAAAAAAAAAAAAAAATGATAAAAAGCTTACAAAATTATTATTTTTGGTCATAGCCATACATAACCACTATTTCCTGTGGTCCATAACCATTATTTTTAATGGTCCATAACCATTGTTTCATGTGACATGGTCCACCTGAAATTTCAATGGTCCATAACCACTATTTCCTGTAGTCCATAACCACTGTTTTAAATGGTCTATCACCATTGTTTCCTATGCATGGTCCTCCTAAAATTTGTATCCTGTAACATGGTCCACTTGAAAATTTAATGGTCCATAACCATTATTTTTAATGGTCCATAACTATTATTTCTTATGACATGGTCCACCAGAAATTTGTATCTTGTGACATGGTCCACCTGAAATTTCAATGGTCCATAACCACTGTTTTTAATAGTCCATAACCATTGTTTCCTGTGACATGGTCCACCTGAAATTTGTATCATGCAACATGGTCCACTTGAAATTTTAATGGTCCATAACCATTGTTTCATGTGGTCCATAACTACCATTTTTAATTGTCCATAACCATTGTTTCTTATGACATGGTCCATCTGAAATTTGTATCCTATGACATGGTACTTGAAATTTCAATGGTCCATAACCATTGTTTCCTATGACAGTCCACCGAAAATTTGTATCCTGTAACATGGTCCACTTAAAATTTTAATGGTTCATAACCACTGTTTCCTGTGGTCCATAGCCACTGTTTTTAATGGCCCATAACTATTGTTCTGGTAACATGGTCCACCTAAAATTTTAATAGTCCATAACCATTGTTTTCTGTGGCCCATAACCACTATTTTTAATGGTCCATAACCATTGTTTCCTATGATATGGTCCAAACAAATGGTTCATAACCACTGTTTTCTATGGGGCCCACTCAATTGGGTCCAAACAAATGAATTGAATGATTTGTACGCTCAATTGGGTCAATTCAAACTTATTAAAAAATTTGCGACGGTCCAAAACCGTCGCTAAATTTTTTAATAGGATTTTTTGTTTTTAAAAATAATAGGATTTTTTGTTTTTATTTTTTAATCTATTGAACCTAATAATCACCTTTTCCCAAATAAAAAATAAATAGATTGATAATACATTTTTTTGATGATACAAAGCTGCAAATTGATAATACATTTTTCTATTGTTTGTAGCTTTGTGGCTTATGTAGATTGTAGAGTGGTCATTGTTGTATAATTGTATTTGTTATTTTAAATGTTTATATTATTCATATTTAAGAAAACTGATAAGTAATAAGTATTTTTAGTTTTCTACACTTACATTGTTATAAACTAATGAGTACAGAATAATGATACTTCTTACTTCTTAAATATATTAGACCATTAGCAATATATGATATCAATTTATGACATATATCAACAGTTTGTATAAAGAAAAAATCATCACCAGAACTAACAGAAATTCAACCCGTCAGGATAGCATTCTTACTAAAGAATGGTCCGATACACCATTAAATACATGGTCAAAATACAAAAAAAATGATAGATTCGTGAATATCTCATTTTATCCTATTTTTTTGATATTTTTTTATATTTTTTTGCTTAAAAAAAAGTTTTTGACCGATACGGTCCGATACAGTCCAATACGGGGCCCGATTCCGATACGCGACGCCGTATCGTATCATTTTTCCGCGGGGCCGATACGCCGACCGATACCGACATTCAGAACCATGACATTCGTGGGCGAGTACGTGACACTGAATGCTATGAATTTCTTGGATTATCATGAAACGGTTGATGCCCACTAGTAGCTATTTTAATGATGTCTAACATGCCATCTTGAATTATTGGAAGACATGTTGTATCCAAGAAATGGACCTCAGCCACTACTTATATTGAATGCTTATAGATGTATTAAGGTTGGAAAGTCACAAGCTGTTCAACCCAACTCCCTTAAAACCCAACACGGGACTAGATGTAAGGCATGTGCAAGATCCAAGCTGTCCATAAGGCGGGTCCACACTTGTTGAAGTTCAAGAATAAGCAAATAACTTTCACATACATCCCCAGTTTTGGATACTGTAAACTGAAAAAGGGTGTATGGAAATCAATTGAAGTGGCTATAAATATCAATTCCTTTTTTTTTTCTTCGTATGAATATGTTATGTGAGTTAGATCTTAACTATCTAATTTGATTTTGGATAAATGGGGATGTATTTGATAGTTAGGATTGTTGGATCACTGTGAACTCTAGTCTCTACTAAAAAAAAAAATAAAAAAAATTGGGGCATGTGCTTTGGTAGTGGGCCTGCCCGAATGTCAGTTGTACTTACCTCTTTTTCTATGAAAATATTTTGATTAAGAAAATTGATGTATAACACCTCGCGGTTTGGCGAACCAAACTGTTGACATGATTGGATCCATTTTTTAGATGGCCCACCCATTTAGAATTATTCCAAACAGTTGGAAAACATGAATTGAATGACCTGGGTGCTTTAAGGGTCGGCTAATGTTGATGGCCTTTGTTTTCTCTTGATAGTGGGGCAAATCCCATGTGGAGTCCCCGGTGCTCTTCTATGGGTCTTCGTCCAGGTTCGCAGCTGCTAGTGTTTGCTGTCCCAGCTCATTTATTCTTGGAGTGCTTGGGTGGGATATAGGAGGTGCAGTCTCGGTGTGGTGGAGCTGCAGTGTTGTTAATTGTTAGCTGCAGATGTCTCCACTGCCATTTTTCCTGGCTAATTTTGGAGTTGGAAGTCCTATGATGCAGATGATTTGGCCAGAGCAGGCAGTTTTGGGTCTCTGGATAGTATGTTTTTGCTCATTTATGCTAGCTGTTTTGTTAGCGGGCGTTGTGATGCTGCTAATGTCCCTTTATTTCGGTCTTGTAGGGGGTGCTTTGGTGGGTAGACTGTCTTCCATTTCCTCTCCATTTTCTTTTCCCTTTTCTTTGTTGTTGTGGATTGTATATGACAAGTGAGGCACGAGTTTTTTGTGCCGTGCCTGTCTGAATGGATATGTAAGATTGTATAGATTCTCCATTGTAGTCCCATATCAATGTTTCAGGTTCGTCTTATAATCCAATGTCTCATTCAATTTTCATAAACTTGCACATTACTCTAGCAATCTACTTTTTATTTTACCTCCAAATATTAAAAAAACAATCGACTTGGTTGAGTCAATCTTCAAGTCAGCCAGCATTTTAAATAAATTGGAGTTTAGAACCCATGCTCCAAGTCTGCTGGAAGTGAGTCAGATTGGCCAAACTCCATGTCGATCAGTTGGGTCTTGTAATCATGCTATTGTTTAATGAGATACTGAAGCATTTCTCCTTCCAGTAGTTGTTTAATTATGTCTTGAATGCGTAGTAATGGAGAGTTAAGAAATAAACATGTCTCATGTATGGACCTCTAGGTGTTGGATTCTTGTATGGTAAAAGCGATCTACTGTCTGCAATGCCTCCTTTCTTAGGTGAGCTGCATTCACATCCAAATTGGTGGTGAAGATCACTTTGTTGTCACTCTGCCTAATGTTGTCCATGTTTTGTTCTATGTGGTGGTGAAATGGTTGCTGATGTATTTTTAGATCATTCTACATATGCAGAACCTCCTTTGAGGTTAGTGAATTGGTTGTACTATTTTTTCTTTCTTTCTTCTTCTTCTTTTGTTAGCTCCGTATTGCAATTACTTTTCAAGATGGACTTGAAAGGGTTGTTAGCTACAATTGAGGGCTCTTACTCATTATGAATACAAGGAAACCTCATTACATTTCATTCATTTCCTCGCTTTTAACCTGATTGTTGACTTGAAAGGAACATAACTGCAATTGAGGGATCTTACCCACTATGATGCTAGGAAATTTCACAAAAACCTCATATTTAGCCGGAAATTTCGGTTTTACTGCTTGTAGAGATACTCGGAGAAATGCCTAATGTCCTAGAGGGGGGTGAATAGGACTTTTTTGAATTTCCAATTACAATTTAAAACTAAATTAAGTCAATCTTACCAACCAAGATTATCACAATAACATTCAAGGCAATTATATGGTTAATTTGCAAGAAAAGACTATCATAGGCATTTCATCAAACAGTTAGCATTCATGATTGACTAAACCATTCAACACATAGTAATCATTCAATCTCACAATGCACAACGATTTATAGTGGTTCGGTTTCCCTACTCCACTCCCGGTTTACGATCTCAACCTATGAGAACACCGGATTTCACTATAGTTGTGGTTTTAAATCAGGTTAACCATCAACCTTAACATCCTTTGATTTAGGACCGCGTTTACCATCCGCCGATGGCCCAATCCAGGGACTTGACGAGTTTGGATCTCAAACTCTCACCAATCCTAATCCAAGGACGGTTACGTACACTACCGCCGGAGTTTCCCAATCCAGGGAATAGTAGTTCAATAAATGGACTCTCAAATACTAGACATACCTAGATGATTGAGCACCAATTCAATGCCTTTGATGAGTAGCTTCAGCTCCACGTGCTTCAGCTTCTCTTTGTGCTCCCAAGATCAGCTACCGATGCAAATGATGTGTATATGATTATGCCGGATAGTTGGGAGAGAGATGGTCAATTTCCTCTTGCCTATTCAATGCAATGGTTATGAGGGAACTACCACACTTCAACATTCAATGGCTATAAAAGACCTCATTAAGATATTTCGAAGGTAGGTCAGCCATGAATGCAAATCTTGAGTTCATACTTAAAACCGAGCTTTAACTACTCAATGATAAGCCATTAATGGCTAGGTTTAAATGATGAACTCAAGGGAGTTAAGAGCAAAGAGGGTAGGAAGATGTGAGTAAAGACTCTCTCACTTGGCTCTTGATGGGTGTTGAATGTATACCAAGAAAGCCTCTGAAATATGGCTTTATAGAGCCCCAAATGATGGCCCCAACGGATAAAAAACGGTCACACTCGACCTATCAGAGAAGGGCCTCAACCGGTCAGACAGGTCGGTTGCAGTACAAAGTGCTGGACACCATTTAGGTCTGTCCGACCGGTCAAGACTGGTCAGATAGGCTTGCTGGACTCACACATATATGCAGACCAACCGGTCAAGACCGGTCGGTCATCTGCTTGGTTTTAATGTAGCATAGCTGCTAGACAGAATATGCACTTCAGGCAGACCGGTCAAGACCGATCGGCTGTCTAGCTATCTTTATCACAGTAAGTGTTGAGCTCTTAATTGTGCATATTCTAACCCCAATTCATCACTCATTGTGTGAAGTTTTCATGATTTAAAGACTAACGGAATGCACGTTTTATGATTACAGGATTGAGAGTGGACTCCGCCTAATTGAAGATGAAAAGAGCTTATTTGGAACTATTTGGATGAAGATCGATTGAGGACCAAAGAAGAAAAGAAGCAAGGAAAGAAGAAAAGAAGAAAGAAAGAAGAAATTAAAGAAAAACAAGGCCAAGACTGGTCAAGACTGGTCGACCAAAGGAGCCAGACCAGTCAAGACCGGTCGGCCAACTTTCCCACACATGCTGCATTGCTGGACTGGCCAGCCCGACTGGTCTTGACCGGTCAGTTGTGTACGCTGGAATGACTTGGATAGTCAGGCCGACCGGTCAAGACCGGTCGGCCAGGAAGAATTTGAAACAATAAGAGCTGCTGGACCTTTTTCCAAATGAGGCCAGACCGGTCGTGACCGGTCGGCCAGCCCAGTCCGACCAGTCCAGACCGGTCGGCCACATGAAAAGATTGGAACTTTCTATTTTCAAGCCGATTTTCTATGCGCACTACGTAACTCTTATGCAGATTCTCGATCTTTCTGAAGTTGCGGAGCCTCCTCACTATAAAAGGACACCTAGGGATCGTTCCTAGGGTATCTTAGGAGGGTTGAAGCGAGGTTGGAGGCGACGGAAGTGAATTTCGGAGTTCCACAACTCCTTCTAGTTTGTTTTGCTGTTTTTATGATTTTTTAGTTGTTTCATGTTTCCTTGGATCATGAGCAGCTAAACCTCTTAGCTAGGGCTAAGAGGTGAAGCTTGTAGTGGATCCAAGATGTTTTAATTCGTAGTTAGTTGGTTTTAAGTATGGAATTCATGATTATGAACTATGGTTTGAAGTTTATACAAGTTTTTAAGTAGTTTTTCGTAGTCTTATGATGACTCACGGATGTTTGGGAGAATTACTTAACTTCTTAATTGGTATGTATCAGTCTAGACCTGTATGATTCGAGGAATCAGAGTGCGCTCTAGTACTATGATCTTCATGAAGGAACTTCCTACTAAAGTTCTATTTTTCTGATTTTCTGAATTATGTAAGGGATTGTGCATATGATTTGAATCAAGTTCAAATCATGATCTAGCCTTGTCTTGTAACAGGACTTGAGGATGGTTATGATTGTGAACTGGACCTTTTAGAAATGGGAATGACCTATGCAATTGAGCATGCTCAGCTCAGCCTACATTGAGTGAATGTTATGCATTGAACTTACATATGACAGATTGTTTGGTTCAACAGCTCTATCATCCGACTAGATAGACCTTAATTTTGATTCTAGTTGAGAGAATGAAAAACCACAGCGGATTGAATATCAAGGATTGCTACAAGTGGATCCTTGAACCCCTAGTGCCTTTCTATCATTAGTTACTTTCAATTTAATTCAATTTTGTTACTCATATCAATCTTATTCAAAATCTGATTATTAGCTTTCAATAGACACTTTTGGATGTGTTTGTGAAATCCTACATAAGCCCGTGTGGATCGACCTCGGTCTTACCGAGTTTATTACTACATCGCAACCCTACACTTGGGGAAGCGAACAAGTTTTTGGCGCCGTTGCTGTTGAACCTCCAATTTATACATTGCATTGCCCATTATACAACAAGGTTTGCATGATTTTCATGGTTTAAAGGCCCACCTAACACATGTTTTTGTGATTGTAGGGATAAGAGCGGACTTCATCCAATTGAAGCTTAACAAGGGTTATTTGAAGACATTGGAGGAAGTCCTAAGATGGACCAAAGAAAGAAGAAGAAAGAGGGAGAAAAGAGAATGAAGAAAATAAGAAAAAGTTGAAGTGAAGACAAGGCAGACCGGTCGTCCGACCGGTCAGCCACATCAAAGGGGCAACAAAGGAAGAAGGCCGACCGGTCTTGACCGGTCGGCCATGGAAACTGCTCACATGTATAAAGGGCCGACCGGTCATGACCGGTCGGCCAGGCTCTCTGGACAAGATGGAAACAAAGCCCGACCGGTCATGACCGGTCGGGCATGCACGCTGGACTGTGGACAGGTCTGTCCGACCGGTCACGACCGGTCGGCTCTGTGTAAGATCAGTCCTTTCTAAATCAGGACTGCGAAAAACACTGCGCAATGCGTAGCCTTTCGCAGAATTCGACGCAAGGGAGATTGTTTGCTATAAAAGGACACCTAGGGGCTCTTCCTAGGTTATCAGAGAGGCTAAGGAACGTGGGTTTGGAAAGCGAAGGCGATCGTGGAGCAGCTGCAACTCTCCTATTCGGGTTTTCCTGTTTTTATGCTTTATTTCAGAGTTTTTAGTTGTAGCATGACTATGCTCGGCTAAAACCTCTCAGCTAAGGCTGAGAGGTGAAGCTTGTAGCTAATTCTATGTTGGTTTCAGTTTAATTCAAGTAATTTACATTCAATTTGGATTTTTACATGATTTAGTTCCAAAAAGTGGTAGTTTGAGACGTCTTATCTGAGTTTATGTGCTCCGGACATGAATTCCTTTTAATTCTCTGAGATTATCATGTTTGTTTATCTAAATTCGGATTATAGTAATCCTTGAGCAGGCCATAGTCCAGAGGCATGGCTGTTACTCCGCAGGCTATAGTTTTGAGTTTTGTATTGATTGAATGGAACTAGAACTTGGAAGTTCAACTTGAATGTGATGGGATGTGTGTGAATGCTTTATTTTCCAACTAGATGAGAGATAGGACTTTGATTCTAGTTGTGTTTTCTACTTGGATTGACTGAATTGGCATAGGATTGCTACAAGTGGATCCTTGAAAGCCTTAGTACTTTATTTCTCTGATTTTTCGTTAAATTCCTGTTTTAAGTAAACATTCAATTAAATCTGATTTCTTTTAAAAACTGAGTTGCTGGAGTGATTTGGTAGCTTTTACTATTTTCCTGTGGATCAACCTCGGTCTTACCGAGATTTATTACTACATCGCAGCCTTACACTTGAGGCGAGCGAACAAGTTTTTGGCGCCGTTGCCAGGGAATTAGATAACAGTTTCCAAATAATTTCAGTGGCTGTAGAAGTAGAAATAGATAGGCTTCCTGATTTTCTTAGAACTAACTAATTCTTTCTGTTTTGTAGGAATTCTTCTTTAGTTCAAGCGCATCAGGTGATATTTTTCTAACTTAGTCTTTTTAGTTTTTTTTTAGATTACTCTCAGATTTTAGATTTTTAGGATAGGATTAGTTTCAGTTTCTGGTTGAGTGGTTTATGTCCCGTTGGGAACGTAATCACTCAAATCGTCTCCAATCTAAAGGTGGTTTAGTTAGACCATTGTCAGTCCATAGACGAGTCCGAAATTATCAAGAGCATTGTGAAAGTTTGGGGAGTATGGATCAAACACCTTTAAGGAATCCTCCCCCCCCCCCCCCCTACTCCAACTACAAACGCAAATCGGGAAGGAGTAGGAGAGAATGAGGTACATAATGTTCCTCCAATGAGATCACTACGGGATTACCTACAACCTGCCCGTGCAATTACACCTTCTTGCATAGTTCTACCAGCAAACGGTGGGACCCTTGACATAAAACCGGGTGTAATTCAACTTTTACCTAAATTCTATGGGCTAGACTCTGACCACCCATACTTACACTTGCAAGAATTCGAAGAAGTGTTGGCCACCTTGCATTATCCCAATGTTTCTGAGGATACAATCAGACTTAAACTTTTTCCCTTCACTTTGAAAGAAAGAGCCAAAGATTGGCTTCACTCTCTTAGACCACATTCGATTGGGTCATGGGTTGAGATGAAACGGGAATTCCTGAAAAAGTTCTTCCCGGCTCATAAAACAAACACTCTTCGAAGGGCCATAATGAATTTCTCAGCTAAAGAGGGTGAATCATTCTTTCAATGTTGGGAAAGATTTAAGGAACTCCTGCTTGCTTGCCCACATCATGGCTATGAGAGTTGGCGAGTTATAAATTTTTTCAATGATGGATTAAGTTCCAATATGCGCCAATTTGTGGAAATGATGTGCAATGGCGAGTTTATGAGTAAAAATCCAGATGATGTTTGGAGTTACTTGGACATGTTGGCTGAAAACGCCCAATCTTGGGATACCTCGGATAAACCCAAGAACCCCAAGCCCACTCAAGAGAAAGGAGGGATATATGTCCTTAAAGAGGAAGATGATGTGAATGCAAGGATAGCCAACCTCACAAGGAAGGTTGAGGCCATGGAACTTAGCAAAAGTGGAGTTCCCAAGTCCAAGGAAGCTGTTGAAACCACATGTGGGATTTGCCTCACCGACTTACACGCTACGCAAGATTGTCCCACAATTCCTGCATTTAAGGAAGTGCTACAAGAGACAGCCAATGCCACATATGGTTATCAACGGCCCTTCAATGGACCGGTAGGTAATACGTACAATGAGAGTTGGAAGAACCACCCAAATTTCAGTTGGAAGAATGCTCCTACGGGCAATCCTACCAACTCCCAAAGAGGGCCACCCATGCAAAATATGGCCCCACCTCAATTCTCATTGGAGGATACCTTGAAAATGTTTATGCAAGGGCAAGCGCAAATAAATGAATCGAATCAGCAAATGTTCCAAGAGCTGAAAGTCTCGGTTGATGAGATTAAGGGACGTTTGAATGCTAGGGAAGGGACCTTTCCGGCCCAACCTCAGCCCAATCCAAAGCAAGTACATGAAGTGAGCATCCCTAATCCTTCCAACCAAAACATGGAGCAAGCTAAATCCATTACCACCCTTAGAAGTGGTAAACAAATTGACAAGACTATTCCGGTGAAGGCCAATGAGCCTAATGATCCGGTAAATTCTGAGGATGAAAATGGATCTAACTTAGCTCCACAACAACCGGAACGCATTTACAAGCCCGTAGCACCATTCCCTTCGAGATTGGTTGCCCCAAAATCTCTCCCAAACTCTCAAGATATTCTAGAGATTTTCAGACAAGTCAAGATCAATATCCCTTTGCTTGACGCCATCAAACAAATCCCCTCTTATGCCAAGTTTCTAAAAGACCTATGCACAACAAAACGCAAATATAATGTGCAGCAAAAGGCCTTCTTAACTGAGCAAGTTAGTGCCATCCTCACTCAAAAGACCCCCCCAAAATTCAAAGATCCCGGTAGTCCCACCGTCTCATGTATCATTGGAGACTACCGGATTGAACGTGCCTTGTTAGACTTGGGGGCAAGTGTGAACTTGATCCCATACTCGGTATATGAGCAATTGGGTCTTGGTGAATTAAAACCCACCAAAACCACGTTGCAACTCGCTGATAGATCTATTCGTGTACCGAGGGGGATAGTTGAGGATGTTCTAGTCCAAGTTGACAAATTCTACTACCCGGTAGATTTTATAGTCTTGGACACACAACCGGTTTTGGATGCTAGCACCCAAATACCGGTAATCCTAGGCCGCCCATTCCTTGCCACATCAAACGCAATCATCAAACGCAATCATCAATTGCCGGAATGGGGTGATGCAACTATCTTTTGGAAACATGACACTAGAGGTGAATGTGTTTCACTTGGGCAAAAGACATAGGGATGTCGATGATGATGAGTTCTTCGATGTGAACATGCTCGAAACTTTTGAAGAAGAAGAACTCCTCCAACTTGAACCACTAGAAAGCATGGAGACATGCTTAGCACATTTCATGGATTCTAAAGACCCCATCATTAGTGAGATTGTGCATGCATTAAATATAGAAAGACCGGTAGTTGATACTAGCCGGTGGAGGCCCCATTTTGAAAAATTGCCACCAACCACATCAAGGCCTCTACCGTCTAACATCAAACCACCAAAGCTTGACCTGAAACCATTGCCATCCGAGCTTAAATACGTATATTTGGGTCAAGAAGAAACTTTCCCAGTTGTCATTGCCTCCCACCTTGAGAAGGACCAAGAGCTCAAGTTGATTGAGTTACTCAAAGAACATAGGGACGCCATAGGTTGGACAATAGCGGATCTCAAAGGGATAGATCCTTCGGTTTGCACGCACCGAATACACCTTGAAGAAAATGCAAAAACGACTAGACAACCTCAAAGACGGCTAAATCCAAACATGATGGAGGTTGTCAAAGCCGAGGTGTTAAAGCTATTGGATGTGGGTATCATCTACCCCATCTCAGATAGCCAATGGGTGAGTCCTACCCAAGTTGTCCCCAAGAAATCTGGTATTACCATCATTGAAAACGCCAATAACGAGCTTATACCGACTAGGGTGACCACCGGTTGGCGTATGTGCATTGATTATAGGAAGCTCAACACGGTTACTAGGAAAGACCACTTCCCTCTCCCATTTATGGATCAAATTTTGGAAAGGTTGGCAGGTCATTCCTATTATTGCTTCCTAGATGGCTATTCCGGATACAACCAAATTGAGATAGCTCCGGAAGACCAAGAGAAAACCACGTTTACATGCCCGTTTGGTACCTTCGCTTACCGAAGGATGCCATTCGGGTTATGCAATGCACCCGCCACATTCCAACGATGCATGTTGAGTATTTTCTCAGACATAGTGGGTGAGTTTCTTGAGGTATTCATGGATGACTTTTCTGTTTTTGGTTGTACATTTGATGAGTGTCTCGAGCACTTGAAGTTGGTCTTGATGAGGTGTGAGGAAAAGCAACTTGTGTTAAACTGGGAAAAGTGTCATTTCATGGTACAAAGAGGAATAGTCCTTGGACACATCATCTCGTCCAATGGAATAGAGGTAGACCGGGCGAAAATTGACATAATTTCCAATCTACCACCACCCAAAAGCATACGCGATGTGCGGTCCTTCCTTAGACACACCGGTTTCTATCGAAGGTTTATAAAGGACTTTAGTCACATCTCAAGGCCTTTATGTAACCTTCTACAAAAGGAGAACCAATTTGAGTGGAGAGCCGAATGTCAATTAGTTTTTTCAAAGCTAAAAGACATGTTGACAACCGCTCCTATCATGCAACCACCAGATTGGTCCATGCCTTTTGAGTTGATGTGCGATGCGAGCGACTTTGCTATTGGGGCGGTGTTAGGCCAAAAGAAAGATAAAAAGCCCCATGTCATTTACTACGCAAGTAGGACCTTGAATCCTGCCCAAGTTAATTATTCGACTACGGAGAAAGAGCTCCTAGCTGTCATTTTTGCCTTGGACAAATTCAGGCCATACTTAATAGGATCCAAAGTTATTGTGTATACGGATCATGCGGCGCTGAAATACCTTCTTTCTAAGAAGGATGCTAAGCCCCGCTTGCTTAGATGGATCCTACTCCTTCAAGAATTCGACTTGGAGATCAAAGATAAGAAGGGGGTAGAAAATGTGGTGGCAGATCATCTATCCCGCCTAGTCCTACCAAATTCCATTGACGAGTCACCTATTGAGGACTCATTCCCTGATGAGCAACTCTTTGTTGCTATGCATCCACCATGGTACGCTGACATAGCCAATTATCTTTCCACAGGTGCGATGCCGACTCATTGGACTGCGCAAGACAAACGTAAATTTCTAAGGGAAGTGCGCAGATTTTTCTGGGATGAACCTCTATTGTTTAAATATTGCCCAGACCAAATTATAAGGAGATGCGTCCCCGATGATGAACACAATTCAGTCATCTCCTTTTGTCATGATCAAGCATGTGGGGGTCATTTTTCAGCCAAGAAAACAACTGCAAAAATTCTACAATGTGGTTTTTATTGGCCCACGTTATTTAAGGACACCCACGAGTTTTGCAAAGCGTGCGAGCGCTGCCAGAAGTTAGGAGGATTATCCCGTCGAAATATGATGCCTCTCACCCCAATTCAACATCTTGAAGTCTTTGACTGCTGGGGCATTGATTTCATGGGACCATTCCCCTCATCTTTTGGGCATGTCTATATTCTTCTTGCCGTAGACTATGTGTCTAAATGGATAGAGGCTATCCCATGTAGAACCAACGATCATCGTACGGTTCTCAAGTTCCTCAAAGAAAATATACTTTCTAGATTTGGGACGCCTCGAGCCATTATTAGTGATGGTGGTTCTCACTTTTGCAATAGACCTTTTGAAACTTTGATGAAGAAATATGGTATTAGGCACAAAGTGAGTACCCCATACCACCCACAAACAAGTGGGCAAGCTGAAATCTCCAATAGGGAAATCAAGCAGATTTTGGAAAAGACGGTGAGACCAGATCGCAAGGATTGGTCCCTAAGATTAGATGATGCACTTTGGGCTCACCGTACTGCCTACAAGACACCCATTGGAATGTCCCCTTATAGACTTGTCTATGGGAAAGCTTGCCACTTGCCTGTGGAGATAGAACACAAAGCCTATTGGGCAATTCGGGCTCTAAATTTTGACATTGACAAGGCTAGCTCGCTTCGCAAACTTCAATTAAATGAGCTTGATGAGATCCGGAACGATGCATATGAGAATTCGAGAATTTACAAGAGCAAGATGAAGGCTTTTCATGACAAGCACATCTTAAGGAAATCTTTCCATGAAGGACAGAAAGTGCTCTTGTATAATGCCCGACTTCATCTTTTTCCGGAAAAATTACGATCTCGATGGACCGGCCCATATATTGTCAAAGAAGTTTTCCCTCATGGGGCTGTTGAAATTGAGAATGCAGCGAATGGTGACTGTTTCAAAGTTAATGGACAACGCCTTAAACCATTTGTTGAAAAATTTGATTCAGAGGACATGTCCATCTCCCTGAATGATCCTGTCTATCAGGATGATTGATCTCCTAGTCTGATGGAGGTATAGCATAGGTAGGTTTAGTTTTGTTTTACTGTTTTAATAGGTTTTAGTTGTTGGAGAATTCCATGATCGCTCCTTCAGGTACTATTGTTCTCACTCTCTCATTGTTTACCATTGCTCTCATGTTCATGCTACTTGACTCTCTTTTTACATTGAGGACAATGCAAGATTTGGTTGGGGGGTGAGATGAGATTCTTCATCTAGCATATTGCAACATTTCGAGCTTCATATGCACAAATTTTTTTCGAATTTGCTAACATCTCAAAACTCTGTTAGAAAATATTGTTTCTATACATTTGAGATGCTATGAGTATAAGAAGAGGAGATACGAAGTGTGTGATGTTGTAGTCTTGATTTTCTTCCAACATAATGGTTTTATATGATAGTTCCCCTATTGTTGTGATTGATAGAAAAATTTGAACACTTTTTACACCTAGTTCACACTACACAATTTTCATGAGTGACAGGTTTATGTGATTTGTGGATTAGCTAGACTTTGATTTAAAGGTGTTGAGCAGCCAAGCCGGGGTATTTTGTCCATCCTTGTCCATGGGAAAATAACAGAAGATATGGATTTCTAAAAATCCTATCTAATTTAAAAGAAAAAGGAAAGAAATGATGAAATCGGGAAGGAAAGAAAAATGGTGGAAAATTCCGAAAAGGGCTACCTATTACCAACCGGGGGATGGTCGAACCGTAACCAAAGCCGGAATTGGGACTTAGTGTGAAAGCCGTCGGAAGGACGGTAAGGCAAATTCCTGTCATAGGCTTGCTGTTGCTCTGTGCACCTTAAAATCCTTGGTTTATTTAATCTATGAAGAAGATGATTCCAGGAACTCATGAGATGAACTTTCACTATGCACACTAGGTTGAATTTGTTCGAATTCCTCTATTTATCAATCAGTCAGCGGGAACTTCACGTAAACACTTCTTATGTTGTGAGAGTCCAAGGTTCAGCTTCTTTCACCTAATTCTCCAAATTTTATACTTCTGCATCTTGGAATGGATAGAAACATGGATTCTCGAAGAGAGTTGGGTGTGGAGGTTTGAAATTGTTTCACGCATGTTTTGCTCAAGACTAGCAAAAAGCTGGTTGGGGGGTGTGTTGAACCTCCAATTTATACATTGCATTGCCCATTATACAACAAGGTTTGCATGATTTTCATGGTTTAAAGGCCCACCTAACACATGTTTTTGTGATTGTAGGGATAAGAGTGGACTTCATCCAATTGAAGCTTAACAAGGGTTATTTGAAGACATTGGAGGAAGTCCTAAGATGGACCAAAGAAAGAAGAAGAAAGAGGGAGAAAAGAGAATGAAGAAAATAAGAAAAAGTTGAAGTGAAGACAAGGCAGACCGGTCGTCCGACCGGTCAGCCACATCAAAGGGGCAACAAAGGAAGAAGGCCGACCGGTCTTGACCGGTCGGCCATGGAAACTGCTCACATGTATAAAGGGCCGACCGGTCATGACCGGTCGGCCAGGCTCTCTGGACAAGATGGAAACAAAGCCCGACCGGTCATGACCGGTCCGGCATGCACGCTGGACTGTGGACAGGTCTGTCCGACCGGTCACGACCGGTCGGCTCTGCGTAAGATCAGTACTTTCAAAATCAGGACTCCGAAAAACACTGCGCAATGCGTAGCCTTTCGCAGAATTCGACGCAAGGGAGATTGTTTGCTATAAAAGGACACCTAGGGGCTCTTCCTAGGTTATCAGAGAGGCTAAGGAACGTGGGTTTGGAAAGCGAAGGCGATCGTGGAGCGGCTGCAACTCTCCTATTCAGGTTTTCCTGTTTTTATGCTTTATTTCAGAGTTTTTAGTTGTAGCATGACTATGCTCGGCTAAAACCTCTCAGCTAAGGCTGAAAGGTGAAGCTTGTAGCTAATTCTATGTTGGTTTCAGTTTAATTCAAGTAATTTACATTCAAGTTTGGATTTTTACATGATTTAGTTCCAAAAAGTGGTAGTTTGAGACGTCTTATCTGAGTTTATGTGCTCCGGACATGAATTCCTTTTAATTCTCTGAGATTATCATGTTTGTTTATCTAAATTCGGATTATAGTAATCCTTGAGCAGGCCATAGTCCAGAGGCATGGCTGTTACTCCGCAGGCTATAGTTTTGAGTTTTGTATTGATTGAATGGAACTAGAACTTGGAAGTTCAACTTGAATGTGATGGGATGTGTGTGAATGCTTTATTTTCCAACTAGATGAGAGATAGGACTTTGATTCTAGTTGTGTTTTCTACTTGGATTGACTGAATTGGCATCGGATTGCTACAAGTGGATCCTTGAAAGCCTTAGTACTTTATTTCTCTGATTTTTCGTTAAATTCCTATTTTAAGTAAACATTCAATTAAATCTGATTTCTTTTAAAAACTGAGTTGCTGGAGTGATTTGGTAGCTTTTACTATTTCCCTGTGGATCAACCTCGGTCTTACCGAGATTTATTACTACATCGCAGCCTTACACTTGAGGCGAGCGAACAGTTGCCCGGGATTTTGACGGTTTTTCACAAATTTCCGAAATTTGTATCTATTTAGGATTTTTAGGATTTTAGGACTAACTTAGTTTGTTTATTTGATTTTTTTTGAGGGATTTCTAGGAAGCTGAAGAAGATACAAGGAATTCAAGTGCTGAATCAGGTTTTATCTTTCTAAACCTTACTCTTCTCCTTCTCCTATTCATTCCTATTCATCTCTTGTAGAGTGGGTGGAGACTCCTTTTGGATCTCTGAAAGGTCGGCCTTTTGCCACCTGGATTCCTATTGGTCGGCTCTGCCGTCTTGGATCACCTTGTGCTCAGAGATTTCTTTTCTCACCTCTACTCCTCTTTCTCCTTTTTCTGCACTTTTTCTCAAAAGATTCAAAGAGTGGGTGGGGAGTTCTCTGAACCCCTATTGACCAGGAGAAATCGGTCTCTATCCTTGCTTCTGGCTTAGCCATTGCAAGACACCTTGTGCTTCGGTCTTAGAGAAAAGTAAAGAAAGGGAGGAAGAATTCTTCTTTCTCTTTGTTTCTTATTTTTTGGTTTTGCATGCCACATTAGGCTCAGGATTCCAATAACCGACTCATAAGTGAAGGGGGGATAGTAGAAGGAATTGACAGAGAACCACGTGCTAGGAGACATCTAAACTCTCCAATTTTGTCTGAAAACATGGCTGCAAATCAACCTAATCCGAGCCAAAACCAAACTGAAACAGGGGAGAATGTGGTTGAGAATGTTCCCCGACCTAGGACTTTACGTGATTTCTTGCAACCTGCAAGAGCGAGCACTCCCTCATGCATAGTTTTTCCACAAAATGCAGGGAATGTGGATTTGAAACTGGGAGTGATCCAACTTCTCCCTAAATTCCATGGGTTAGACAGTGAAAGTGCCTATCAACACCTTAAAGAATTTGATGAGGTAATCACCACCATGCACTTTGCAAATGTGACTGAAGATGTAGTGAGACTCAAATTCTTCCCTTTTACCCTTAAAGATAAAGCTAAAGGGTGGCTTTATGCATTGAGGCCAAGATCAATTGGTGCATGGACTGATATGCACAGAGAATTCATAAAAAAATTCTTCCCTACTCACAAAACAAACATGTTGAAGCACCTTATCATGAACTTTTCCCAAAAGGAAGATGAAACCTTCTTCCAATGTTGGGAGAGGTTTAAGGATTTATTAAATGCATGCCCACATCATGGCTATGAAATTTGGCGGGTTATAAGCTTTTTCTATGAAGGACTGACTTCACCCATGCACCAATTTGTAGAGATGATGTGTAGCGGGGAGTTCATGAATAAGGAAGCTGATGAAGCATGGGATTATTTGGAAGAATTGGCTCAGAATGCACAGTCTTAGGACACATCGAAACCAACAAATTCCAAGACTGGCCAACAAAAGGAAAAGGGGGGAATGTATGTCTTATTAGAAGAAGATAGCATAAGTGCACGGGTGGCTAGCCTCATAAGAAAGGTCGAAGCCATGGAATTAAGGAAAAGTGAAACGATCAACTCCACTGATGTTGAAACTGTTTGTGGAATTTGTGTTGGAAATCAACATGCAACACAAGATTGCCCCACAATTTCAGCAGTTCAAGGCATCTTACAAGAACAAACAAATGCCATAAACAGTTATCAACAGCAATTTGGTGCTCCAAACTCAAACACGTTTAATCCTAATTGGAAGAACCATCCCAACTTCAGTTGGAGGAATGGACCCACTGCAAATGCAAACAATACTCCAAAAGTATCACTAGAGAAGATGTTGGGTGCATTCATATCGGTCCAAGCTGAGTATAACAAGACAAATTCTCTAAAAATAGATGGGTTCATGCAAGAGCAATTGAAATTCAATCAAATTCAACTCAAGCCATCAATGAATTGAAAACATTGCTGGCTAGAGTTGAATCTCATCTTAGTGTTAGAGAGAAGGGCACACTTCCTGCCCAACCTCTTCCTAACCCAAGAACCCAGTTTGAGATACAAGATGCAAGCTCATCCTCCCACCACACGGAACATGTTCAAGCTATCACCACTTTGAGAAGTGGGAAAGAAATTGACAAATCTAATCCAGTGAAGGCCCCAAAGCCTAAGGATCCGAAAATTTCTAAAGAGGATGATAGCTCGAACAATACCCCACAAGAGAAAGAACCGGAAAGGCAATACAAGCTGGTTGCTCCATTTCCACAAAGGTTGATTTCACCTAAACCTTTTGATAAAAATCTGGAAATTTTAGAAGTATTCAAGCAAGTGAAAATCAACATCCCGTTGTTGGATGCAATAAAACAAATACCATCTTATGCCAAATTTCTAAAGGAATTGTGTACAGTCAAAAGGAAACACAACGTTCACAACAAAGTTCTTTTGACTGAGAATTTGAGCGCCATCATCAAACAAGAGGTGCCCCAAAAACACAAGGATCCGGGTAGTCCAACCATCTCATGCATCATAGGAGACTACCGGATCAAACAAGCCCTACTCGACTTGGGGGCAAGTGTGAATCTCATTCCATACTCGGTCTACTAACAACTTGGGTTAGGTGAATTGAAACCCACCAAAACCACACTCCAACTTGTTGATAGATCCATCCGTATACTGAGAGGAATGATAGAGAATGTTCTAGTCCAAGTTGATAAATTCTACTACCCAGTAGACTTTATTGTCTTGGATACACATCCCGTGATAGGCACCGGTGCTCAAATTCCCGTCATACTTGGACGACCGTTTCTAGCCACTTCAAATGCCATTATCAATTGTAGAAACGGACTTGTACAAATGTCCTTTGGTAATATGACCCTTGAGCTTAACATATTTGATTTATGCAAACAACCACAGGAGATTGATGATGATGTCCACGAATTAAACATGATTGAATCATTCGTGGAGGATACAGTCCCCTTATCACTATCTTCCGACCCTTTGGAGGCATGTGTGGCCCATTCTCATGAGATATATGATGACAATATACAAAAGGTGGATGCCATACTAGAAATGATGCCAGTGCTTGATAATAAAAGATGGAGGGCCCTATTTGAGCCTTTGCCTGTAAACGAGAACAAGGCCCTCCCATCCAACATTAAGGCACCAACACTCGACCTAAAACCATTACCAAGTGAGATGAAATATGTTTATTTAGGTCGAGATGAGACATATCCAGTGGTGATTTCTTCCCACTTGGATGAGGAACAAGAGAGTAGGCTAATAGCCACTCTATTAGAGCACAAGAGTGCCATTGGATGGTCAATTGCGGATCTCAAAGGCATAGACCCACTGATATGTACTCATCGCATACACCTTGAGGAGAATGCGAAAACATCTAGGCAACCACAAAGACGACTAAATCCAAACATGAAGGATGTGGTTAAGGCCGAAGTAGTAAAATTATTGGATGTGGGTATTATTTACCCAATATCCGATAGCCAATGGGTGAGCCCAACTCAAGTGGTGCCTAAGAAATCCGGAATAACCATCGTAGCCAATTCCAATAATGAACTCGTGCTAACTAGAGTCACTACCGGTTGGAGAATGTGCATTGACTACAGGAAGCTAAAAACTGTCACGAGGAAAGACCACTTCCCCCTACCATTTGTTGATCAAATTTTAGAACGGTTGGCGGGTCATTCCCACTTTTGCTTCTTTGATGGCTATTCAGGGTACAACCAAATAGAAATTGCCCGTGAAGACCAAGAAAAGACTACATTCACATGTCCATTCGGCACTTTCGCCTACCGACGGATGCCATTTAGACTATGTAATGCCCCTGCCACCTTTCAGCGTTGTATGATGAGTATCTTTTCTGACATGGTGGGGACCATTCTCGAAGTCTTCATGGATGATTTTTCCGTATTTGGGTGTAGCTTTGATGAGTGCCTAGAGCACTTGAAGTCTGTGCTAAAAAGATGTGAAGAGAAGAACCTTGTGCTCAATTGGGAGAAGTGTCACTTCATGGTTCAAAAGGGAATTGTACTTAGTCACATCGTGTCACAAAATGGAATCGAGGTGGACAAAGCAAAAATTGATCTTATCTCTAACCTTCCACCACCCAAAAGCATACGAGATGTACGGTCCTTTTTAGGACACGCAGGATTTTACAGAAGGTTCATAAAGGACTTCAGTTCACTCTCTCGCCCTTTATGTAACCTACTTCAAAAGGAAAATTCATTCGAGTGGAATGAAGAATGTCAAAAGGCCTTTACCACCCTTAAAGGTATGTTGACATGTGCTCCCATAATGCAACCACCTGATTGGAGCATTCCTTTTGAGATTATGTGCGATGCTAGTGACTATGCTATTGGGGCCGTGTTAGGCCAAAGAAAAGAGAAAAAGCCATGTGTCATCTACTATGCAATTAGAACCCTAAACTCAGCCCAAGCAAACTACACCACTACTGAAAAAGAACTTTTAGCTGTAGTTTTTGCCTTGGACAAGTTTAAGTCCTACTTGATTGGATCCAAGATCATTATATTCACTGACCATGCCGCGCTTAAGTATCTTCTTTCTAAGAAGGATGCTAAACCACGGTTGTTAAGATGGATCCTTCTACTCCAGGAATTCGACATAGAAATACGTGATAAGAAAGGAGTAGAAAATGTAGTAGCTGACCATCTCTCTAGACTTGTCCTCATAGATTCTCCTAAAACGACTGCAATCAATGACATGTTCCCTGATGAACAACTTCTTGTTGTTTCCCAATTACCATGGTATGCGGACATTGCTAACTATCTTGCTACAGGTACAACTCCTACACATTAGAAAAAGCAAGATAAGGATAAATTCTTCACAGAGGTGCTGAAATTCCTATGGGACGACCCGTACTTATTCAAGTATTGTCCCGATCAAATCATAAGGAGATGTGTGTCGGATGAGGAACAACAAAGTATCATCTCCTTCTGTCATTCTCAGGCATGTGGTGGCCACTTTTCGGCTAAAAAGACCACAGCGAAAATTCTGCAATGTGGGTTTTATTGGCCCACCATGTTCAAAGACACACATGAGTTTTGCAAAGCATGTGAACCTTGTCAGAAATTAGGAGGAATCTCCCGTAGAAATATGATGCCACTCAATCCCATCTTAATAATCGAAATTTTTTATTGTTGGGGCATCGATTTCATGGGCCCATTCCCATCTTCTTTTGGAAACCTATACATCTTGCTTGCCGTTGATTATGTTTCCAAATGGGTCGAGGCCATCCCTTGCTGGAACACTGACCATAAAACGGTCATTCGCTTCTTAAAAGATAATATTCTTTCCCGGTTTGGAATGCCCCGAGTCATCATAAGTGATGGAGGGTCTCACTTTTGCAATCGCCCTTTTGAAACTTTAATGAACAAATATGGCGTAACACACAAAGTGAGCACTCCCTATCACCCCACAAACTAGTGGACAAGCTGAGATATCCAATAGGGAGATTAAACACATTCTAGAGAAAACGGTGAACTCCGATCGCAAGGATTGGTCGCTTTGGCTTACCGATGCACTTTGGGCATACCGTACTGCTTTTAAGACCCCTATTGGAATGTCTCCCTATAGACTTGTCTACGGGAAGGCTTGTCACTTGCTTGTGGAGTTGGAACATAGGGCATATTGGGCAATTAAGAAGATGATTTTTTATTCTGACAAGGCAAGCTCGTTGCGCAAACTACAATTGAATGAACTTGCAGAAATCTGGAACGATCCATATGAGAATGCGAGAATTTACAAGGACAAGACGAAGATATTCCATGATAAAAATATTCTTCGCAAGACATTCACGATCAATCAAAAAGTCCTCATGTATAATTCTCGCTTACATCTATTTCCGGGAAAATTGAGATCTCGATGGACCGGTCCCTACATTGTACAAACTGTCTATCCATATGGGACTGTCGAGTTGTTAAATCCGAGGAACGGTAACATTTTTAAGGCGAATGGGCAGCGATTAAAGCCGTTTTTCGAGAAATTTCCTTCAGAAGGTATGTCCATACCTCTGAATGATACTGTGTATCAGGATGATTGATCTCCTAGTCTAATGAAGGTATAGAGCAGTTAGGATTAGGATTTTGCTGCTTTTGTTTTCTTTTTCATAGGTTTGTTAAAAGGAGGAAGAATTCCACTTTTCACTCTCTCAGGTACTATCATTCCTCACTCCCTTTTATTTTTCAAATTGCTCTCATGTTTTGCTAAATGCACATCTTTTACATTGAGGACAATGCAAGATTTGGTTGGGGGGTGTAGGATCACTTGGATGAATCCAGCATTTTGTAACATTTCAAGCAATTATGTGGAAAATTTTTGATTTTTCAAAAATTTGAAACTCTTTTAGAAAACATCGGTTCTATGCATTCGAGATGATATGAGCATAAGAGAAGGAGATATGAAGTGTATGGGGCTGTATGTCTGGAATCTCTCATAGCATAATGGTCTTATATGTGAATCCCCTATTTCTGTGATTGATAGAAAATCTGAACACTTTTACACCTAATCCACATTGCACGATTTTCATGGGTTGAAGGGATTATGTGATTTATGGATTGGCTAGACTTTGAATTAAGGTGTTGAGAAATCAGGCCGGGGTACTTTGTCCATCCTTGTCCAAGGGAAAACAACGAAAGATATGGATTTCTAAAAATCCTATCTAAATTAAAAGAAAAAGGAAAAGGAAGGATGAAATTGGGAATGATGGAAAAAAGGTGGAAAATTTCGATTAGGGCTACCTACTACCAACCAGGGGATGGTCTACCAGTAACCAAAGCCGGAAATGGGACGTAGTGTGAAAGTCGTCGGAAGGACGGTAAGGCAAATTCCTGTCATTGGCTTGATGTGGCTCTATATACCTTGAGATCTATAGTCTGGTTGATCTATGAAGAAGATAATCCTAGAGACTCATGAGATGAGTTTTCACTATCCACACTAGATTGAATTTGTTCAAGTTCTTCTACTTCTCAACCAATCAGTGGGAATTTCATATGAATGCTTATCATGTCTTGAGGGTTTACGGTTTCAACTTCTGTCGCCTAATGTTTCTAACTCTTATACTTATGTACCTTGGAATGTATAGAGGGATAATTTCTAAGGGAGAGTTGAGTTTTTAAAGAATGGAATTAGTTTCACGCATGTTTTGCTCGGGACTAGCAAAATGCTGGTTGGGGGGTGTGTTGAGCTCTTAATTGTGCATATTCTAACCCCAATTCATCACTCATTGTGTGAAGTTTTCATGATTTAAAGGCTAACGGAATGCACGTTTTATGATTACAGGATTGAGAGTGGACTCCGCCTAATTGAAGATGAAAAGAGCTTATTTGGAACTATTTGGATGAAGATCGATTGAGGACCAAAGAAGAAAAGAAGCAAGGAAAGAAGAAAAGAAGAAAGAAAGAAGAAATTGAAGAAAAACAAGGCCAAGACTGGTCAAGACCGGTCGGCCAACTTTCCCACACATGCTGCATTGCTGGACTGGCCAGCCCGACCGGTCTTGACCGGTCAGCTGTGTACGCTGGAATGACTTGGATAGTCAGGCCGACCAGTCAAGACCGGTCGGCCAGGAAGAATTTGAAACAATAAGAGCTGCTGGACCTTTTTCTAAATGAGGCCAGACCGGTCGTGACCGGTCGGCCACATGAAAAGACTGGAACTTTCTATTTTCAAGCCGATTTTCTCTGCGCACTGCGTAACTCTTATGCAGATTCTCGATCTTTCTGAAGTTGCGGAGCCTCCTCACTATAAAAGGACACCTAGGGATCGTTCCTAGGGTATCTTAGGAGGGTTGAAGCGAGGTTGGAGGCGACGGAAGTGAATTTCGAAGTTCCACAACTCCTTCTAGTTTGTTTTGCTGTTTTTATGATTTTTTAGTTGTTTTATGTTTCCTTGGATCATGAGCAGCTAAACCTCTTAGCTAGGGCTAAGAGGTGAAGCTTGTAGTGGATCCAAGATGTTTTAATTCGTAGTTAGTTGGTTTTAAGTATGGAATTCATGATTATGAACTATGGTTTGAAGTTTATACAAGTTTTTAAGTAGTTTTTCTTAGTCTTATGATGACTCATGGATGTTTAGGAGAATTACTTAACTTCTTAATTGGTTTGTATCAGTCTAGACCTGTATGATCCGAGGAATCGGAGTGCGCTCTAGTACTATGATCTTCATGATGGAACTTCCTACCAAAGTTCTATTTTTCTGATTTTCTGAATTATGTAAGGGATTGTGCATATGATTTGAATCAAGTTCAAATCATGATCTAGCCTTGTCTTGTGACAAGACTTGAGGATGGTTATGATTGTGAACTGGACCTTTTGGAAAGGGGAATGACCTATGCAATTGAGCATGCTCAGCTTAGCCTACATTGAGTGAATCTTATGCATTGAACTTACACATGACAGATTGTTTGGTTCAACAGCTCTATCATTCGACTAGATAGACCTTAATGTTAATTCTAGTTGAGAGAATGAAAACCCACAGTGGATTGAATATCAAGGATTGCTACAAGTGGATCCTTGAACCCCTAGTGCCTTTCTATCATTAGTTACTTTCAATTTAATTCAATTTTGTTACTCATGTCAATCTTATTCAAAATCTGATTATTAGCTTTCAATAGACACTTTTGGATGTGTTTGTGAAATCCTACATAAGTCCCTGTGGATCGACCTCGGTCTTACCGAGTTTATTACTACATCGCAACCCTACACTTGGGGAAGCGAACAGTAAGGTCGCTGTACATGTTGCTGAGCCTGGCCGACCAGTCGACTGTCTTGACATTTTCATTACAGCAAGGTTGCTGAACAATTCTTATAGTTCTGGCCGACTAGTCAAGATCGGTCGGCTGTCCAGCTATTTTAGATACAGGAAGGTTGTTGTCCATGTTGTTGTAACTGACCGACCGGTCAAGACCGGTCGGCTATCTAGACGATTTTATCATAGCAAGACAACTTAACATTACAAAGCTGCTGGATGAAGATTAAGGGTCAGTCCGACCGATCATGACCGGTTGGCTGCCTTGGAATATTCAATCCATCAGCAGATCACTTCAAGAATTCAGTAAGAAGTGATTGGTGCATGAAGTCCAATGTTTGGACATGTTTTCAATCATGATTAGCACTTGTCATTGAACATACAAATCTGATCAACTTGCGCTATAAGATCGAGAAGGAATGGATTGAGATAGGTTGGTAATTACGCCATTCATTGATGTTTTGGGTTTCCTAAGGTCGATCTATATGCAACTTACCTGAGATCTTGTTTCTGCTTGAGCTTGAGCAAGGGAAGAAGCATAATCTTCAAGTCTTGAGCTTCAATTCTTCGACCGAGGCTCACACGACAAGACGCGACCAACCAACACGACAATTGACAAAATAAAGTGTACTAACAATCTCCCCCTTTGTCAATTGTGTGACAAAACATCTATCCTAGACACATCATGACTGCCTTATCATGATGGACCCTTAAACAGAAAGAAACATACACCCAATTACATGTCTATATAGATATACAAAGTGATCTTTATAAAAGGACATGTACAGACTCGGTTTTCTTCAAAATCTCCCCCTTAATGCTTCCACCTACAAAGTCCTGCAAAAAGATATAATCGGACCTTCTAGGTGGGATGATTCGCCCCCTTTTTGTTAGTAATTAACAAGGGTTAGCAAGAAAAAAGATATGCCTAAGAAAGCTGCAAGGCTAGCACCGAAAATATGTCAATCACATAAAATAGGGAAGAGATATAGAAATTGAAGCCCTGAGGAGATTTAAAGAACTAAACATGCTAGATATACAAATAATCATGAAATCATAGAGGGCATATAGCCCAATCAACCAACCACCCCTCCAGATGTATATCCAGACAAGAAAAAGAACACAAATCATGAGCTAATAAGGGCGAAATGCCCAAACCATCCAACCTCCCACAGATATTCAATAAAGGATCAAAAGCTCATATAAAAAGAAAAAGATATAACTATAGTGAACAAAAATAGCATCCATACTGACAGCAAAATGGGCAAGTAGCCCAATGTCGATATGCATCGATCCGCCCAAAATATACTGTCTGTAAACCTATAGAAGAATAGTACATGAAATCTAGACGATGTCATTGGTCATACAAAAAAGAGACTATGACCAAGACATATGTGACTAGTAATTCGATCCATCTCCCAGATCGGGGGGGGGGGGGGGGGGGGGGGGGGGGGGGGGGTGGAACGTCCCCACGTGCCGCACACTCCTACATCTCCCTCCGCCTCTCCAACTGTGCAAGGTGAGTCACAATGGCTTCCTGCTGTATCAGAATAGTGGCCTATCCCTGCAAAAGCTAATACACGCTCTACTCGATCCCGTCGAGTCACTGAAATAGACGCTCCTAATGTTGGCGAAGCTCAGTGATATATGATGGAGGATCCACGGAAGGGGATCGACGTCGAGAGAAAGCTCGAGGAGGCGTACTGAATCGACTCGTAGCGGACCGAGGATCAAGGGAATGATCAAAAGGAGTAGAAGGTAAAGGCCGAGAAGGGCCAGTGGATATGGGTGGAGCCTCACGCTAGGATGGCTCCGCTGGATCATGCTGCTGCTCCTGCAAATGATGACTCTGTATGGCTTCTTGGGTAAGTTCCATTCTTGTTATGATAGTGCGATTTATAATGATAGACTTTTGAATTTTATCCAAGGGACAAACAGTGCCAATCGCATCAGCAAATTGGCATATGAGATGCCCGAAAGGAATAATGGAGGATTTTCCATCGTCATGCAAGATAACCTGTTGAATAATAGACATGATCCGGGATGGTAGGTAAAGGGAATGACCCTGACCAACTCGATAGAGAAGACGAAATTTGATTTCAGTGACATCCGCCTTGTTGCTCTTTTTGGGATACACGTTACGGAAGAATAGGTTGTGAAGTATACGATAATCTCATAGCATGGAGGACGCCCGAAGTGCACCTCCGACCCATTGAGGTGTCCCATCACCACATAGAAATTGGGCAATGACTTCATTAGGTTTGGGACCCAGAGTGGAAAAATCAGCAAGAGACTCATCAACAATTAGTACTCCAATGAATTGAGAGATGGAATTCAAAGTAAAGATGCAAACCCGTTCACCAACCTCAACTTTAAAAGAGGGGGGAGAGGCCGTGACATGAACATAGGAGGAATAGAACCTCCTATCGCAAATTGGACAAGGCCACCCATGTGGAGTACGGGAGCCCAATTGATGGCTTTCAGCATGGAAATGACATTATATTTGGCCAAGTCATTCAAATTTTCAGACTTTTTACACACCACCTCTTTATCCTTGAAGTCATCCCAATGGGTGAGATGGGATGAGACATTTTGACCCAAGGATTGAGATTGAGGTGGGGGAATGGAAGATGAGGCAGCCCCTTGCCCTTTAGATAGGGTTTTCTTTGATTTTAAAGGGCGAGGAGGAGGTTTAGCTTTTTCCTTGGACCGATCACTCCACCTCAAGGGGAGCTCATCGTCACTCTCTTGGGAAGACATTGTAGGCACTAGAAACCACCCTAAATCACTCCTAGATTTTCAAAGGGAAGGAGTTATCAAAGAAAGATGGGAGTGAATCCCTTACATATGGAATGGAAGTGGTGTAGAGCAATGTAGATGAGGTTGGAACCTCCAATCTTAGAGAGAATCACCTTGGAATGCTTGGAGATGGCAAGAGGAGAAGCTGGAGCACCAAGTTGAGGTGAGAAATGGAGAAATGAGGGACTCAAATGAGCTCCAGATGCTTATAAAGGGCCCCCACAGACGGACGGTCGTATGGGCTGACCGGTCTAGGCTTGCCCGACTGGTCTTGACCGGTCGGATGACTTGAAGGGATGCGTCCAGACTGGACTTTTGGTAGCCCGACCGATCTTGACCGGTCGGGTGTCTGGAAATAGGTGCTTCTAGACTGGTCTTTTAGTACCCCGACCTGTCTTAACCGGTCGGTCAGATATTTTGGCAGAAACAGGTGGTATTTCGCACAGGGTGGCCAGCGATTTTAGCGTTAAATCTGAGTATCCTAACTGAGGATATAAAACCTATGCTCATGGTGTACCAAAATAACTAACCCAACACAAAATGAGGGACCCTTAAAGGTCCAGATTTAACAAGGAAAAACAAAGAAAATAGGACTATGTTCCCGGATAATCTTAGAGAGCAATGATTAAAGAGGCAAAGGACCTCAGATTTACCTATAAAGATCAGATTGAGAGGCTTAATCCTCAGATATTACCTGCAAAACATGAAATTGCGTCGGGTGGTCTAACACGACACCGTATGCATACACATGCGGAAGCTTAAAGAGCAACTAAAATTATGGCTAAACCTATAGGAGGGGGTGATTAAGACCTTTTAAAACTCTTTTTGCTTACTTAACAAATTTAGCAAATTAAACTACGTAAGCGATTAACACTTCGGCTTCTAAGCTTAAGTGGGTCCAATCAAAAGACTAGCAAATGATAAGTGCAATTAGCAACCTAGTTTAAAGAACTCATGTGGACTATAGAGGATGGATCAAGAAGTGCTCAAGTCAACATGAGGTAGTGAAAGTACATCTTGTGAGTGTGGATGTGCCTATCAAGTGCCTAGCATGCATTCCTAACTAAGCATTCATAATTAAGCAATTTAAACACAATGCATAAAGAGAAATGTGCTCAAGAACAATCACAAACACAAGCATGTATAGTGGTTCGACTACTTGTCTACTCCACTCCCGGTTCAAGTACTCAACCCCTTTGAGCACACCGGCATTCACTGGGGAGTTTAAATCTAGTTCCTCCCAACCAAGGTGTTTTAACTCAGATCCACCCAACCAAGGAGTTTATAGGTTCCTCCCAACCTACACGTTTACACCCGTGTTGGTGGCTCCCCCTTGGAGACTTTGTTTAAGCCCGACAAACGTGCCAAGGAACGGCTAACGTCCCTAGATTTTAGGCCCAACTAATAAGCCAAGGATCGGCTAACAACCCTAGGTCGAGTTTGTCAAACAAACTCTAAACTCAACTCTCACAGGGAATTGAGTGGATGGACTCTTAACAAGACAACCTTACTTGTCGGATGAGCCCCTTGTTTAGCGCCGGTTCGGGTTGCTTGATCTCCGCTCTCCCGTGCTTCAATCAGCTTCCCTTGCTCCCTCGATCGTGTCGCCGTTGCGTCGCCAATGCCTCAGCTACACTTGATCAAACACCTTACATGTGATGCCTTTGAGATGCCCAAGGTGATAGGAGGATGGTTGAATCTCCTACATGAGATATGTAGCTTGTTCTAACTAGGAGATCCACCTAGAGGGTCTTCTAGAGGTCTTGAACAAGAGATATGCCTATATGGTATAGTGTTTCACCTCTAGAATTGAGAAAGGAATCAAGTCATCTCTAGATTGCATTTAAATGCCCTCACTTGTGTTTAAACACAAGGGATATGACTTGAAAATCCTCCTCTTTGAGGCCCCAAATGATGTACACAAGGTGTGGGTAATGGGCTCTCAAAACCTCTCTCACGGCCCTCAAAACAAGCCAAGCCCTTATATAGAAAAGTGTGCAACGGATACAAAACGGGCAGAAAATGGCTAGTCCCGATAGATCGCACGACCGGTTGGCCAGGGGCCCACGACTGGTCAGGACCGGTCGGCCAGAGACAGAATGCTTGCTGTCTTAGTGGGGGGGGTCTGTCCGACCGTCGTGACCGGTCGGCCAGGGGTCCACGATCGGTCGTCTAGGGTCCACGACCGGTCGGCCCAATGGCCATCCACTCCAGCAGCCTGCTGTCCAAATTGGACTGTCTGTCCGACCGGTCTTGACCGGTAGGCCAGGGGTCCACGACCGGTCGTGACGGTCGGATAGGCCTGGGTTCAGCCCACTGTTTTTGCTGACCCATCCATTCTTCAACCCTCTCACTTAGGCCAAGATTTAGGTGATGTTTTGGGACACCTAGGGCCAATCTATGATGACTAAAGGTTCCCTAATATGGTCAAGGTCATCAAAGAGGTTAAGGGTTGGGTTTTGGTCAAGGTTAAGGCACATCAAGGCATCACTTTTACCTGTATCTTCTTCCTTGATGCAACGGGGCCACTTGAGTATTTGGTCTTTGTCTTCATTAGGCTCAACCGACACTAGACTCACTGACGTAAGTGATTGACAAACAAGGTGCACTAGTATGCCACAGAAAAGTGCACTAACAATCTCCTCCTTTGTCAATTACTTACAAAAACCTAACCTACCAAAACAGAATACATGTTCAAGATATTACATTGATAATGAATTAAATACAGGACTCTTGACATGCCTAAACTAAGCTGCTTCTCTTCAGTTTTCTCCCCCATAACCTGTCGATCCCTACATCACAAAACATAGCAAACTAGTTTTTGTGGGATTTGAACTTTCACCCCCTTTTTGTTAGCAATTGACAAACTATTCTCTCCCCCTTAATGATATATCAATAGGGTTAAGGTAAGAGTAGATAGTATGTCGCAGTTATAAATATAAGCACATGCTAACAAGGAGAGTAAAGGGTGCATGCACATAAAAACATAGAGCATGCTAAGGAACATGATTAACAAGAGAATGTAACTATCTAAGCATAGTTAATCATGCATAATTGGTCAAAGATATACATTTGTAATAAAAGCACAAGGGCTTATAGCCCAATCAACCAACCTCCCCTATTGGTATATCAAGACCAATACTAAGCACAGATTAGCATACAATGAAGCATAAAACTCAAGATGATTAGCTAATCTAAGCTGGATGATAGTCTAGCCAGTAAATATACAAATTAAAGCAGGGCTAAACTACCGAATTGTGCTAATGAGGCTTGAATCCTCTGATTTGCGCATAAGCACACAAATGAGGCTGAAATCCTCAGATTCTCCTATAGTACCAAAGAGGCTAAATTCCTCAAGTTCATCTATTTGTTCAGAATGAGGCTTGCTCCTCAGATATTTATTTAAGCTCAATATGGTCTCCTAAGGTCACCTAACCAAGATCACAACCCCCCTGGGTATGATTAATAGGACCCAACATGCTTGTTGGGAGGGAATTCATCTATCCTAGATTTTTCTCTCTTAGGTTCATTCCAAGTTGGAGAGCAATGTTCGGTAGGGGATATGACAATAGTTCTTACCCTAGTTATTGTTAACCTCAACTAATCATTTTACTTATAGTTCAACATGAGGCAACATAGATTCTCCTTATTGGGTAGACATGATGCTAGTGCTCCGGTACCGGATCTTACTCTAGACGGTTACGTCCTTGAAGAGCAACCCTCTCTGATACCAATTGAAATTGCGTCGGGTGGTCTAACACGACACCCTAAGCATACGTGCGGAAGCTTAAAGAGCAACTAGAATTATGGTTAAACCAATAGGAGGGGGGTGATTAGGACCTTTTTTAAATTCTTTTCGCCTACTTACTCAATTCAACAAATATCACTAAGTAAGCAAGAACACTTCGGCTATCAAGCCTAAGTGGGTCCAATCAAAAGACTAGCAAATGATAAGTGCAATCATCAACCTAGTCTAAACAACTCATGTGGACTATAGAGGATGGATCAAGAAATGCTCAAGTCAACATGAGGTAGTGAAAGTACATCTTGTGAGTGTGGATGTGCCTATCAAGTGCCTAGCATGCATTCCTAACTAAGCATTCATAATTAAGCAATTTAAACACAATGCATAAAGAGAAATGTGCTCAAGAACAATCACAAACACAAGCATGTATAGTGGTTCGACTACTTGTCTACTCCACTCCTGGTTCAAGTACTCAACCCCTTTGAGCACACCGGCATTCGCTAGGGAATTTAAATCTGGTTCCTCCCAACCAAGGTGTTTTAACTCGGATCCACTCAACCGGGGAGTTTATAGGTTCCTCCCAACCTACACGTTTACACCCGTGTTGGTGGCTCCCCCTTGGAGACTTTGTTTAGGCCCGAAAAACGTGCTAAGGAATGGCTAACGTCCCTAGATTTTAGGCCCAACTAATAGGCCAAGGATCGTCTATCAAACAAACTCTACACTCAACTCCCACAGGGAATTGAGTGGATGGACTCTTAACAAGACAACCTTACTTATCGGATGAGCCCCTTGTTTAGCGCCGGTTCGGGTTGCTTGATCTCCGTTCTCCCGTGCTTCAATCAGCTTCCCTTGCTCCCTCGATCGTGTCGCCGTTGCGTCGCCAATGCCTCAGCTACACTTGATCAAACACCTTGCATGTGATGCCTTTGAGATGCTCAAGGTGATAGGAGGATGGTTGAATCTCCTACATGAGATATGTAGCTTGTTCTAACTAGGAGATCCACCTAGAGGGTCTTCTAGAGGTCTTGAAGAAGAGATATGCCTATATGGTATAGTGTTTCACCTCTAGAATTGATAGAGGAATCAAGTCATCTCTAGATTGCATTTGAATGCCCTCACTTGTGTTTAAACACAAGGGATATGACTTGAAACTCCTCCTCTTTGAGGCCCCAAATGATGTACACAAGGTGTGGGTAATGGGCTCTCAAAACCCTCTCTCACGCCCCTCAAAACGAGCCAACCCCTTATATAGAAAAGTGTGCAACGGATACAAAACGGGCAGAAAACGGCTAGTCCCGACCGGTCGCACGACCAGTCGGCCAGGGGCTCACTACCGGTCAGGACCGGTCGGCCAGAGACAAAATGCTTGCTGTCTTAGTGGGGGGGTCTGTCAGACCTGGTCGTGACCAGTCGGTCAGGGGTCCACGGCCGGTCGGCCCAATGGCCATCTACTCCAGCAGCCTGCTGTCCAAATTGGACTGTTTGTCCGACCGGTCTTGATCGGTCGGCCAGGGGTCCACGACCGGTCGTGACCGGTCGGACAGGCCTGGGTTCAGCCCACTGTTTTGCTGACCCATCCATTCTTCAACCCTCTCACTAAGGCCAAGATTTAGGTGATGTTTTGGGACACCTAGGGCTAATCTATGATGACTAAAGGTTCCCTAATATGGTCAAGGTCATCAAAGAGGGTAAGGGCTGGGTTTTGGTCAAGGTTAAGGCACATAAATGCATCACTTTTACTTGTATCTTCTTCCTTGATGCAGCGGGGCCACTTGAGTCTTCGGTCTTCGTCTTCATTAGGCTCAACCGACACTAGACTCACTGACGTAAGTGATTTACAAACAAGGTGCATTAGTATGCCACAGAAAAGTACACTAACAAAACATACACTTGTTAGATGAATTAGACACACCCAACACCAATGGACTTCTGGAGGTTCATAAAGCAAACTGAGTCCAAGGGTTTCGTTAGGAAGTCGGCTAGCTGATTCTCGGTGGGCACATATTTGAGAGATATTATTTGATCTTCAACCAATTCCTGAATAAAATGGTGCATAATATCAATATGCTTTGTGCGTGAATGTTGGACCGAGTTTTTCGAAATGTTAATAGCACTGGTATTATCGCAAAATAAGGTCATAGTGCCTTGACTAATCCTGTAATTCGACAAGGTTTGCTTCATCCATAGTAATTGAGCACAAAAACTGCCGGCAGCAATATATTCTGCCTCTGCTGAAGATAAAGAAATGGAGTTTTGTTTCTTACTATGCCATGCCACATGGTAATTTCCAACATAAAAGCACCCACCACTGGTTGATTTACGATCATCCATGTTACCAGCCCAGTCGGCATCTGAATACCCCGCAATATCTGTAGATGAATCAAATGGGTACCAAAGATCGTATTCAGTAGTGTATCCTACAAACTGGATGATACGCTTAACAGCGGTGAGGTGAGATTCTTTGCGATCAGCCTGAAACCGAGCACATGCACCTACACTAAATGCAATATCTGCCCTACTAACCATGAGATAAAGAAGACTACCAATCATGCTTCTATAAAGATGTTGATCTACACTTTTCCCTACAAGATCTTTCGATGGTTTAACAGTGGTGCTCATAGGGGTAGTGTAAGATCGACCAGGGTCTAAGCCAAATCTCTTAACCAGATCTTTAGCATACTTGGATTGGGTAATGAATATTCCTGATGCAAGTTGTTTTACTTGTAATCCTAGAAACATGTTAAGTTCTCCTACCATACTCATTTCAAATTCTGATGTCATTAATGTAGCAAAGGAGATGGACATTTTCTCACATGTGGATCCAAAAACAATGTCATCCACATAAATCTGGGCAATCAACACGGAATTCTCGACTTCTCTTATAAAGAGAGTTTTTTCAACGCTCCCCCTAGCAAAATCATGGTCTATAAGAAAGTGAGTTAGGCGTTCATACCATGCACGGGGAGCTTGCTTGAGTCCGTAAAGAGCCTTTTTCAATCGGTATACTTTGTGAGGATATTTAGGATCAATGAATCCTTTTAGTTGTTCAACATACACTTCTTCATCAAGAATACCATTCAAGAAGGCACTTTTTACATCCATTTGAAATAGTTTGAACTTTAAAGCACAAGCAACAGCCATAAGAATTCTAATAGACTCGAGTCTAGCTACAGGGGCAAATGTTTCATCAAAATCAATACCTTCAATTTGTGAATATCCCTGAGCAACTAACCGAGCCTTATTTCGTATTACATTCCCAGATTCATCGGATTTATTCTTGAAAATCCATTAGGTTCCAATAACATTTTTCCTTTCAGGCCTGTCGACCAGATACCAAACCTCATTTCTAATGAATTATTAAAGCTCTTCTTGCATTGCAAGGATCCAGAATTCATCGTTTAGAGCTTCATCAGCATTTTTTGGTTCAATTTTAAAAGTGAAACACAGGTGACTGTTGACTACCTCCAACTATCTCCTGGTTTTGACACCAGCGTGAGGATCCCCAATGATTTTATTGAGGGGGTGATCCTTGACAACTTGTGCATCAGTAGGAGTAGAGGGGGCATTTGGAGATGAGGGTTGTTTATTAGATTTTCCTATCTCGCATATACCCTCATCTTCTTCTTCATCACCTGGAGACACTGATTCATCCAATTTATCATCTACAGTCGCATTGATTAACTCTTGAACTGATGAGGTTCGAATGTTGTAGACATAAAAGGCTCTTCTATTTAATGAGCACCTTAAGAAGATACTCTCATCACTTTTAGAGTTAAACTTTCCCAAATTTTCACGGTCTCTTAGAATATAACATGTACTACCAAAGACCTTAAAGTATTTCACATTTGGTGTCTTTCCACACCACACTTCATAAGCAGTTTTGTTTAAACCTGCCCTCAAATAAACTCAATTTATAATATAACAGGTAGTGTTTACTGCTTCGGCCCACAGATTTTTCACAAGGTTCTTATTATTAAGCATAGCTGTGGCCATATGCAACAATACTTGAATTTTTTTCTCAGCCACCCCATTTTGTTGAGGTGTTTTGGGTGCTGAGAACTCATGACGAATACCTAATTCATCACATAATTCCTTCAAACGATGATCTTCAAATTCACCGCTGTGATCACTCTTGATTCTGGCTACCATGTATCCTTTCTCATTGTGCAATCGCTTCACTAGTTTTTGAAATTCTTCAAATGTGTCAGATTTTTCTCTTAGGAAGGCGACCCATGTGAATCTATAGTAATCATCAACGACTACAAAGAAGTATCGTTTTCCACCTTCGCTAAGAACCCTAGTAAGACCAACTAGGTCCATGTGTAGCAGTTCAAATGATTTTGATGTGACCAGGATAGAGGTTCTCTTGTGTACAACCTTGATTTGTTTACCTTTTTGGCAAGCGATGCACACAGCATTAGGTCTTTTACCCATCTTAGGTAAACCTCTCACCAATTTTTTCTGACTCAGTTTAAATAGATTTCTATAATGAACATGACCGAGTCGATGGTGCCATAGTTCTGTTTCATCTTTAATGACCATGTGACACATGGTGGAGGAGCTTGGATTGTTGTGATTTTCAATGACATAACAGTTGTCTCCTGTGCGTAAACCTTTCATGACTAATTTTCCTGTGGAGTTCAGGATCTTACACATATCTTTGGAGAAGCTTACTGAGTGTTCTTCATCACAAATTTGTGAGATACTCAGAAGGTTGTGTTTAAGATCATCAACATAAAGCACATTTTTTATTTCGGGCAAACCTGGCCCAGTGATGGTTCCTTTACCAATGATTTTAGCTATGCTCCCATCACCAAATGTGACAGACCCACCATCAAATTCGTCATATGCACAAAATTGATTTCTATCACCTGTCATGTGTCTAGAGCAACCACTATCCAAGTACCATCTAGGGGTATTCCCAGCTTTTAGGGCAGTATGAATGACCAAACACTTGTTCTTAACTACCCATTTAGTTGTTTTCCTTTTATGAGTGGTCTTCTTATGGTGAGATTGTTTAGTTTTCTTGGGAGAAGCAGATTTTCCTTTTTCACGCAAGAGAAGAGCAGTCTTCAAATTCAGCATTTTGACTTGCTCCAACAGTTCATCCATCCTCTTGTCCTTCCTAGGAAGTGTAGGATAATTCTTTCTTATATTTCCTCTTTTTGATGAAGTATCCATTAGAGGATTCCAATTAGTTTGCACATTTTTTCCGGTCGGTACAAATTTTCCTTTCAAGTTTCTGACCGGATTTTTGAAAACCATGCATTCAAACTTTAGGTAGCCAATGGCACCACAAGCATGGCAAATAGGAGATGCTTTAGTTTTACTCCCCGATGCACCATGATCTTTTCTTACCATCGAATGGACTGAGGTAGTTTTTGAAGTGTGACAGTCATAGCCCAAACCTCTTCTGTCCATTGGTGATCTTACAACACCTAAGAGTTTTTCAAGGTTTTCTTCTCCTTGGGCGAAACGTCTTCTGGAGACAACAACTTGACACGTAAGATGATCAATTTCAGTGTTCGCCTCTTTGAGTTCTTTCTCAAGTCTAGCATGTTTATCGAGAGATTCACCCCTCATGAATTTTTTCTTTTCTTGTTCAAGCTCATCATTCTTCCTTTTTAGTTCTTTTAAATCTTGACCCATCTTTTGATTCTCAATTTTCAATCCGTCAAGACTTTTTGTCAATTTGTCATTTTCAGCCTTCATTTGGCCCAACTTTTTAATGGTATTCATATTTACAATGTCTAGTTGGTTATATACCTCCTGAAGGCCTTCATCCTCATCCTCATCATCACTTAAGGAATCATTTTCACTGTTAGAGGATTCATGATCATCAATGTCTCCGGTGATCTTTGTAATGGGCTCAATTTGAGGCACAATATCAGTGATGGAAGCCATTAAAATTTTGATGGAGCCTTGTTCCTCATCACTTTAGTATATGCTTGATTCTGATTCAGAATCTTCAGTATTATCCTATGTAGCCGTCATTGCCTTTTTCTTGGTCTTTTTATCGGTGCACTCGGAAGCAATGTGACCAAATCCACTACACTTGTAACATTGAGGATCTTTTAACATCTTAAAAAAAATTTCTTTGCTGTTCATAGAGTCAAAAGGTTTACCCTTCTGGTAGGGTTTCCTTCTAGAAGTATTTCCTCTAGTTTTGAAGAGTTTTTGAAATTTCTTGGCCATAAGTGCCATTTCTTTTGTCTGGATCTTCTTCACTTTCATTTTTAGAATCTTGTTTCTTGTGAGAAGATTTCAGGGCTATACTTTTGGATTTGGAGGGAGTTTTGAAATGTAACTCATGGGTTTGAAGGGACCCTAGCAATTCTTCAACTTTCATGGTATCTAGGTCCCGACATTCTTCTAAACTAATAACTTTGGTAGAGAACCATTCTGGTAGGGATCTCAGAATTTTCCTACACAATCTATTCTCCAGAATAGGTTCCCCGAAGCCCACATGTCATTTGTGATCTTGTTCAGTCTGGTATAAAAGTCCATAAATGTTTCATGCTCCTCCATTTTTATGTTTTCGAATTGTGTAGTAAGGCGCTGAAGTTTTAAGCGTTTGACAATGCTTGTTCCTTCATGTGTAATTTCAAGAATATCCCATGCCTGCTTACTGGTTGTGCAATTTTGAATCTGACCAAATTCATCTTTAGACACTGAACAAAAAATGGCATTCAGGCCTTTAGCATTGTGAACACAGTTGAGCTTTATCATAATCTGTCCACATAGCCTTCTCTCTTGGCCTGAGGACATCCAGTTCACCTTCCTTACATATAATATCCATTGGGGGTTTATATCCAATATCAACCATGTCCCTAACATCCGAATCAATGGATTCTAAAAAGATGCGCATTCGGGCTTTCCAATATGGATAGTTTGAACCATCAAAGAAGGGAGGTTTAGTAACAGATGTAGAGTCCTCTATAAACATATTTTCAAGTTCTCTTAGGATCTTACTTTGGGTTTTTAAACCTGAGCGGAGGAACTCGCTCTGATACCAATTGAAATTTCGGTTTTACCACTTGTAGAGATACTCGGAGATATGCCTAATGTCCTAAAGGGGGGTGAATAGGACTTTTTAAATTTCCAATTACAATTTAAAACTAAATCAAGTCAATCTTACCAACCAAGATTATCACAATAACATTCAAGGCAATTATATGGCTAATTTGCAAGAAAAGACTATCATAGGCATTTCATCAAACAGTTAGCATTCATGATTGACTAAACCATTCAACACATAGCAATCATTCAATCTCACAATGCACAACGATTTATAGTGGTTCGGTTTCCCTACTCCACTCTCGGTTTATGATCTCAACCTATGAGAACACCGGATTTCACTATAGTCGTGGTTTTAAATCAGGTTAACCATCAACCTTAACATCCTTTGATCTAGGATCGCGTTTACCATCCGCCGATGGCCCAATCCAGGGACTTGACGAGTTTGGATCTCAAACTCTCGCCAATCCTAATCTAAGGACGGCCACGTACACTCCCATCGGAGTTTCCCAATCCAGGGAATAGTAGTTCAATAAATGGACTCTCAAATACTAGACATACCTAGACGATTGAGCCCTGATTCAATGCCTTTGATGAGTAGCTTCAGCTCCACGTGCTTCAGCTTCTCTTTGTGCTCCCAGGATCAGCTACCGATGCAAATGATGTGTATATGATTATGCCGGGTAGTTGGGAGAGAGATGGTCAAGTTCATCTTGCCTATTCAATGCAATGGTTATGAGGGAACTACCACACTTCAGCATTCAATGGCTATAAAAGACCTCATAAAGATATTTTGAAGGTAGATCAGCCATGAATGCAAATCTTGAGTTCATACTTCAAACCGAGCTTTGAATACTTAATGATAAGCCATTAATGGCTAGGTTTGAATGATGAACTCAAGGGAGTTAAGAGCAAGGAGGGTAGAAAGATGTGAGTAAAGACTCTCTCACTTGGCTCTTGATGGGTGTTGAATGCATACCAAGAATGCCTCTGAAATATGGCTTTATAGAGCCCCAAATGATGGCCCCAACGGATAAAAAATGGTCACACTCGACTTGTCAAAGAAGGGCCTCAACTAGTCGGACATGTCGGTCACAGTACAAAGTGTTGGACACCATTTGGGTCTGTCCGACCAGTCAAGACCGGTCGGATAGGCTTGCTGGACTCACACATATATGCAGACCAACCGGTCAAGACCGGTCAGCTGGCTGCTTGGTTTTAATGCAGCACAGCTGCTGGACAGAATATGCACCTCAGGCCGACCCGTCAAGACCGGTCGGCTATCCAGCTATCTTTATCAACGAAAGGTCGTTGTACATGTTGCTGAGCCTGGCCGACTGGTCAAGACTGGTCGGCTGTCTTGACATTTTCATTACAGCAAGGTTGTTGGACAATTCTTGTAGTTCTAGCCAACCGGTCAAGACCGGTCGGCTGTCTAGCTATTTTAGATATAGCAAGGTTGCTGTCCATGTTGCTGTGCCTGACCAACCGGTCAAGATTGGTCGGCTGTCTTGACGATTTTATCACAACAAGACAACTTAACATGATAAAGCTGCTGGATGAAGATTAAGGGTCAGTCCGACCAGTCATGACCAGTCGGCTGCCTTGGAATATTCAATTCATCAGCAGATCACTTTAAGAATTCAGTAAGAAGTGATTGGTGCATGGAGTCCAATGTTAGGACATGTTTTCAATCATGATTAGCACCTGTCATTGAACATACAAGTCTGATCAACTTGCGCTATAGGGTCGAGAAGGAATGGATTGAGATAGGTTGGTAATTACACCATTCATTGATGTTTTGGGTTTCCTAAGGTCGATTTATATGCAACTTACCTGAGATCTTGTTTTTGCTTGAGCTTGAGCAAGGGAAGAAGCATAATCTTCGAGTCTTGAGCTTCAATTCTTCGACCGGGGCTCACACGACAAGACACGACCAACCAACACGACAATTGACAAAATAGAGTGTACTAACATAGCCTGCTTACTAGCAATTCAACATAAATACCCAAAAAAATCATTGAGAAACTTATATAACTTACTTTGACATTTCTCATTGCTAACTTGTCGAGGTTGTTGAAAGTACCATTGCTGTTAGTATCAATGTACAATTTCACACCATCGCCCGTTCCAGCAACTGGAAGAAGAACCGGCAGCAGCACAATCTTGGAGAAAGTTAATATTCCTATTGCTGAAACATTGAATAGGAAACATAATTCAGAATTGTGTTTGTTGTTCTCATAAGTGCATGTTTCATTTAGTGACATCTCATGATCTTATTCTAGCCATTTAATTAGTCGGAAATTTAACAATGTACTCTTGGTGGATGTTAGAGCTAAGCCACCCAGATACAACATCCCCATGATGCTATTACACTCATCAAATTAGTGGCCAATTAAAATCATTGGATATTGATGTGGACAGCTATGATCTTATTATAGCCATTGGATTTATGGGCAGATTAATGTGGGGCCCATTTGGTGCATGCATAAAATCCAACCCGTCCATCATATGCACTTCGTTTGCAAGTTCTCCAAAATTACCGTCGAAATTGACATTGCTAACGAATTCTTTTCTTCCTCTAAGCATTTGATAGTAGTAGTAGCATTCTATTGCTTCTTTTTTTATCCTCTCCAATGTCGTTACCTACACTAGATATAAATTCATCCAGATGAACAGTTTGCAATTCATTTAAGAGAAAACCTTAAGGATACTCTTATGTTTTTGTTCATTGATTTCTCCTGTTGTTTGTTTTCCAAAAAAAAAATATATATTTGGATGTATATAGATTTGGATTATTAAAATCATCCAATAAGCATGATTTTTCTTACAGATAGTTAATTAAATTTTTCTGAAGTAGCCTATGAAAAGTTGATCTCACTGAATATACAGTCCACATCAGTTATATGGATACACATGTGTACAAATGCAACTAGATTATAGAAGGTTTCTATGCACTAGGTGCAATGGAACATTCTCCTGTATAGATAAATGTATATGTATGTTGCCTGATTTGCTAATGGTTAGCAGTCCATTTGCTCTCTGATTCTTTTCCTATTTATAAATTAACCAAAACCTGCACCTCAATGAGTATCTGATGCCAAGTATTCCAGGTAGAGTTTGATGCAAATGGAAAATGTCCCCAGATTGGTTGTTTGTGGTCAGCATGGCTCCCAAGTTTGTAAATGTCTCTTCGCCTCTACCTGTGAAATAGAGAACTCTACTTTTAATTCCTTGATAGAATTTCTATGAAGAGTTGGGTATTCTCACTTCCGATTACTCATGATGCACCCTTCAATTCCTGCAAAAAGTGCATTTGTTTTGTAATCGGTAATTATATTGATTTTGTGCCTTCTCATTTCTAGGCCAAAGGCAGGTCAATACAGTCTTCCAATTGATTGTAGTTGCGTCTGCTCTTCTTCAACCTGAGTTTGGCATTGAAGAAACTCAATCATACATCACATATTTGGTAATTTTCGACATTTGATCACTCAACTGGACTGAAATTATGCAATTTTTGGGAAAGGAAATGATATTCTGTTTGGCCAGCCACAGCACTGGAGCCTAGAGGCCCTGTCATGAATTGTCCATGACCTTTAAGTCTTCCCTACCAGATATTTTCTTTCATAACTGTTGTCTATTTTTGGGCTACAAATTAAAGTGTTGTTTTTTTCTTTCTTAATTAAAGTGCTTTTCTAGTGTGTCCCAGGTTAAGGCCATTCATCAATGGGTCCACTATGTGGTGGCCCAAAAATTAGGCTGATCGTATCATCAGGAGCAAATGTGAATGAAGTGGATAGATGGTTAAACAGTCCACATTCATTGTATGCACGTGGCTCATGGCCTATACATGATGGTACCACCTGATGAATGGCTGGGAAGTAGCACATGCAATTGCCACGGGCAGGGAGATTAATTAGGATTTGGATGGCTGCTATTATGGTTAGCTATATATAGTGCAGCTTATTTTGAACTAGGCATGCAACTACCAGTGTGACGTTGCATGTGGTTTCTGTTCGAGGATGCACAACGTACTGCAGCTTATCTTGGAATGCTTGTAAGTGTTTGTAAGTGCTGTACTGATGGTTTTGGGTTTATTCACTAGTTGTTGTAAATATTGAGAGTTAAGGCTATCATGCAATTATACTATAGGCAGTCTCTACATAGTATGGTTTGAGGATGGCACTATATCTATGGAACTAATGCACCCATGGCATTCAACTGAAGTTTGATCTGTTCACCTGGAAAATTGTTTTGTTGGTTGCATAATCTAGATTATAGAGAATCCAAAATTGCAGAAACTGAATTGGAAACCTAAAGTCCATCTGAAACTTGATGTTTGGTTGAATCCTGTTTGGCTGGAATTTGCTGCCAAACACACCAGTTAAAATTAGATTTTGAGCTGAAAAACCTGTTTCTAGATTCCGTTTGAAACCTAGTTCTAGATTTTAAGCTGGAAATAGGTTTCCAGATGCCAACCAAACAGGCCCTAAGCAAACTTCCACCGTCATAACTAAACCAGCTTAGCATGAGAAGCCAAAACTGCAGGCCTCACCACTATTTCGGGACGGTCCTAATCAAAATTCTGAAGCAGTAGACCCCACCACAAATGCTGGTGATGCTGCTAGGGGCCAATTTGGTCAGTCCAAGGTGGAATTATAGCTGTCCAATGGTGGCCTTGCAAATTGCAATTTAGTTTTTGGCTGGGAATCTTATAGGATGCTAATTCCACACGTGTGTAGAGTCATATACATTTGCATATAGGTGTTGAGCTCTTAATTGTGCATATTCTAACCCCAATTCATCACTCATTGTGCAAGGTTTATATGGTTTGTAAGCTAATTCAATGCATGTTTTGTGACTACAGGATTGAGGGTGGACTCTACTCAATTGAAGACATAAAGAGCTCACTTGGGATCATTCTAATGGAGATTACTTGAGGACCAAAGAAGAAAAGAAGAAAGAAAGCGGAAGAAAGAAGCAAGGAAAGAAAGAAAAAGAAGAAATGAAGAAGTATGAAGACTGCCGACCGGTCATGACCGGTCGGCCAAGGAAGCCAGACCGGTCAGCGACCGGTCAGCCATGGTACTGAAGAACAAATAAAGGTGACCGACCGGTCTTGACCGGTCGGCTACAGCTGCTGGAGGTCTACTGAAGACGTCCGACCGGTCATGACCGGTCGGACAGGGTTGCTGGAATGTTAATATACACGTCCGACCGGTCTTGACCGGTCGGATGTGCTTGCTGGAGTATTTTCACTTGAGGCTGACCGGTCATGACCGGTCAGCCATGCGTACTGAGTTAGAACTTTCTAATTTCTTCCCGAAATTCTCTGCGCTGCGTAAGTGTTACGCAAATTTCCGATTCTTCCGACGTTGTGGAGCCTCCAGACTATAAGAGGACACCTAGGGATCGTTCCTAGGGTATCCTGGAAGGGCTCAAGCGAGGTTGGAGGCTGTGGAAGTGAAGATTGGAGTTTCACAACTCCTTTTGGTTTGCTTTGCTGTTTTCATGCTTTTTGTAGTTGATTCATGTTTCCTTGGATCATGAGCAGCTAAACCTCTTAGCTAGGGCTAAGAGGTGAAGCTTGTAGTGAATCCAAGATGTTTTAATTCGTAGTTAAGTGGTTTTTAGTTTGGAATTTATGATTATGAACTAAGGTTTGAAGTTTATACAAGTTTTTAAGTAATTTTTCTTAGTCTTGTGATGACTCATGGATGTTTGGATGAATTACTTATCTTCTTAATTTGTTTGCAACGGTATAGACCTGTATGATCCGAGGAATCGGAGTGCGCTCTAGTACTAAGTTCTTCATAAAGGGACTTCAGGCCAAAGTTCTATTTTAGTTGATTTTCTAGAATATGTAAGGACTGTGCTTCTGATTTGAATCTAGTTCAAATCCTAATCTAGCCTTGTCTTGTGAGAGGACTTGGGGATGGTTATGATTGAGAACTGGACCTATAGGAAAGGGGAATGACCTATGCAATTGAGCATGCTCAGCTCAGCCTAGATTGAGTGAATCTTATGCATAGAACTTACATATTACAGACTGTTTGGTTTAACAGTTCTATCATCCGACTAGACAGACAGGAATGTCAATTCTAGTTGAGAGAATAAGAAACCACAGCGGATTGAACATCAAGGATTGCTACAAGTGGATCCTTGAAACCCTAGTACCTTCTTATAATTAATTACTCTCGATTTAATTCAGCTTTTGTTACTCACATCAACTTTATACAACAATCTGATTAGTAGACTTCAATAGACACTTGTGGATGAATTTGTGAGATTCTACATAGTCCCTGTGGATCGACCTCGGTCTTACCGAATTTATTACTACATCGCAACCCTACACTTGGGGAAGCGAACAAGTTTTTGGCGCCGTTGCTGGGGAACTTGACGGTTTTCACAAATTTCTGAAATTAGTATCTATTTAGGATTTTTTTTTAGATTTTTAGACTAACTTAGTTTATTTATTTGATTTTTTCTTTTCAGGGATTTCTAGGAAGATGAAGAAGATATAAGATTTTTAAGTACGAATCAGGTTCTATCTTTCTAAACCTTACTCTTCTCCTTCTCCTATCTATTCCTATCTTATTCATCTTCTGTAGAGTGGGTGGAGACTCCTTTTGGATCTCTAAAAGGTCGGCCTTTTTGCCACCTGGATTCCTATTGGTCGGCTCTGCCGCCTTGGATCACCTTGTGCTCAGGGATTTCTTTTCTCATCTCTACTCCTCTTTCTCCTTTTTCTGCACTTTTTTCTCAAAAGATTCAAAGAGTGGGTGGGGTGTTCTCTGAACCCCTATTGACCAGGAGAAATCGGTCTCTATCCTTGCTTCTGGCCTAGCCATTGCAAGACACCTTGTGCTTCAGTCTTAGAGAAGAGTAAAGAAAAGGGAGGAAGAATTCTTCCTTTTTTTTGTTTCTTATTTTTGGTTTTGCATGCCACATTGGGCTAGGGATTCCAATAACCGACTCATAAGTGAAGGGGGGATAGTAGAAGGAATTGATAGAGAGCCACGTGCTAGGAGACATCTAGACTCTCCAATTTTATCTGAAAATATGGCTGCAAATCAACCTAACCCGGTCCAAAATCAAACTGAAACTGGGGAGAATGTGGTTGAGGATGTTCCCCGACCAAGGACTTTACGTGATTTCTTACAACCTGCAAGAACGAGCACTCCCTCGTGCATAGTATTTCCACTAAATGTAGGGAACGTGGATTTGAAACCGGGAGTGATCAATCTTCTCCCTAAATTCCATGGTCTAGACAGTGAAAGTGCCTATCAACACCTTAGGGAGTTTGATGAAGTAATCACCACCATGCACTTTGCAAATGTGACTGAAGATGTAGTAAGACTTAAATTCTTCCCTTTCACTCTTAAGGATAAAGCCAAGGGTTGGCTTTATGCATTGAGGCCAAGATCAATTGGGTCATGGAATGATATGCACAGAGAATTTATAAAAAAAATTCTTCCCTACTCACAAAACAAACATGCTTAAGCGCCTTATCATAAACTTTGCCCAAAAGGAAGATGAAACCTTTTCCCAATGTTGGGAGAGGTTCAAGGACCTATTAAACGCATGCCCACATCATGGCTATGAAATTTGGCGGATTATAAGTTTTTTCTATGAAGGACTGATTCCATCCATGCGCCAATTTATAGAGATGGTGTGTAATGGGGAGTTCATGAATAAGGAAGCTGATGAAGCATGGGATTATCTGGAAGAATTGGCTGAAAGTGCACAATCTTGGGACACATCTAAACCAACAAATTCCAAGACTGGCCAACAAAAAGAAAAGGGAGGAATGTATGTCTTATCAGAAGAAGATAGCATAAGTGCACGGTTGGCTAGCCTTACAAGAAAGGTAGAAGCCATGGAATTAAGGAAAGGAGAAACAATCAACTCCACTGAAATTGAAACTGTTTGTGGAATTTGTGCTGGAAATCAACATGCTACACAAGATTGTCCCACAATTTCAGCAGTCCAAGGCATCTTACAAGAACAAACAAATGCCATAAACAGTTATCAACAGCAATATGGTGCTCCAAACTCAAACACGTTTAATCCTAATTGGAAGAACCATCCCAACTTCAGTTGGAGGAATGGGCCCAATGCAAATGCAAACAACACTACAAAAGTATCACTAGAAGAGATGTTGGGTGCATTCGTATCGGTCCAGAATGAATATAACAAGACAAATTCTCTAAAAATAGATGGGTTCATGCAAGAGCAATTGAAATTCAATCAAAACTCAAACCAAGCCATCAATGAATTGAAAACATCTTTGGCTAGAGTTGAAGCTCACCTTAGTGTTAGAGAGAAGGGCACACTCCCTGCCCAACCTCTTCCTAACCCAAGGACCCAATATGAGATACAAGATGCAAGCTCATCCTCCCACCATACGGAACATGTCCAAGCTATCACCACTTTGAGAAGTGGGAAAGAAATTGATAAATCTAGTCCGGTGAAGGCCCCAAAGCTTAAGGATCCGGAAATTCCCAAAGAGGATGATAGCCCAAACAATATTCCACAAGAGAAAGAACCGGAAAGACAATACAAGCCGGTTGCCCCATTTCCACAAAGGTTGATTTCACCAAAACCTTTAGATAAAAATCTGGAGATTCTGGAAATTTTCAAGCAGGTGAAGATCAACATCCCGCTGTTGGATGCAATAAAATAAATACCATCTTATGCCAAATTTCTAAAGGAATTGTGTACAGTCAAAAGGAAACACAATGTCCACAACAAAGTTCTTTTGGCTGAGAATTTGAGCGCCATCATCAAACAAGAGGTGCCCCAAAAATACAAGGATCTAGGTAGTCCAACCATCTCATGCATCATAGGAGACTACCATATCAAACAAGCCCTACTCGACTTGGGGGCAAGTGTGAATCTCATTCCATATTCGGTCTACGAACAACTTGGGTTAGGTGAATTGAAACCCACCAAAACCACACTTCAACTTGCTGATAGATCCATTCGGATACCGAGAGGAATGATAGAGGATGTTCTAGTCCAAGTTGATAAATTCTATTACCCAGTAGATTTTATTGTCTTGGACACACATCCTGTGATAGGCACCAGTGCTCAAATTCCCGTCATTCTTGGACGACCGTTTCTAGCTACTTCAAATGCCATTATCAATTGTAGAAACGGACTTGTACAAATGTCCTTTGGAAATATGACCCTTGAGCTAAACATATTTGATTTATGCAAACAACCACGGGAGGTTGATGATGATGTCCACGAGTTAAACATGATTGAATCATTCGTGGAGGATACAATCCCCTTGTCACTATTTTCCGACCCTTTGGAGGCATGTGTGGCCCATCTTCATAAGATGAATGATGACACAACACAAGAGATGGATGCCATTCTAGATGTGATGCTAGTGCTTGAGAATAAAAGATGGAGGGCCCCAATTGAACCTTTGCCTATAAATGAGAACAAGGCCCTCCCATCCAACATTAAGGCACCAAAACTCGACCTAAAACCATTGCCAAGTGAGCTAAAATATGTTTATTTAGGTCGAGATGAGACATATCCAGTGGTGATTTCTTCCCACTTGGATGAGGAACAAGAGAGTAGGCTAATAGCCACTCTATTAGAGCACAAGAGTGCCATTGGATGGACAATTGCGGATCTCAAAGGCATAGACCCACTGATTTGCACTCACCGCATACACCTTGAGGAAAATGCAAAGACATCCCGGCAACCACAAAGACGATTAAATCCAAGCATGAAGGATGTGGTTAAGGCCGAAGTGGTGAAACTATTGGATGTAGGTATCATTTACCCGATATCCGATAGCCAATGGGTGAGCCCAACTCAAGTGGTGCCTAAGAAATCCGGAATAACCATCGTAGCCAATGCCAATAATGAACTCGTACCAACTAGAGTCACTACCAGTTGGAGAATGTGCATTGACTACAGGAAGCTAAACACTGTCACGAGGAAAGACCACTTTCCCCTACCGTTTGTTGATCAGATTTTAGAACGGTTGGCGGGTCATTCCCACTTTTGCTTCCTTGATGGCTATTCAGGGTACAACCAAATAGAAATTGCCCGTGAAGACCAAGAAAAGACTACATTCACATGTCCATTTGGCACTTTCGCCTATCGACGGATGCCGTTTGGACTATGTAATGCCCCTGCCACATTTCAGCGTTGTATGATGAGCATCTTTTCTGACATGGTGGGGACCATTCTCGAAGTCTTCATGGATGATTTTTCCGTATTCGGTTGTAGCTTTGATGAGTGCCTTGAGCACTTGAAATCTGTGCTAAAAAGATGTGAAGAGAAGAACGTTGTGCTCAATTGGGAAAAGTGTCACTTCATGGTTCAAAAGGGAATTGTACTTGGTCACATCGTTTCACAAAATGGAATTGAGGTGGACAAGGCGAAAATTGATCTTATCTCTAACCTCCCACCACCCAAAAGCATACGAGATATACGGTCCTTTTTAGGACACGCGGGATTTTACAGAAGGTTCATAAAGGATTTCAGTTCACTCTCTCGCCCTTTATGTAACCTACTTCAAAAGGAAAATTCATTCGAGTGGAATGAAGAATGTCAAAAGGCCTTTACCACCCTTAAAGGTATGTTGACATGTGCCCCAATAATGCAACCACCTGATTGGAGCCTTCCTTTTGAAATTATGTGCGATGCTAGCGACTATGCTATTGGGGCTGTGTTAGGCCAAAGTAAAGATAAAAAGCCATGTGTCATCTACTATGCAAGTAGAACCCTAAACTCAGCCCAGGCAAACTACACCACTACTGAAAAGGAACTTTTAGCCGTAGTTTTTGCCTTGGACAAGTTTAGATCCTACTTGATTGGATCCAAGATCATTGTATTCACTGACCATGCCGCGCTTAAGTATCTTCTCTCTAAGACGGATGCTAAACCACGGTTATTAAGATGGATCCTCCTACTCCAAGAATTCGACTTAGAAATACGTGATAAGAAAGGAGTAGAGAATGTAGTAGCTGACCACCTCTCTCGACTTGTCCTCACTGATTCCCCTGAAACGACTGCAATCAATGACATGTTCCCTGATGAACAACTTTTTGCTGTTTCCCAATTGCCATGGTATGCGGACATTGCTAATTATCTTGCTACAGGTACAATTCCTACATATTGGAAAAAGCAAGATAAAGATAGATTCTTCTCGGAGGTACGAAAATTCCTATGGGACGACCCATACTTGTTCAAGTATTGTCCCGATCAAATCATAAGGAGATGTGTCCCAGATGATGAGCAACAAAGTATCATCTCCTTCTGTCATTCTCAAGCATGTGGTGGCCACTTTTCGGCTAAAAAGACCACAACGAAAATTCTACAATGTGGGTTTTATTGGCCCACCATGTTCAAAGACACACATGAGTTTTGCAAAGCATGCGAACCTTGTCAGAAATTAGGAGGAATCTCCCGTAGAAATATGATGCCACTCAATCCCATCTTAATTATCGAAATTTTTTATTGTTGGGGCATCGATTTCATGGGCCCATTCCCATCTTCTTTTGAAAACTTATACATCTTGCTTGCCGTTGATTATGTTTCCAAATGGGTCGAGGCCATCCCTTGCCGGAACAATGACCATAAAACGGTCATTCAATTTTTAAAGGAAAATATTCTTTCCTGGTTTGGAACGCCTCGAGTCATCATAAGTGACGGAGGGTCTCACTTTTGCAATCGCCCTTTTGAAGCCTTAATGAAGAAATATGGCGTTACACACAAAGTGAGCACTCCCTATCACCCACAAACTAGTGGACAAGCTGAGATATCCAATAGGGAGATTAAACACATTTTGGAGAAAACGGTGAATCCCGATCGCAAGGATTGGTCACTTCGACTTACCGATGCGCTTTGGGCTTACCGTACTGCCTTTAAAACCCCTATTGGAATGTCTCCCTATAGACTTGTCTATGGGAAGGCTTGTCACTTACCTGTGGAGTTGGAACATAAGGCATATTGGGCTATTAAGAATATGAATTTCAATTCTGACAAGGCAAGCTCGTTACGCAAACTACAATTGAATGAACTTGCAAAAATCCGGAATGACGCTTATGAGAATGCGAGAATTTACAAGGACAAGACGAAGATATTCCATGATAAGAATATTCTTCGCAAAACATTCACGATAAATCAAAAAGTCCTCATGTATAATTCTCGCTTACATCTATTTTCGGGAAAATTGAAATCTCGATGGACCGGTCCCTACATTGTGCAAACTGTCTATCCATATGGGACCGTCGAGCTGTTGAATCCGAGGAACGGCAACATTTTTAAAACGAATGGGCAGCGATTAAAGCCGTTCTTTGAGAAATTCCCGTCAGAAGGTATGTCCATACCCCTGAATGATCCTGTGTATCAGGATGATTGATCTCCTAGTCTGATGGAGGTATAGAGTAGTTAGGATTAGGATTTTGCTGCTTTTGTTTTCGTTTTCATAGGTTTGTTAAAAGGAGGAAGATTTCCAATGTTCACTCTCTCAGGTAATATCATTCCTCACTCCCTTTTATTTTCAAATTGCTCTCATGTTTTGCTCATTGCGCATCTTTTACATTGAGGACAATGCAAGATTTGGTTGGGGGGTGTAGGACCGCTTGGATGAATTCAGCATTTTGCAACATCTCAAGCAATTATGTGGAAATTTTTCGATTTTTTCAAAAATTTGAAACTCTTTTGGTAAACATTGGTTCTATGCATTCGAGTTGATATGAGCATAAGAGGAGGAGATATGAAGTGTATAAGGCTGGATGTCTGGAATCTCTCATTGCATAATGGTTTTATATGTGAACTCCCCTATTTTTGTGATTGATAGAAAATCTGAACACTTTTATACCTAGTTCACATTACACGATTTTCATGAGTTGAAGGGATTATGTGATTTAGGGATTAGTTAGACTTTGAATTAAGGTATTGAGAAATCAGGCCGGGGTACTTTGTGCATCCTTGTCCATGGGAAAATAATGAAAGATATGGATTTCTAAAAATCCTATCTAATTTAAAAGGAAAAGGAAGGATGAAATTGGGAATGTGGAAAAACGGTGGAAAATTACGATTAGGGCTACCTACTACCAACCGGGGGATGGTCTACCCGTAACCAAAGCCGGAAATGGGACGTAGTGTGAAAGTCGTCGGAAGGACGGTAAGGCAAATTCCCGTCATTGGCTTGATGTGGCTCTATGTACCTTGAGTTCTATAGTCTAGTTGATCTATGAAGAAGGTAATCCTAGAAACTCGTGGAATGAATTTTCACTACCCACACTAGGTTGGATTTGTTCAAGTCCCTCTATTTATCAACCAATCAGTGGGAATCTCATATGAATGCTTATTATGTCTTGAGGATTTACAGTTCCAACCTTTGACGCCTAATCTTTCTGAATCTTACACTTATGAACCTGGGAATGTATAGAAGGATGGTTTCTGAAAGAGAGTTGAGTTTTGAAGAATGAGATTAGCTTCACGCATGTTTTGCTCGGGACTAGCAAAATGCTGGGTGGGGGGTGGGTTGAGCTCTTAATTGTGCATATTCTAACCCCAATTCATCACTCATTGTGCAAGGTTTATATGGTTTGTAAGCTAATTCAATGCATGTTTTGTGACTACAGGATTGAGGGTGGACTCTACTCAATTGAAGACATAAAGAGCTCACTTGGGATCATTCTAATGGAGATTACTTGAGGACCAAAGAAGAAAAGAAGAGAGAAAGCGGAAGAAAGAAGCAAGGAAAGAAAGAAAAGGAAGAAATGAAGAAGTATGAAGACTGCCGACCGGTCATGACCGGTCGGCCAAGGAAGCCAGACCGGTCAGCGACCGGTCAGCCATGGTACTGAAGAACAAATAAAGGTGACCGACCGGTCTTGACCGGTCGGCTACAGCTGCTGGAGGTCTACTGAAGACGTCCGACCGGTCATGACCGGTCGGACAGGGTTGCTGGAATGTTAATATACACGTCCGACCGGTCTTGACCGGTCGGATGTGCTTGCTGGAGTATTTTCACTTGAGGCTGATCGGTCATGACCGGTCAGCCATGCGTACTGAGTTAGAACTTTCTAATTTCTTCCCGAAATTCTCTGTGCTGCGTAAGTGTTACGCAAATTTCCGATTCTTCCAACGTTGTGGAGCCTCCAGACTATAAGAGGACACCTAGAGATCGTTCCTAGGGTATCCTGGAAGGGCTCAAGCGAGGTTGGAGGCTGTGGAAGTGAAGATTGGAGTTTCACAACTCCTTTTGGTTTGCTTTGCTGTTTTCATGCTTTTTGTAGTTGATTCATGTTTCCTTGGATCATGAGCAGCTAAACCTCTTAGCTAGGGCTAAGAGGTGAAGCTTGTAGTGAATCCAAGATGTTTTAATTCGTAGTTAAGTGGTTTTTAGTTTGGAATTTATGATTATGAACTAAGGTTTGAAGTTTATACAAGTTTTTAAGTAATTTTTCTTAGTCTTGTGATGACTCATGGATGTTTGGATGAATTACTTATCTTCTTAATTTGTTTGCAACGGTATAGACCTGTATGATCCGAGGAATCGGAGTGCGCTCTAGTACTAAGTTCTTCATAAAGGGACTTCAGGCCAAAGTTCTATTTTAGTTGATTTTCTGGAATATGTAAGGACTGTGCTTCTGATTTGAATCTAGTTCAAATCCTAATCTAGCCTTGTCTTGTGAGAGGACTTGGGGATGGTTATGATTGAGAACTGGACCTATAGGAAAGGGGAATGACCTATGCAATTGAGCATGCTCAGCTCAGCCTAGATTGAGTGAATCTTATGCATAGAACTTACATATTACAGACTGTTTGGTTTAACAGTTCTATCATCCGACTAGACAGACAGGAATGTCAATTCTAGTTAAGAGAATAAGAAACCACAGCGGATTGAACATCAAGGATTGCTACAAGTGGATCCTTGAAACCCTAGTACCTTCTTATAATTAATTACTCTCGATTTAATTCAGCTTTTGTTACTCACATCAACTTTATACAACAATCTGATTAGTAGACTTCAATAGACACTTGTGGATGAATTTGTGAGATCCTACATAGTCCCTGTGGATCGACCTCGGTCTTACCGAGTTTATTACTACATCGCAACCCTACACTTGGGGAAGCGAACAATAGGCCTATGTGTGGATACAAGACGTGTGTGAGATTTTAACTTTTCATGAGGTTGAAAATGGTTATATCTTTTGCGTAAAGGAATCAGACAATTTTGCCCTTCGGGTTGGATAACAATGTGCTGAGAAAGTTTATCATTTTTCTGACCATTCATTTGGTTTGATAAGTTGTGGCCCACTTGAAGTGCGACATGGCCAACATATTTCTTTTTCTTCTTCTTTTATATAATATAAGGCATGCTTTTCAACCTAAAGAGGTAACTTGGAACATTGTTTCTTAAAAAAAAATCAGTACGTATTAAGACTTCATACTGTTATTAGGAAGGAAAAAAAAAGCTCTAATATTCTTTATATGCTATATGGTCATTGCTACTTACTAATATATAACAGTTCATATGGTTTGTGTTGTACTTACAGATAGTTGAAGAAGCTTATGATAATCTCCTTCCCAACATTTTGTGTGAATGTCTCTATGACTTGTCTGAAGTATTCACCAAGTTCTACACCAACTGTCAGGTTATATTCATCCATCTATACCTTCTCCATCTTATATAATCCCAGCATTGTTTGCAACTGGCATGATTAAATGTCTGTATTTTGCATCTTATCCCATAACCTATTTTTTCCAATTATATCATTGAGAATGTTCATTAACTGAGCTTTTCATGTCTGTATTTTGCAGTTAATAGTACTTTCAAGTTGGACTTAGGACTTGGAAGTTATGTAACTGCAATTTGAGGTCTATCCTCATTATGTATGCGTGGAAAGGAAACTGTGAATTGGTTATTGATTTATTTCCACTCTGTTTAACTAGATATTGCAATTCAATTCAACAGTGCATCTACATTGAAACATCTGTGTTTGTGATACCGCAGTGGTGAATGCATCCCCGTTCTTTTTTGTTATTGCTGCAATGGACATAGAAAACCATGGAGCAAAAGCTTATGTTTGTCAATGAAGTACATGTGTGGTTTCTCTCCATTGAAAATATCTTATGTTTCAACACTTGTTTATTATGCAGTTTGAAAATTGAACTTGTTAATCACTATTCTATTTGTCAATGAAGTGTGATTTCCTTCTCTTTCTATTTCGCTTTTTCTTTTTTTAATAAAGGGGAGTTGCATTGCCTGCGTTTTCAATATTCTCTTTCATGCTAATCGAAGAATAAGATTTATGGATTTGGATTCAATAGGTGAGACTTGAACACATACTTGTGAGGATAGCCTATTAAGGTATAAGCCATGAAGTCTTTATTTGTATTACCTTTAGATGGGTTGAACTATCAGGGCATGTACCAGAAACGGATAGATATGCCATTATTATAAAAAAAAATTTAAGACACTAACTACGGCTACGGATAGAATTTCTATAGTTACGGCTATTATCCGTAGCCGAAGAAATATAGCTACGGATTATATTCGTAGCTATAGCTTGAAAGGCTATGGCTGCAGCACCAATGGCTACTGATTGGATACGGGCCTGCCACGGATTATATCCGTAGCCATACATCTATAGCTACAGATATAATCCATAGCATTTGCACCGTTTTTTTGTAGTGGCCCCAATATATGATTAAAACCTCAAGTCGGCAGAAAGAAATGACTGGGGGCAAGCCAGGAAAGATGACAGATAAATCTAAAAACAAAGAGCTGGAATAAAGTTTTGGACTTATAACATGAACATCTCTTGAAAGCAATGACCTAAGGGTATACAGGTTTAAGTAAAAAGGGAAGTATTATTTCTACGTATTTTTTTTTATTTTATGCTTTAATATTTTCGATTCACATTAAAACTCACACATAACTCATCACTTTATGCATGCTAGTCTCAAACACATAATACCAAGCAGTAGTTTCGCAAAAGAATCAGTCATTATCTTAGATCATGAAGCACACAGTTAACAAGTTGTGATGTCGATTACATCGAATACAAGTAGTAGTTAGGTATTCAGGACAACTGTTTAATACTAATTTTTTCTGACAATGATTGTAAAGAGCAAAAGAACAGAGTTACAGCTTCTCTAGGCACCCTATTATGAACTGCATCACATTTTTCCGCATTACTTCCATTGTAGCCTTTGTCTCCACTAGCATTAGCGCAGGATCCGGAATATCACGAAGTTCAGTTTCTAAGTCTATCATTTGCTTGCACGCCGCCTCTCCTTCATTTTCAAGTCGTGCGACCTCAACACAGTTCTGATTAACGATAAGATCGAGATGAGCAACCTCAAGATTCATGGCCGCTTCTTCTGTCTGCAGTTGCACGATCTCGGATCTGATATTAGTAAGACGATTGATACACCCCAAATGTTGAGTCTCACTATCTTCTAAAGTTGTTCTAGCATCAACTGTCGAGTGTTCTCGCTGCTCTACGACAGGCCGCAAAGAAGATAGCACTTGTCGTTTCTCTTCAACTGTAAGGTCAGGTTCAATCCGTTCAACCATAGTAACTTGCGCAACAGAATCCTCGAAATAAGAAATGGGACAGACTATTTTGGATACATCAGACCCGATTACTCCTACGTAAGCTTCCAATACCTTCACTCCAGCTCATGGCTTAGCCAACACCTTTGAGATACTGGACAGTAGACTTCTTAGAATGTTTTATCCGAAACAGTCTAAATGATCGAAACAAGGAATGTCAGACGCTCCATGAGCAGCAACATCAGAACTAGCAATATCTGCGACAAAAGGAACAGAGCAAGTATAAATGAAATGATAAGTACAGAAAAAGAATACACCAAGGAACTATGAAAGAACTATACCGGAAGATGAGTCAGCGACAGGTTCTGAGGAATCCGCAGTATGTATTGTCGTGTTAAGGAACAACTCAATGATCTCGGTCAGTAGCGTCGAGGTCACATCCAGAAGTTCAGTAGCATCGTTATCAATATTGATCACTTCAGTTGCCACCGGCGACTCTGCCATATCCTCAACACCAGAAACACTAGGAGCCACGGATACACTTGTGTCGTTCGCTGACACAGTAGTCCCTTGCAAATTATCCTCTCCAATCGGCCCAGCCTTCTCTCTCACGCCAGCATGGTCTGATATTTCATTCGCTAGCCCAGTCATTGTCGGGTCATCTTCACTAATTAACTGACCGACGTCCTCATCACCTCTAACCACCAGAAGGCGTGTGAACCTTGCTTTTTGTGACCATTTCACTAAAGGTATTCCGAAAGTATGCCAGTCATCCAACGCAGTATCCTCCTTACGATGATCAATCGACACACTCAGAGAGATCTTATGACAAGTACTTGAAGACAGATATGCTTTAGTCCGTTCTCTAAAGTAACTGGGTCCGTAAGTAGGGCTGGTCATGAGCCGAGTCAGCTCGAGAAACTCGATTGACTCGACTCGAAAAAGCTCGCCTCGACTCGACTTGACTCAGTAGAACAAGTCAAGCCAAGCTTCATTTAAGAGCTCGAGTCAGAAATCGAGTCAAGTTCGACCATTGGGTCACTCGACTCGACTCGACTCAAAACTCGACTTGATTCAAGCTCGACTCGGCTCGAGCTTGAGCTCAACTCGTTTCATATAGATACTTGTTAAAAAAAAATTTAAAAACAAAACCCTAATCTTCTTATTTCTTGGTTCTCTCTCCCCCCTCCCCCACACACACATTGGGGTCCAAGCTTAGGACATATAAAACCCTCACACGTTGGGGGGTTTCTTAATCCTACTATTTTGTTCAGGTAAGAACATTCCTTGTTGAGCATATATGATGGATTGACTAATTTCAAGTACAAAACATGGTGAGCACACAGTGGTTGTGTGTTTTACACGTTACACAAAAACAGGTGCTACGGTGAGACCACACACCATACCTATCTACAAAACAGGGGCTATGGTTAGACCAAACACCATATGCAGCTATTGATTGCAATTTTACGAGGGAGGTGGTGCATCTGATCCATGAATCAACTGGGCCTCATCATGAAGATGGTCCACACAATAATTAGGGCAGTCCATTCACGTGGTGAGCTATTCATGTTCTGTGTTAATTATGGTTCATAAAATATTACTAGTGGTCTGCATTCAATGCATGTGTGACTTAGCCAAAGAAAAAATTGATCAGAGCTCGGTCATTTTAATGGTGGGGTCCCACCTGTAGAAATACTATTCTCCCCTAATATATGTGTGACTTCTTGAACTTAATGTTGTTGACTTTTAATTTGTATTTTGTAGTAAAAAATATAATAAATTGAGATGGGAGCAAGCTCGACTCAACTCAAGGTAAGCTCGCCTCGACTCGATCCACTAGCTCGCCTCGAGCTCGCTTCAAAAGTTTTAGCAAACAAGGCAAGCTCCAATGGTAAGCTCGAGGGTGAGCTCGAACTCGAGGAGAGCACAGACGAGTCAAGCCAAGCTTAGCCCACCTCAACTCGACTTGGCTCAATGTACAGCCCTATTCGTAAGTGAAAATATCTAGCATCATTGGAGGAGGAATGTAGAGTGGATCATCAACGGAGCTGTTGTTCCGAATCGGAGCGTATTAATGCACCCACCATCTCATCCAGCCATAAGGACTACCAGTTTTTCGATAAAGACCAGAAAGCATGAACCCCACGCCTATTCACGTCATCAGAAGTTGATGCCATATCCACTCCCAGTGAGCGGGACCCGTGCCGTATGCCTGCTCAGCATTATCGGAACACCCTGATCATACCCGAATTGCCCGGCAAACTGGCTAGGATAATAAGGTTCCCGCCAGAACTCTATTTCTTCACGCAGCAGAAGTGAAGCAGTATGAATAAACACCAGATACTCCCTACCAATAGTATTCATAGAATGTTCATCGTCAATGACTTCTCGATTCTCTCAGACGTTAGAAACAGGAAAGTGGTAGAAACAAATCGCCGCCCAACTGTCAATTTTGGAAGCTGTTATAGGCAAAATGGTGGAGATAAGATTTCACGTGGAAATGTCCATTCGACTCTCGAGATCATCTGATCGAGAGTCGAATATTGGACAAGTGCGGGACGCCCATTCGACTCTCGAGATCATCTGATCGAGAGTCGAATATTGGACAAGTACGGAACGCCCATTCGATTCTCGAGATCATCTGATCGAGAGTCGAATATTGGACAAGTACGGAACGCCCATTCGACTCTCGAGATCATATGATCTAGAGTCGAATATTGGACAAGGGCGGGACGCCCATTTCGACTCTCGAGATCATCTGGTCAGGAGTCATGGATGGTCAAATACGGAAAACTAGATTCGCGAGCAGACCTTCTCACAAGTCGTTGAAAGATATTACACCCAAAATATGTACTTGGACTCGCGACCACATTTTAACCTGCGAGCAGCTTTACTACGGGCGTCTCCTTCCTTTTCGGAGGCCATGACTCCCAGCTACGGGCGTCTCCTTCCTTTTCGGAGGCCATGACTCCAACTATGGCTTCCGGCCGGATCCAGCCGGATTGGAGGGATTACCATCTAGGGGCGTGATTGTTGGAATAAATCATTGGGTTGGATCTGACTAAAAAGATAGGATCTTATCCCACGAAATCAGCGGATTCTCAGTATCGTGTGCGACATCAACGGGATTTCGACATCTCACGTAACAGATTGGATTGCTTCAGATCTATATAAGGGGATGGCTCCATTGAAGAGGAGGTACGTACTCATCATTCAATCTTGATCCCGTTTTGCTTGGCTTCTCTTCTGTGGCCTAACTTAAGCGTCGGAGGGCTAACGGCTGGTCCCCAGCCACCCTTATTTGCTGTCTTACTTCAGGTCTGGTGGTGGAAATCCCTGTTGGAGCGGAGGAGAAAAGCCGGAGGATCTCATTACAAAATTTGACATTAACAGTTTGGCGCCGTCTGTGGGAACGACTTGATCATTAAAATCAATCGTGTTAACCACCGATCAAAATCCTTCGGTGATGCCTCCTAAAAAGACTGTTCATCCTTCAACTTCGAGGCAGGCACCACCTCCACCCGGTGAGACGGAATCCGCACCTGCCCTCCCACCTGTTCCGACGGATATCCCTTAAGGAGCCCCAAATATGCCATCAACAAATCCATTATTGGAGGCCTCTGGAAATCAGGATGATGTCCTACGATTCCTCGGGAACACTCTCCTAACTCTAAACGCCAGAGTTCAGGCACTGTCAAATCGGCTTGATCAGCACTTCCCTGAACCGCAAAGACAACCCTCCGAAGGATTACCACCGCCACCCATACCAGTTGCTTCCAGACATTCTATGGATGAACCACAGGTCCCACCACTTGGAGGCCATCCCCCTGTGCCGTCTCCGCATTCTATACATTCCAGTTCATCTCGACAACCTCAACCGCAAGGCTCCACCGCCGAAACGTCTAGCTATACCTTGCCATGGGAAGGAGATCTCAAAAGAATCCAAGACCGTTTTGATGTCATGGAGCAGAGATACCAGGCAAATCGGCCATCTGCTATCATGGCGGTAATACATCAATCTGAATCTCCCTTCACAAGCGAGGTCATGGAAGCCCCGTTGCCCAGAAAGTATCGAACGCCTGTTATCGCTCCGTACACAGGCATTGGCGATCCTCTGGAACATCTGGAAACTTATAGGTCCCTCATGGAGTTGGAGGGACATGGTTCAGAAATCATGTGTAGGGCTTTTCCCCTTACATTGAAGGAAGCGGCTCGTACGTGGTTTCGGGGGTTAAAGCCTCTTTCCATCAGTTCCTTTTCCCAATTATCGGAGATATTTCTTTCTCAATTCATGGGAAGTATTCGCATTAAAAAGCCAGCCTCCCATCTGATGAATCTGAAACAGCAACATGGGGAGACAATAAAAGAGTTCACAGTACGGTTCACTGCCGAAGCCGTTCAAACTGAGGGTTACACTGAAGAAAAGGGTCTCACAGCCCTCATTGCTGGAATAACGAGCGAGAAATTTAGGTTTGCCTTAGATAAGAGCCCGCCGAAAACTATGGCGGAATTCCAAGCCAAAGCTCAGAAATATATCAATGCAGAAGAAGTCGCATTGACACGCCATGGAGTACAAAGTAAGAAACGCAAGCCAGAAGGAACTTCTACAGATAAAAAATACCATCGCGATCAGCGCGATCGTTCTCCCAAGAAGCCTTACTCTGGTAAATATCATAATTACACTCCTCTTAATCGGTCTCCTGAAAAGGTTCTAATGGAGATAAAACACAAGCCATATGTGAAGTGGCCTGCAAAGATTAAATCCGATCCCGAGAAGAGAGATAAGAGTAAGTTCTGTTACTTCCACAAAGATCACGGGCATAGGACCCAGGACTGTATCTCTCTACGAGACCATATCGAAGCCCTCATTCGAAAAGGCCATCTCCAGGATTATGTTGCTCGTAAAAATAGGTCACCAGAAAGGGCGAAAACCTCATCTCGCCAAAAGGAACCGTCTCATCATCAAACCGACCAAGAGGATGCTGAGCCCACAGGAGAAATTCGCACTATCGTCGGGGGTCCAGCTTGCGGGGGTGACTCTCAAGCTTCAAGAAAGGCATACGCCCGAAAGGCGTCCAAAGAACCCCAGCAGATCTATTGGCTGGAACAAACGTCCAACTCTTCGAAAGCTAACCATCCCCCAATTTCTTTCACCCTCGAAGATGCAGCGGGAATTCATTTCCCTCATGAAGATTCCATCGTAGTCACACTGAAGGTATCAAATTATCTGACTCATCGAATTATGGTGGATACAGGTAGCTCGGCCGATATTCTGTATTTGGAGGCTTTCGACAAGATGGCACTTGCCAGAAACCTCCTCAAGCCAGTATCGACCCCTCTTGTCGACTTTGGAGGAGAAGTGGTGACACCTGAAGGAAGTATCGATCTCCCAGTCACCTTTGGGGAGAGTCCAGCGAAGACCACCGTCTTCGTAAACTTCCTCGTCGTAGATCGAAAATCAGCATATAACGCCATCTTGGGGAGACCATCACTAACTAAGGTTGGAGCGGCCTTGCACCCATCATATTTATGCGTTAAATTTCCGACCCCAAATGGCATAGGGGTCGTGCGAGGAAGTCAGCAGGAGGCACGATCCTGTTACCAGATAGCCCTCCAAGATCGAAAAAAGGCTCAAGCGACGCCTGTCATGGAAATAGTTCAAGGTTCATCCGACGTGCTCGCCACCGCGTTGGATCCAAGAGAAAGTGCTCTGAAATCAGGAACTCCAGGGGAGGAAACAGTGGCGATCCGCTTGACCGAAGACGACCAGTCTAAGATCGTGTACATCGGTTCCTCCTTAAACAGTATCCACCGCGAAGATTTAATCCGTTTCCTCACTGAATACCAGGACGTGTTTGCTTGGTCTCATAAAGATATGCCGGGCATCGATCCTAATGTCATCGTACATCGTCTCAACATTGACCCAAAGCATAAACCCGTACATCAGCGTCAACGTGCCTTCACTGCAGAAAGACAAATGGCGATCAAAACTGAAGTTGAGAAGCTGCTCGCGGCAAATTTCATAAAAGAAGTTGACTACCCACAGTGGGTCGCCAACGTAGTTCTCGTCCGGAAAGCTAATGGCAAATGGAGGATGTGCGTCGATTATTCAGACTTAAACAAAGCATGTCCCAAAGATAGCTTCCCGACACCACGAATCGACCAGTTGGTCGACTCGACAGCTGGACACGCCCTCCTCAGTTTTATGGATGCTTACTCTGGTTACAACCAGATTATGATGCATCCACCTGATGGCCAACATACTGTCTTCATCACAGATCGAGGACTATATTGATACCAGGTAATGCCGTTTGGTCTCAAAAATGCAGGGGCCACTTATCAGCGTCTTGTCAACAAAATATTCGCTGCTCAAATCGGTAGGAACATGGAAGTTTATGTTGACGATATGCTTGTGAAAAGCATCGATGAAAATGACCACATTCCTGATCTTCGAGAAGCCTTTGATCTGATGAGGAAGTATCAGATGAAATTAAATCCAGAAAAATGTGCGTTTGGAGTATCTGCAGGGAAATTTCTTGGGTTCATGGTTGGCCAACGCGGAATTGAGGCGAATCCCGAAAAGATTAAAGCACTGATAGAGATGAAATCCCCAGTGACTCTGAAGGACGTTCAGCGTCTAGCTGGTCGCATCGCATCATTGAACAGGTTCATCTCGCGAGCATCCGACAAGTGCCTGCCCTTTTTCAAACTCCTTCGTGCAACAGCCAAGTCTGATTGGAAGTGGACACCTCAATGTGAAGAAGCTTTTCAACAACTGAAGCAATATATGAGCGCTCCCCCCATTTTATCTAAGCCTGTGGCGCATGAGCAACTCATTCTTTATTTATCTGTGTCTTCCACGGCCGTTAGTGCCGCTTTAATAAGAGAAGATTCCGGGGTACAAAGGCCCGTTTATTATATCAGTCGAGCAATGGTTGATGCAGAAACTAGGTATTCTGATTTGGAGAAACTGGCCCTAGCCTTAATCACGGCAGCTCGAAAACTGCGACCATACTTTCAAGCCCATGCCATTTTAGTACCAACAAATCATCCACTACGTCAAGTCCTTCAAAAGCCTGAGGCTTCCGGGCGCTTAACTAAATGGGCGGTCGAGATCAGCGAGCATGATATTTCATTCTGTCCTAGGACCGCAGTCAAAGGCCAGGCCGTGGCTGACTTCATCGCCGAATTTACATATTCTTCTGAAGATAGCGTCATGACCAGCGATCAACCTCCTTGGTCGCTCTTCGTGGACGGGTCGTCACGGGCCAGTGGCAGTGGAGCGGGCCTGATTTTAGTGGCTCCAGACGGGTCGCATTTTCAATACGCTCTGCGTTTCGAATCACGCGTCTCCAATAATGAAGCAGAATATGAGGCCCTTATTGTTGGCCTCGAGCTAGCCGTTGTCCTCGCAGTCCAGAATTTGATAATTCATAGCGACTCCCAGCTCATTGTCAACCAAGTTCTTGGCGAATTCGAAACCAAAGAAGAAAGAATGGCCTTATACAAGTCTCGTGTCCTCATCATGTTCGCCAAACTGAAGACTTACAAAATATTCCATATCCCTCGCGAGCAGAACCAACTTGCCGATTCCTTGGCAAAACTCGCTTCTGCACCAGAATCAGAACTATCACATTCGATCCCCATCGAGCACCGTCAACACTTGAGTATCGACCAAGTAACTCCCGAACAAGTTATTTCGATACAATCGTCTCCATGCTGGATGGATCCTATCATCCTTTATCTCAGAGATGGATACCTACCAGAAAACAAGAAAGCTGCAAGACAAATTCAGCTTCGAGCTGCCAGGTACACCTTACAAGATGGAATCTTGTTGCGAAAAAGCTTCTCCTTGCCTTATTTGAGGTGTCTTCACCCAGAAGAAGCACATCGTGTTCTAGATGAAGTACACCAGGGGGCATGTGGTAATCATCCCAGGGGGCGATCTCTAGCATATAAAGCGATGAGGCAAGGATATTATTGGCCTACTATGAAAGCAGATGCCATAGAATTTTCTAAAAAATGCGACAAGTGTCAACGATATCAACCTATACCTCGCGTACCGTCTGAGCGGATGACCCCAGTCGACAGCCCTTGGCCTTTTGCTCAGTGGGGGATCGATATCATCGGTCCCTTACCTATGGGAAAGGGACAGAATAGGTTCGCGATCGTGGCGGTTGATTATTTCACCAAATGGGCCGAGGCAGAACCATTAGCCAAAATTACTGAAAAACAAACTACTAAGTTTATGTGGAGAAATATTATATGTCGCTTCGGACTTCCTCATACTATAATTACCGATAACGGAACGCAGTTCGACAACGCAGCCTTTGATGAATTTTACGACAAATGGAAAATACGTAATCTCCGCACTTCTCCATATCATCCACAGGCGAATGGGCAGGTCGAGGCAGTGAATAAAATTATAAAGCATCATTTAAAGACCAAGCTAAGTGAATGTAAAGGGGTGTGGCCAGAACTTCTTCCAGAAGTGTTATGGGCCTATAGAACCACAGCTTGTACATCGACAGGTGAAACTCCTTTCTCCTTAGCATTTGGTGTTGACGCAGTGGTACCAGTGGAAATTCAAGTGCCCTCATATCGGATCGAACAGTATGATCCCGCGAGCAATCAGGAAAATATCCGACTTCATCTCGATCTCTTGGAAGAGCGAAGAAATGCTTCCCAAGTACGAGTGGCAGCATATCAACAACGTATTGCTCGTTATCGAAATGCAAAGGTTCGACCTAGATCCTTCCAGTTCGGAGATTTGGTTCTAAGGCAAAATCTTGGAGTTCCTGTTCGTTCATTGGATCCGAATTGGGAAGGCCCGTATCGGGTTATTAGGGTTGTGCGACCCGGTACTTATTATCTTGAAGACATGCACGGGAAGCCTGTACGTCGCCCTTGGCACGTGGAGCATTTGCTACGATACTACCCTTAGATTCGATGTAGTTTATTATAGCATTTTATGAATAAAGTAAAAGATATCTTTTGGCCGCTACTCCATTTATATGGACCTGAATAGCCCTGAAGAGAGTGCTTACACATCCTCTTGGCCAATTACCTACCTTTGGTAGGACTGAAATCATTACTAGTTGGTTGCTTTTCCATTTACATGGACCTGAACAGCCTCGAAGAGAATGAATACCATCTCTTGACCAACCTTCTGCCCTTGGTAGAACTAAAATCTCAATCGATAGATCAGTCTATCTCAACGCGGACATGGTCGTACGACCCCCGGATTGAGTCTAATTCATTTTCATGAGTTAGTTGCTCACGACTGGTGTAAGGAAGGATCACACTCCGGAATGCGAGCACCGTAGCTCGAGCCCGAATCAGCCATACACCTTAATCGCGAGCACCACAGTTCGTCATACACCCTAAATTGCGAGCAGTGTAACTCGTGCTCGGATTAAGGGTTCGCATTCACTGATGACTCGATATGAAGTCAACTTGGGGGTCTCAATCGTTTGGCCGCAACGAACCCCCAGATTGGGCACATTCTCGTTGCAACAAGGCATTCAGTACAAGGAAAAGAAAGTAAGCAAAAACGAGAAGGCATTCATTGCGTGAAAAGGAAAAGGCAACGAGGACAATACTTCCAAAAATATTTTTTCTTTTCTTTCATTAATGATAAATGTTTACGATATCCATTCACGAATACAAGAGAGGAAAACAAAGAAAATTAATCCCTTAGAGGAGCTGCGCTCTCAATTTCAGGGCCCATTTCTGGAGCTTCGTCAACCTGAGTGGCTTCAGTCACCTCGTTCTCAGCAGCAGCCTGCTCTTCGGCAGCAATGGTGGTCGCGACTCGACCGAACTCCCCCATATCAAAGGATGGGATCATTCGTTGCACTACTCTTAGCGCAAAGTCGCGACCAGCATCATACGACTCGTACCTTTCGTCGTCATATTGCTGCGAAGAACGGAACTCGGAAATTGCCCGAGGCCCTTCTTCCGAGAGCATTTTCGCAAGGGCGACTCTCTCCTCGTCCCAGTGGATCGAGTCGTCTTTAAGCTGCGCGAGAGCGTTGCGCTCCTTGGTTAGGTTGTCGTAGGCCTCCTTGAGCTGCGACCTAGCCTCCGCAAGTCGCTCCTCCAGGGAGATCTTGTCTTGGCGAAAGATCTCCTTCTCTCTCTCCGCCTTCTCCTTCAAGTCGGCGAGTTTCGCGAACTTATTATCCAGAGTTTGGTACCTTTCGGTCAACACCTGGACTTTCTCTATGAGGATTTTTATCTCCTCATCTTTCTTGGAAATCACAGCCTCACGGGATTTGAGGAGTTGATCTCGCCCCAGGACCGCCTTCTCCAAAGCAATCCTTTTTTCATCTGCCTCGTCTATTACGCGGCGAGCGGCGACGATGTCTCGCTTCGTCCGCAAGATGAGGTCTAGTCCCTGCAAACAAGAAGATGGATGAGAAGAAATACTTAAAACACCAAAATAATAAAGTTTTTGGGTTAGTAGGTTCTACCTGAGCCATCCTCATCCCTGCCTCAAGGAAGAGGCTCTCGGGGCCTGGCTCGGGAAGAGAGCCGAAGGATTGAGGTGGGACATTCTCGAATAAGAATTTACAGATGGGGTGGAGATGGCGAGGAACAGAATACGTTCCACCACCGGAAGGTTGGGCAACGATCAGCCCAGACAGCTCGCGAGGAGGAGCCGTCGCCTCGCGAGCAGGTCCCTGCTCGGTAGCAGGAACCAGCTCGCGGGCAGGAGCCATCTCTCGAGGCTCCGTGCGCTCACAAGCCTCCTCAGCTGGGGGACAGCTGGACCCTACCCCATCCGGGGAGTTGTCAGCGATATTGATTACTGGCGGCCCGGGCGCGACCGCCAGTGAAGGATTAGCGGGCCCTGCTGGAGCCCCCCCCACCTTGCTCGCGAGAGGAGCAGGCTGATCGCTACCCTTCTCGGTGGATGGGTGAGATGGACCAGCAGATGTTTTCTTCTGCCTCTTAGAGCTCGTGCCCTTCAGCCGGGGCAGCAAACCTCTTTTTTCTCCAACTTGCGTCATCTCGACTTCTCTTACAGGTATTAAGCCCGCTGCTGCAAGGCGAGGTGGAGACAAGCAAGTCTCGACGTGCCTATCACCAATAGGCACCTTGTACACCTTTACGATTTTTTCGTTGATCCCCCCTTTCAAGTTCGGTTTTCTCAAGGCCGGGATACCTGCGAGCACAAATATGGGTCAGATGGAGAAACCTTAAAAACCTTTTATTGAAGAAACGGATCACAATGCGGGACTGCCTACCTTCACAGAAAAAACGATTTACTCTTGGGCCCCTGGAAGAAGCAAATTCCCAATTTTCAGATGCGTAAAACCAACGCTTCCTCCAGTCGGGATAATTCGATGTGGGCTTCCCCAGCACAAAGTTATCCCGGTGCCAATAACATAGATAGTACCAGCCTTCGCTGGAGGGTGCCTTCTTCAAGCGGAACATGCGGAGGAACTCATCAGCTGTAAGCTCCCCGTTCCCGGCCTGAGCCCAAAGGACGAATGAGCTTAGGACCACCCTCCATCCATTCACAATAAGTTGCCCGGGGGTAATTTTATAACACCGAAGTACATCCCGGATGAAGGGATGGAGGGGAAGGCGAACCCCCAGAATGAGTTGATACTCATAGAAGGCCACACACCCTGGGGGAGGGGAGTCTGGCGTCTCTCCGTCTCTGGGTAACCGGAGATCGACTGAGTCAGGGATCGAAAATCTCTCCCGTAACTCCAGCAGCCAGTTCTCCGATAGAATGGAGGGATATCCGGCCGCTGTATACTGACCTGCCGGAACCCTTGCGTTACTAGAAGCAGAGGATTCCGGGGTAGCATCTCCTAAAGGAACGGTACTCTCCTCAGAAGCCATGGGATATTCAAAAAAAAAGGAAGAAGAAATAGAATAATGGAAAAGGAAAGAAAGAGCACCAAAGGGGATCGAGGAAGACACCAAGGAGCTCCGGAGGAAGATGATGGAAAAAGCAAAGGAGGATTCTGAAATTTCTGTGAAAATCAGAAGATATGGTGGACTCCGTATATTTATAAGCAATCATTCCGCCGTATATGGTAGCACGTGGCGATCTTTCGTTCGGCACAGCACTCAAGCAGGCACGCCCATTAAATACTCGGACACGTGGCGAGCGCCTCTTCATTTCCTGACTGCGGAAAGGCTGGCGCTCATTAATTCCAGCCTAATCATGTACGGTGTCTCGGTGAAAGCAAGAGGCAGCCGCGCATGACATCAAGTAAGTCCTTTCCTTAAGGATTCTTGGCGGCAAGGACTTCGGGGGCATCTGTTATAGGCAAAATGGTGGAGATAAGATTTCACGTGGAAATGTCCATTCGACTCTCGAGATCATCTGATCGAGAGTCGAATATTGGACAAGTGCGGGACGCCCATTCGACTCTCGAGATCATCTGATCGAGAGTCGAATATTGGACAAGTACGGAACGCCCATTCGATTCTCGAGATCATCTGATCGAGAGTCGAATATTGGACAAGTACGGAACGCCCATTCGACTCTCGAGATCATATGATCTAGAGTCGAATATTGGACAAGGGCGGGACGCCCATTTCGACTCTCGAGATCATCTGGTCAGGAGTCATGGATGGTCAAATACGGAAAACTAGATTCGCGAGCAGACCTTCTCACAAGTCGTTGAAAGATATTACACCCAAAATATGTACTTGGACTCGCGACCACATTTTAACCTGCGAGCAGCTTTACTACGGGCGTCTCCTTCCTTTTCGGAGGCCATGACTCCCAGCTACGGGCGTCTCCTTCCTTTTCGGAGGCCATGACTCCAACTATGGCTTCCGGCCGGATCCAGCCGGATTGGAGGGATTACCATCTAGGGGCGTGATTGTTGGAATAAATCATTGGGTTGGATCTGACTAAAAAGATAGGATCTTATCCCACGAAATCAGCGGATTCTCAGTATCGTGTGCGACATCAACGGGATTTCGACATCTCACGTAACAGATTGGATTGCTTCAGATCTATATAAGGGGATGGCTCCATTGAAGAGGAGGTACGTACTCATCATTCAATCTTGATCCCGTTTTGCTTGGCTTCTCTTCTGTGGCCTAACTTAAGCGTCGGAGGGCTAACGGCTGGTCCCCAGCCACCCTTATTTGCTGTCTTACTTCAGGTCTGGTGGTGGAAATCCCTGTTGGAGCGGAGGAGAAAAGCCGGAGGATCTCATTACAAAATTTGACATTAACAGAAGCTATCCAATCAGATGACTGCGTTATCATGTTAAGTTTTCTGTAGTGATAAAGAGGTGCATGATCGGCGTGGAGATATCGGAAGAGATCCATTCCATATGTCCACTGGAAATATATGCCCAACCACCTGCAGAAGAAATGTCATGGGCAGTAAGCCACATTCATCCCTCACCCGGGTTAATCTTTATTACTGAAAATATTGCTAAAAGCCCTATATAGACTGCATAACACCGGCGGTGCTAAAAAATATCGATGGCCATTTGCAAGAGCTCCTGCTACAACAAAGCAAGAAACCCTGACCCCATCAGCGCTCTTAGAACTAGGCAACACAATTGTTGATAGCCAATATGCTAAGAACCCCACTAGTTCACAAGTCGGAGTAAGCTCATTCAGATTATGAAACTTCTGTTCGAAATGCTCCCTCATTAAGGCTTAGTCTTCGGGCAAGATCTCATACTCTTCATAATCAATGCTGCAAGAAGAAAGAAATGCCCATGTAAGAAGCAAAGCAACAAAAGCATGAAAAAAGCAAAGTACGAAAGAAAGTATAAAAAAATGTTACTTCATCCTCTGGCTAAAGTAGATCAACAAGTCGTCGTAATGAATCTTTGCAATGTTGTCGAACTGCGACAACTCAGCAAACAACTCCAGACAAGCCTTCGAATGATAAGCATCTCTAGGACTCTGTTGAGCCTCCAATTTATACATTTGTCGACTCATTACATCACATTATATGCATGGTTTTCATGTTTAAAGACTAATCTAATACATGTTTTGTGATTATAGGAATGAGAGGAAGATTTCACCAATTCATGGTTAAAAGAGTCACTTTGTATGCATTGAAGATCAATAGAACAAGTGCCAAAAGGTGGAGGAAAGAAGCAAGAAAGAAAGAGAAGAGATAAAGAAGAATATTTGATTTTTTTGCCTTAGACCTGTCTGTAGACCGGTCGCTAGACCGGTCGCCAGATAGGTCGACAGACAGGTCTACAGTGTATTTTTGGACTGTTTTTTCTTCTTAAACAGTGTATTTTTGGACTGTTTTTTTCTTCTTAGACCGGTCGCCAGACCGGTCAAAGGTGCTCCAGAAACTCCGATTTTCAAGGCCAAGTTTTCAAATTGCGAGAGGACTCCGTGGATTCTCGAAGTTTTCAAGTTGGTTTGAGATTTCTCTTATAAAAGGCCACCTCCACTCTCTTCCTAAGGCATCTAGCAACGTGGGGAGCAATGAGATCAAGACCTAGGAGGCTTCCTAGCCTCCTACAACTAGTTTTCTTCTTCTTCTAGTTCTAGTTTCTAGTTTTTAATGTTTTCTTTTAACTAACCTCTTAGCTAGAGCTAAGAGGTGAAGTTTGTAGTTTGTTTCAATGCTTTAATTCGTTTCTCCAAGTACCATTTACTTTAATTTTGGATTTTCAAGTTCTAGGTTGAATAAAATTTGATTTTTTAGAAGTTTTGTGAGAGTTTGTGTACTCCGGACATGAGTTCCTTGCAATTCTCTGAGATTACCATGATTGGGTTATTTGAATTTGAATTGTAGTAACCCTTGAGCATGCCATAGTCTCTTGACATGGCTGTTACTCCGAAGGCTACAAGTTCAAGTTCTATGTGCTTCATTAGAACTAGAAATCTGATTTTCAGATTTAAGTGGGATTGTTGTGCTTGAATGTTATATCCTCCAATTAGATGAGAGATAGGACTTTGATTCTAATTGTGTTGTACTTGGATGAATGGATTGGCATTGGACTACTACAAGTGGATCCTTGATGCTCTAGTTCTTCTTATTTTCAGATTTTCCTATTTCATGTGAAAAACTATTTTCCTAAACTTCTTAGATTCTAGTTATTAGATTAGTTGGAATTGTTTTCCTCTTTCCCTGTGGATCGACCTCGGTCTTACCGAGATTTATTACTACATCGCAGCCTTACACTTGAGGCGAGCGAACAGACTCTCAAGCCGAGACGAAGACAGCTCTTCATCAGTCGGGATGTACTCCTAGTCAACCATCATTCGGAGATCCCATAAGGTTATGCTCATCTCTCCATCTGGAAAGTGGAATGAATTGGTGATGGAAGACCAGTAATTCAAGAAGCTTCAAAGAATTGTTGGATTCTGGAGAAATGTTCAGAGTTCGCATCAATAGCCTAATACAGGCCGACTTGTTTTAAAACTCTCTCGTGGCGGATCAAAATCTCTTTTGCCCACGGATCATAACCAACTCGCTCGTTCAAATGGCCTCTCGTACGGAAGCTCCTCGTCGCCCACATCGTCATCTTGTCCATATGCCGAAACCTTTGCTGCACTGTCTCAAAATAATGGATTGGAGAAGGAGCGTGAAGATCACAAGTAGGCGCAAGGAAAACCATTTCTCTTGGGAGACCTACCCGCTTCTCTCTCCCATCATCAACCAGTAAGGTAGTCAACAACTGCTCAGGGGCAGATGTCCACCTCTCAACCCCGTAGAACTGAAAAAGGCCTTGAACGTTGGACAATTCGATACTTGGGAAGGGCATGTGCCTCGTAAGAGATTTTTCATGCATGATGACTCGGTCGATATAGGGGTTTACGATGGAGAAACCTCACATTGTGATGATTTTGTTTCTATTCCAGCCGATCTTCATCCGGTCATTCTTCAGATCAACGAGCTGCAGCGATCGCTCCACCTGGTCGACTTCCTTAGCCGGCTTCTTACCTCAATTCCATCTCTTCCTCTTCTTCTGACTTTCCTGATCATCCCTGAAATGTTGGACACACGCACTAGAAGGACCTGCCTCAACGACGTTTGAAGCATTAGTGAACTGACAATACTAGGCTGACCATTCCTCTTTAGTCACTTGCGTTGGAGGCTCAGATGTGGTTTTATCCACGTAGATACACAGTAACACTTCATGAGGAAGCTGCCTAATACGATCGGAGAAATCCTTCACTTTGGATTCGATTGTCCCAAAGGAATGCGAGCGACGTTCTACCGAGGACGGATCGGCAATATCTTCAGCCACCCTCTTCTTCCCGCATTGCGCAGATGAAGAACTAGAAACTTGCAATCCAAAAGCTTCACCGGAAGACCTTGCTGTTGTCGCCATGATTCACTACAACACATAAACAAAAGAACATCAGATGGAAGACCGTCGCATACAATAAACGATGCAATAAGGTACTCATTGAAAGAAACAAGATAGCATCATCCAATCATGGATCGCACACACAAAACAAATCACACAAATAAACACACACATAAAATCACGACCCACAGGAGCATGGGAACGACAAAATTTGAGCGCACATTCGACAAACAAGCGCTCACATGTTATAAGCGCAGTAAATACAATGATAATCCCACATATACGTTCGGAGCACGTACGAATCCACACCAACCCAAATTATGCACGTGCACCCACTCGAAAGTGCACATCATAAAGCCGTTTAAATGAGCAGTTGCAGGCCATAAGAGACCAAAGAAAAGCAGCCTATTGCAGGCCCAAGGCACTAAGTTCCAATCATGCTCGAATTTTAAGCAATTTGCCGCAAACGGTGTGAATTTGACTGAGAAACGGAGCTAAAAATGCAATTTCTTCACCAAGAGCAAAGGGGAGGCCAAAATTTAAAATTTTAGCTAAGTGTTGGGCTAACATGCGCCCAAGGAGGAGCCCCAAGCACATGTGACGCCTCACATGCGCCCAAATCCACAAATGTTGGGAATGCAAAACACATTATGTAAGGCCCCAGGCGCATGTGCATACTGACATGCGCCCAACCTAAATGAGGAAGGAGAATAAGTCTGAATTGTAATGCACCAGGCGCATATGGATCCTCACATGCGCCCAACTCCTAGTTGCAGAAGGAAAGCAAGTTCAAGACAGTGCTTTGGGCACATGCCCAGAGCTACATGCGCCTGGGACATGTGCCCACCCCTTTATAACATTTCACATGCTCTCGAGAGGAAATCCTTCACTGAGAAAAAAAAGCAACTAGAAGCCCACATGCGCCCATAAAAAGATCACATGCACCCAAGGCTCCAAGAAATGCTCTCTCACCTAAGAAAAAATTTACTTCTTTAACTCAAAAAATGTAGAAATGACTCAGTGAGTCCCCTATTTATACTTGAGCCTGGGGACCGGTGCATCGCACTGGCCTGACGTAAGCATCCAGTGTAGCGCACCGGAGGGGCACTTGTTGGGGCTCAAATTCGCACCCATTATAAAACAACATTCATTGGTTCATCTACGATGATTCGGATCAGTTTCGAGATCGAGAATACCCAAAAAATGCCAGTGCAACCCTAACCACGCGGAAGCAGCCAAAACCTGTAAATAGCATTTCGGAGCAGAACCGGACATGCGGGTCACCGTCAAATGATCCAAAACACCCTGAAACCCTTAACCTTCAGGTTTCAAAGTCGCACGATGCATATCTTTACCTGCGCACACCAAAAAGCGTTTTGCCCCTGTTTGGAGCTGACTAAAAGGGTCTGAAAGCCTATAGGTACCATTTCGAAGCAAAATTGGACATCCGTAACAATGCCAAATGATCCGGAATGCCCGGACAACCTCAACTAACCAGTTTGAAGTACTTACAGTACATATTTCCATGTGCACGCTTCCCGAAACAATATTCATATGCAAAGAGCTGACCCAGAAGCTCCAAATTGGTAAGGAACTACCAAACTTCACAGCAGATGGCCATCGATACCCCACCCCATTCATTCAGGAGGTCGATCACGGCTTAAAAGTTGCTTGGCGTCAGTGACTTCGATCCCCAAAAGAGTAGCTGTCCTCTGGAGGCCACCGCCGGAGCCCAAAACCTAAAATATTCTAAGTATGAGAAATGCATGCACACACCACATGCGCATGAGAGCCCCTCTTTTGATTTGAGAAAATCATAAAAATAATAAAAATCGAAAACATGCTAAGTGTGAGCACATGCGCCCACTACAGAGGGCACATGCGCCCACTACAGAGGGCACACATGCGCCCACCTCCTTGCTCATGCGCTTGCTTCCCCTCACATTCACCTACATGCACATGCGCCCAAAAATGTCGACCCGATTAACTACCTAATAAACCTGCTATAAATAGTACTTTCATTTGCTGAGAGGGGTGGGAACTGCATCATCATTGCCAGAGCACTCTGCAGAAGTAAAAATCCTCGCTGGATCCCCTCGCCGAATAGGGATTTCTTCCGCCGGAGGGAGAAAATTCAAAATCCCCCAAGTCACTGTTGAGCTCTTAAATGTGCATATTCTAACCCCATTTTATCACTAACTATGCTTAAAATACATGATTAAAGGCTCAACTAATGCATGGTTTTGTGGTTATAGGAATAAGAGAGAGCATTCATCGATTGAAGACTTAAAGACACTATTTACAAGCATTGAAGATCACAAGATCAAGCATCGAAGGATGGAAGAAAGAAGCAAAGGAGAGAAGAAAGAAGACAAAAATACACTGAAGACCGATCGTCTGATCGGTCGTCCATAGCCCAGGACCGGTCGTCCGACCGGTCCGAACACTCAACAGAAGGGGCCATGCTGCATATCTTGTTAGACCATCCACAACCGGTCGTATGACCTGTCGTCCGCTGCTCAGACCAGTCGTGCGATCGGTCCTTGAATTAAATTTCTAGGTTTGAATTTCTGAAAAACTCATTGGACAGTTTTTACATTTTTGAGACCGGTCGTGCTACTGGTCGTCCAGGAGCTCAGACCGATCGTGCGACTGGTCATCTGCATAACAGAACTTGTCCGTGAAGCTCCGATTTTCTCTGCGCAGTCCGGGATTTCTGCATTATTCTATAATAGGGGACCTAGGGCTTCTTCCTAAGGCATCCTAGAGGAGATTGAACACGGTGGGAGACAACGGAAGTCGGATTTGGAGTTCTACAACTCCTCCTAATTTGTTCTTTTAGTATTATGTTTTGTTTAGTTATTTTCATGTTTCCTTGGATCATGAATCGCTAAACCTCTTAACTAGGGCTAAGAGGTGAAGCTTGTAGTGAATCTAAGATGTTTCAATTCATTTGATTTGGTTTCAAGTTGGATTATTAGTGAAGAACAATGGTTTGAAGTTTTAATAAAGTTCTAAGTAGTTTTTCTTAATCTTATGATGGCTCATGGATGTTTAGAAGAATTGCTTGAGTTCTTAATTATTTTGAGCTAGTCTAGACCTGTATGATCCGAGGAATTGGATTCAATACGCTCTAGATCTATGATCCTCATGTGGGAGCTTCACACCGAAAGTTCCATTTTTCTAAAATTATGGATTATGTGAGATTGTGTATGTGATTTGGATCAAGTTCAAATCATGATCTAATTATGCTTAGTGATAGAGTTTAATGATGATTATGGTTGTGATCTTAACCTATTGGAATTAGGATTGACCTATGCAATTGAGTGTGCTCAAGTCCTAGCTTGAATTGAGAGAATTATGTGCATGAATCACACATATGACAGATTGTTTGTTTTAACTGCTCCATCGTCCGGCTAGATAGGACTTAATTTCGATTCTAATTGAGAAAGTGAGAAACCACATCGAATTGAGCATCAAGGATTGCTACAAGTGGATCCTTGAACCCCTAGTGCCTTTTTATTAATTGATTACCTTCAGTTTAGTTCAAAATTGTTATATTCATCAAATTACTAAAATTCTGCTAGTTAGCTCTTCAATAGAAACTATTAGAAGTGTTTTGTGATTTCCTACACAAGTCCCTATGGATCGACCTCGGTCTTACCGAGATTATTACTACATCGCAACCCTACACTTGGGGAAGTGAACAGTCACATAGTGACATGCGCCCACTCCTTTGAGTTTTAGGGGAGAAAATTTAAAATCCATAAAACTAGCGAAGTCCCCATGGACATGCGCCCACTCTTTAAGAGGCCGGAAAGTGAGAAAATTCACTAGTATAAATCCCTCATACGCCCATTGTTGAATACCGGGCGCATGTGCAAATGACATGCACCTGGATCCCTCTCTCTCTCAACCAAGTTAGGCCACATGCGCCTGAGGAGGGGCTACATGCGCTCACCTCAGGGCACATGCGCCCACCATGCAATCCACAATCCACCCCATGCGCCTGGACGCTGATGGAGAGGCGGGACTGTCTGAGGTGTGGCCCGCCTTCGATGTGGCTCGCCTTCCGATCAAATTGATGCACCTAGACACACGTCGATGTCCTCTTCCATCCCCCGGATCGGATTCACCAACGATCATTGTTAGATGGGCCAAATCACAGATTTAATAAAAACACCAACACTTGATCAAAATTACAAGCTCCGAAAATCCCTCCGGAAAAGTAGTAAACGGCCAAAATCAAGAGGAACTGGGTGGAATTTGACCGATCTAGAGAGAGAGACTTCTCTTCGTCATAACATAATACATCATAATGATGCACCGCAATGAGATTACTTGATCTCAGAATCCTCGAAAACCCTAATTGAGTGGTAAACAGGCCCATTACTTAGTCGTTTTCAGACCTGGGAAGTGCCTTGTTGGCTCAAAAATCGACTTACATTGAGCGAAACTAATCACGATCTCGAAAGCTAAAGCAAAGTTAATACTCTCATGCTACAAAACAATTGAGTTAAACACTCGGAGGATACTGATCCCTATCATCTATCAAAAATCGAAATAAATGAGTGCCTATCAGACCTGTTACCTAGCCATTCACAGGCATAAGAAATAGCCAAGCTAATCCATGGAACTTGAACTTCTCAGAGAAATAAAGCTCGACAAAGCTTCTCCCAACAACCCGATCGTTCGAAATATCGATTATTAACAGTAACATGATCGAATTAAAGAAATACATGAAGCAAATTAATCAAATCAAATGCATAATTCATCTGATACACCAAACATCAATGCAATCCTCTTACGAGCATGCATCAAGCATATTTAATTTGTATTGTACTCATTTGCATCCGTTGCATGAATCTTATTCATCCCGGATCGAGATACGAAACTAAATCAAAGGGACTATGGTTATCATCGAAAACCGCAATCAAGGAGTTCTGAAACATTTGAAATACTTCATCATTAAGATCAATTGATGTACGTCTCTTCGAAAGTGGGATCCGTCAGTTGAGTGGCTAAGGTAATGAGTGTCCTCCAGCAAGTCACCCATCCCAAACTAAGACGGTCACTGGTGTTCGCTCGCCTCAAGTGTAAGGCTGCGATGTAGTAATAAATCTCGGTAAGACCGAGGTCGATCCACAGGGAATTAAAAACAACTTCCAGACTATTCCAGCAACTTAGTTTGCAAAAGATATGAGGATTCAATTGAGTAATTAAACTAAAACAGTAACTTAATGAAAACCAGTAATTTAAGGTACTAAGGCATTCAAGGATCCACTTGTAGCAATCCCATGTCAATCCAATCAATCCAAGTATAGAGCACAACTAGATTTGAAGTCCTATCTCTCATCTAGTTGGAAACTAAAGCATTCAAACACATTCAATTCTATTCAAGTTGAACTTCCAAGTTCTAGTCCCATTCAACACACATAGATTTCAAAATCATAGCCTTCGGAGTAACAGCCATGCCTATGGACTATGGCTTGCTCAAGGGTTACCATAATTCGAAAACACCATATTATAATCTCAGAGAATTGCAAGGAATTCATGTCCGGAGCACATGAAATCTCATAAGACATCTCAAACTATCAACTTAAGGGACTAAAAGATTAAAAACCCAAACTTGAGTTGAAATTACTTGAATTTAAACTGAATCAAACATGGAAATTAGCTACAAGCTTCACCTCTCAGCCTTAGCTGAGAGATTCTAGCCGAGCATTGTCATACTACAACTAGAACTCATAATAGAAAGCATAAAAACTAGAAAAATCAGAAATTGGAGGGTTGCTGACGCTCCACGACGACTTCCATCCTCTCCCACGACCTTCCTTGGCTTCTATGATGCCTTAGGAAGAGCCCCTAGGTGTCCTTTTATAGTGTGGAAGGCCCTTGCATCGGAAACATCCAGAAATCGCGTAAGGTTATGCACTGCGCAGAAAATCTCGAAATTTTCCATCATTCCCAATTTCATTCTTCCTTTTCCTTTTTCTTTTACATTAGATAGGATTTTTAGAAATCCATATCTTTCGTTATTTTCTCATGGACAAGGATGGACAAAGTACCCCGGCTTGGTTCCTCAACACCTCAAATCTAAGTCTAGCCAATCCAAAAATCACATAATCCTTTCAAATCATGAAAATCGTGTAATGTGAACTAGGTGTAAAAGTGTTCAAATTTTCTATCAATCATATAAATAGGGGAATTCACATATAAAACCATTATATTAAGAGAAGTTCAAAGCTTGCAACATCACTCACTTCGTATCTCCTCCTCTCATACTCATATCATCTTGAATGCATAGAAACAACGTTTTCCAAAAGAGTTTTGAATTTTAGAAAAATCGAAAATTTTCTACATAATTGCTCGAAATGTCACAAAAGCTAGTAAATTCATCTAAGGAATCTCACCCCCCAACCAAAATCTTACATTGTCCTCAATGTAATAAGATATGCAATATGCATGACATGAGAGCAATGACATAAAACAAAGGAGAGTGAGAACGAGAGTACCTGAGGTAGCAAGTTAATCAATTCTAGCATCTTCCATTGTCTCAATGAGACTTATTCAATCCTAAATGCAGAAACAAATCCTAACCTACCTACCTACCTTTGATTAGTCTGATTGACTATATGATCAAATTTGAGCAGGATCTTCATGAATTTCAATAGGTTTCTCATGAGGACCATCCAAAGTCCTGCTCGAATGTATACATAGGTGCGTTTCTTCATGAAGGTCCAATCATAGTGTGCACCACACGCATGTAAGGAGGAGATAAGAGCAGCAAAAAGATATCTCCTCAAGTTCTGAATTGGGTTGTAATTGATTAAAAACGGGTCCTCCCAATCAGAATTTTGAATGGGTTGAAGAACCCATGATGGTGGAGAGACATTCATTAAGGATTTTTCAGTTTGGGTTGTCTCCTCCACAAATTCAGAATTGCACAGTGTTTCCACAAATAATGGTAAAGAGTGTAAATCAGTGGAATGGTGTTCTTCAGGCACTGACACCGTGTCTAACAAACTATCCAACTCCTTAATCATCTCATCATCTAGATCATAGGGGTGGGTCATGCATTCCTCTAGGAAATCGAGAGAGTCGGATGAAGGGTTCTTGTTCTCCCTAAGTGATTGAGAAAATTCTGTTTCAAGGGTAAGGAATTCCTCCTCTATAGAGGGGAGGTCTTCCAAAGAAAAATTTTCAGATTCAGTGGTAAGCACATCATCTAGCATTGGTTGATCTTTTGAAATTTCAGATTGTGCCACCCCATCATCCAAAGAAGAAGAATTTTCAACCCAAGGGAGTTCTTCCACAATAGAATCCGGCATGTGTTGTTGGTGGAAGGACTCAAAAATATCGACTTCGGCCATCTCTCTAGCAAGAATATCTTCCGGTGACTCAAAAACATTCGGCCCTTTGGAAGAAGAAATCATGGACTCACAATCATCCTTCAAACCCTCATTGTAGGCAATCAAACTATCACTTTCAGATTTTGTAGATTCCTCGGGTTCGTCAACCGTCCTTGAAATCTCTTCATCATTCAAATCGGAATAGCTAAAAGAGATAGTTGATTCACCATAATCAATGGTAATGGTGGGATCACTGAGATCTACATCCCCTAAAAGTTTAGTCATCAAATCGGAAGAGGGTTGGGCTTGGATAGCCACATCCTCCTCTATGTTGGGGATTAATTCGGTGTTCCCAATGTCGGGTTCAGGATTTTGAGATGGCGAGAGGTTTTGTATGCATTGCTCAGTTATTTCCATAAACTCTCGCAACGTATCCTCAAGAGTTCGTGTCAGTTGTGGATCATGAGAAAGAAACTCTTGAGGATAATTGTTAGCATCCATGGTTGGCTCATGTTCCATTGGACTAGAGGTGTAAGGACTCTCTCGATGAAGACCATACGTGTTATATGACGAAGACTGATAAGATGGTTGATAGGCATAACCATACAAGTGATCACGCAATGTCTTTACCGGTTGGTCATTACTCCCCTGGTCCTTTTTCTTATTCCTACCTCTAGTTAAACTTGGTGGAACACTCTTGTTATTTTCAACCCAGTAATCACGTAACGTCTTACGTTGGGGGGTAGTGGAGGTTGATTGAATCTCAAAATAATACTTATGCTTAAATTGGTTCCAATCATAAAGAGTTTTGATTCCATGGTCTGTCATCTCATCTTTCAAAAGGTATGCATAAGCACCACACTTCCAATCAGCCATAATGAGATTTTAAAGAGTTGGAACTACCCTAATCTAGAAAAAAGAACAAAAAGAAGGGAGATGGAGAGATTTTACCCAATAGAGCGAGATATATGTCAGCAACAATGTCCTACAAAATCCAACAAAAAATTGTTAGTAATCTAGAAAAAAAATCAGAAAATCTTCTTCTATAAAAACTGAAAATCCTACCTAACTAAGACTACTCTATAACTACTAGAACAATTAGAACCGTTTAACCTCTTCCCCGGCAACGGCGCCAAAAACTTGTTCGCTTCCCCAAGTGTAGGGTTGCGATGTAGTAATAATCTCGGTAAGACCGAGGTCGATCCACAGGGAAGGAAGTAAACAATTTAAACTATCCTAATAACTAGAATATTAAGAGGATTGTGAAATTGATTTTTAACATAAAATAGAAAATCTGATAGTGGAAAGATAACTAGAGCATCAAGGATCCACTTATAGCTCTCCTTAGATGCATAATTCACTATGGTTTCTCACTTTCTCAACTAGAATCGATATTAAGATCTATCTAGTCGGATGATAGAGCTGTTAAACCAAACAATCTGTCATATGTAAGTTCAATGCATAGGATTCACTCAATGTAGGCTGAGCTGAGCATGCTCAATTGCATAGGTCATTCCCCATTCCAAAAGGTTCAGTTCACAATCACAACCATCCTCAAGTCCTGTCACAAGACAAGGCTAGATCATGATTTGAACTTGATTCAAATCACATGCACAATTCATACATATTACAGAAATTCAGAAAAGTAGAACTTTGGTAGGAAGTCCCCACATGAAGATCATAATACTAGAGCACACTCCAATTCCTCGGATCATACAGGTCTAGACTGATGCAAACCAATTAAGAATTTAAGTAATTCTCCCAAACATCCATGAGTCATCATAAGACTAAGAAAAACTACTTAAAGCTTGTATAAACTTCAAACCATAGTTCATAATCATGAATACTAATCTTAAAACCAATAAAACGAATTAAACAATCTAAGAAAACTATAAGGTTCACCTCTTAGCTCTAGCTAAGAGATTAGCTAATGAAAAGCATATTAAAAACTAGAACTGGAACTAAGAAAAGGAAGAAAAACTAGCTGGAGGAGGCTAGGAAGCCTCCTATGACTTGAACTCCTTGCTCCCCACGTCCTTGGTTGCCCTGGAATAGAAGAGAGCACCTCCTTTTATAGTGTAGCAATAGTACAGCAACATAGCAGAATTTGTTTCGCTTGGTACGGCTTAACCAATGGTTGGATTGCCTTCAAAATTGATTTATAGCTTCCTTGTAATGTGATCTTCCTCATAGATGATTTAGATTTCCAAGATTATCCTCTGAATGGGACCACCAATCATATCACCGACCGCCTCTCAAAATCGCGCACTTCGGGTACCTTCAGAACCATTCATCTTGCTTTCAACACTCCGGAGTGTACAGATGTCGGATTGATCCCAAATTTGGAACATTAGTAGAAAACTCCCTCCTCTACATCATAGATGGATTAGATTGTCCAAAATGATCCCAAAATGTGGTCCGAAAATTAGAACAATTAGGGCTTTTATAAACTCTGCGCAGTTGGATCTTTCTAGATGGTCCATCTTTCTTCAACCAGTACGATCAAACCACAGATCCTTTTGATCTGAAACTTTGTGGTTATTCATATATGGATGTGGTCTAAAATATGGTAAAAGTAGATTATTCATATCATCAATGATGGGCCACCTGGACCGCCCCAGAGTGGAACAGCGAAATCTGGAACTTTCTGGACAGTTTGTATTGTTTTGGCCACCACGATCAATCCGTAGCTCCGATCGACACGAAACCACTTGGGTTAGATCGGCGTCGAGCTCCTCTTCGACATGGATGTGTTGGATTTCCAAATATCATTAAGATGTGCCCAAAAAACTGGTCCTAAAGATCAAAAACGGGAATGGCCTGCTGTCTGGAATCTGGAAGCTGAAATTCACATGGCCGACCAGTCAAGACCGGTCGGACAGGGCTGGCCGACTGGTCAAGACCGGTCGGGGCCTGTTCCAGCAGCTTTTGTAGAGGGCAGTAGTGTTGGCCGACCGGTCTTGACCGGTTGGGGCCTGTTTGGCCGACCGGTCTTGACCGGTCGGACCCCATTTTCTGCTTTATTTCTTCTTTCTTTTCTTTCCTTCTTTCTTCCTCATCCTCCTCTCTTTCTTCATCATTCTTTGGTCCACCTTGGGCCTTCATCAAAGGCTCCTAAATGTGCCCTTTTGGTTATCAATTGGGTAAAGCAACTCTCATTCCTACAACCACAAAACATGTATTTGATTAGTCTTTAAATCATGAAAATCTTGCATAATGAGTGATGAATTGGGGTTAGAATATGCACAATTAAGAGCTCAACACCGTTAGTGCCCCCTTAATAAGAAAAGATTCCGGGGTGCAGAAACTCGTCTATTATGACTGTCGTGCAATGGTGGATGCTGAAACTAGATACTCAGATATGGAGAAACTTGTTTTGGAATTGGTAGTCGTAGCACAAAAGCTACGGCCTTATTTTCAGGCCCATTCTATAATAGTACTTACAAATCATTCATTGAAGCAAGTCCTTCAAAAACCTAAAGTATCTAGGCGATTAACTAAATGGGCGAATGAACTTGGTGAACACGACATTACCTTCTGCTCACGAACTGCCATTAAAGCCCAAGCCATATCAGACTTCATTGCCGAATTTACGTATTTGACCCATATTCATGTTGAAGCAACTACCCCTCCTACTTCTGAAGATGATTCACCAGAAAATGAGCAAGTATCTTGGTCGTTGTACCCAGATGGATCATCTTGCTCCTCTAGCAGTGGAGATGGATTGATTCTAATCGCTCCTGATAGATCACTATTCAAATATGTTTTGTGCTTTGACTTTTTTGCCTCAAATAATGGAGCGGAATACGAAGCCTTAATAGTAGGTCTCTAATTAGTAAATATGCTCGTAATAAGGAACCTGCTCATCCACAGCGACTCACAGCTTGTTGTAAATCAAGTGCTCAACGAATTTGAGGTAAAAGAAGAGAGGATGGCTTCGTATAAATTCCAAGTATTAATCTTACTTGCTAAATTCAAAAAATATGAAATAATTCATATTCCTCGAGAAGAAAATAAGCTCATAGATTCTTTGGCGAAATTAGCTTCAGCACCAGAGTCCGATCTAACACGAGCTGTCCCTATCAAGCACATCTCTACCCCGAGCATCGATCAAGTCACTACAGAATAAGTCACTATAATGCAACTATCTCTATGCTAGATGGATCTCATCGTCCTTTACCTCCAAAGTGGAAAGCTCCCAGATGAAAAAAATCAGCCCGACAAATTCGCTATCGTGCTGCCAGGTACATCTTATAAGATGGCAAATTGTTACAAAGAAGTTTTACTTTACCATATTTAAGGTGTCTCCATCCAGAAGAAGCACAACGTGTTCTAGATGAAATACACCAGGGGGCATGCAGTAATCATCCCAAAGGACGGTCTCTAGCGTACAAAGCAATGAGACAAGGGTACTATTGTCCCACTATGAAGGCAAACGCCATCAAATTTTCCAAGAAATGTGACAAATGTCAACGATATTCTCCAGTTCCTCATTTACCAACTGAACAAATGACTCCAATGGATGGCCCCTGGCCTTTTGCTCAATGGGGAGTCGACATAATCGGACCACTACCCATGGGAAAAGGACAAAACAGGTTCAAAATTATGGGTCGAAACGGAACCTCTGGCCACCATCACCAAAAGTAAACTACTAAATTTATATGGAGGAATATCATATGCCGTTATGGACTTCCCCACACCATTATTTCTAACAACGAAAGACAGTTTGATAATGTCGCATTCTTCGAATTTTGTGAGAAATGGAAGATACGTAATATTCGAACTTCCCCATATCATCCTCAAGCTAACAGACAAGTAGAGGCGGTTAACAAGATTATCAAACACATCTGAAGACCAAGCTTAATGAATGTAAAGGTATGTGGCCAAAACTTCTGTCAGAAATTTTATGGGCTTACAGAACAACAACTTGTACATCAACAGGAGAAACACCTTTCTCTCTAGCATTTAGTACTAAAGTGGTTGTCCCGATGGAAGTCGAAGTACCCACTCATCGAGTAGAACATTATGAAGTAATGAATAATAAAGAAGGCTTAAAACTCCACCTTGATCTCCTAGAAGAAAGAAGGGACACATCTCGACTCCGGGCAGCGGCCTATCAACAGCGTATTGCCCGTTACCACAATTCAAAGATCAAACCCAGAGCTTTTTAGCTCGGTGATTTGGTGCTCAAACAAAATATCGAAATAGCCACTCAGTCACTGGATCCTAATTGGAAGGGCCCGTATTGAGTTATCAAAATCGTTCGACCAGGTACCTATTATCAGGAAGACATGCGAAGAAGACACCTACATTGCCCTTGGCACGTGGAATACTTATTTCGATATTTTCTATAAAGTATTCATGAAGTGAGCACGTGAATCATATTCGAATAAAGACAATTTTTTATTATTTTAGCTGATCAGCTATAAAACTTATAACTTGGTCGCTACTTCACTATGGACCTAAATAGCCCTAAAGAGAATACAAACGTTCTCTTGACCAAATCTTCTGCTTACTGCAGAGCCAAAGACTCAATTGATAGATCAGTCTATCTCCATGCGGATGTGGTCACCAAGACCTCCATTATTGAGCCCAACTCATTTTCATGGGTTGAGTAATCACATATTTAAGCATAAATCATTTCCATGAATTAAAAAAGAGAAGTCAAAATGATTCTTTTCCATTTAAGTTCATATGACCATCCAAATATAAAAACATTAAATTGTTTTCCATGAGAAGGAGAAAGAATAGATCAAGATTCAGTCGCTCATTCTTGAGCATTGCTTGGAGGAGGCGCACGACTCTCGACCTCTGGGTCAGTCTCAGGAACCCACACGGCTTCAGTAGCTTCTGTGACTTCATTAGCAGCAGCTGCTCTTTCTTCAGCAGCGACGACGGCATCGACCTTTTCAAATTCCTCCAAGTTGAATGTTGGAGAAATTCGCTGCATCACTTTTATTGCAAAATCGTGACCAGCGTCGTATGATTCGTATCGTTCATTTTTCATAAAGCTGCGAAGTATGAAACTCTAGAACCGCATAGGGACCTTCCTCAGGCACTATCTACCCTTTCCTCTTCCCAATGAATAGAGTCGACTTTCAGCTCCGTAAGGGCATCCTTCTCCTTCTCCAAGCTTTCGCTGACTTCTTTGAGTCGCGACTTGCTCTCTGCGAGCTGTTATTCTGAAGAGATCTTATCCTAGTGAAAGATCTATTTCTCCTTCTCGATCTTCTCCTTCATCTCAGCAAGTCTCGCGAACTTCAGATCCAACGATTAATACCTCTCGGTTAAGGCCTGGATCTTACCAATGAGGATCTTCTTCTCTTCATTTATCTTGGCAATTAAAGTCTCGCGAGCCTTTATAACTTGATCCCTCCCTTGGATCGCATTCTCCATGGCCTTCTTATTTTCTTCGGCCTCATCTATGATACGACAAGCAGCAATGATGTCACATCTCGTCCATATGGTAAGGTCCAAACCTTGCTCAAAAATTAAAAGAGGTGTCAGTAAAGGTATAAAAGTGTCTTTAAATAAACGTGAGAAACGATGAAGTATTTTGTATATACCTGGACCATCCTCATCCCCGCATCCAGAGAGAGATCCTTTGGACTGGGCTTAGGAAGAGCACCAAAAGATTGCGAAGCAACGTTATCAAACAGAAACTTGCAGATAGGGTGCAAGTGACCCAAAATGGTAAAAGTCCCAACCCCAGAAGGTTGAGCCATGACCATTTCAGCAGCGCTCGATTCACAAGTAAAAGGTGGCTCCCAGGGAGGAGCCAACTCTCGAGCAGGAGATGACTCCCGGCAAGAGCCAACTCGCGAGCAACAGCGGGCCCGCGACTCCCATCATTCGAAGGATGACTTGGTCCCACCACGTCACCCTTCAAAGAATTATCAATAATATCTATAACTGGTTGTTCAGGAGAAACAACCGGAGTAGCCACGGTAGCCTCAGCTGGGGGAGAGTTGCATGGTTGTGAGCCGTGAGTAGGCTCATCTGTTCGTTTGGGAGGATTGGAGGGGTCAGCCGCTGTCCTCTTCTGCCTCTTTGAGGCGGTACCCTTCAGACGGGGCAACACCCCCCTTTTTTCACCTACTGCTACCATAACCTCTTCTTGGGAGATAAGGCCGAATGCAGCAAGTCGTGGGAGCGAGAAGGTGAACTTGATATCTCTATCATCCTCTGACAGCTTGAAGACCTTAACGATTTTCTCATTAATTCCTCCTCCCAAGCTGGGTTTTCTTCCGGCTGGAATACCTGTGAACATGAGTAAACCGAATAAATAAAGGAGGTCACCCATCCTAGTACTTGTACAGAAGTGAAGATTTACCCACCTTCACAAAAGAAGCGACTGACGTTATGGCCCCTAGGGTTGGACCCCACGTCAGATTTCCAATTACCAGAGACAAAACCACTGTCTCTTCCACCTGGGATAATTTGAAGAAGGGTTCCCCAAAATGTAATTCTCTTGGTGCTAGTAACACAGATAGTACCAACCTTTACTAGAAGGAGCCTTCTTGAGTTAGAACATCTTCAAGAATTCTTCGACTGTCAAGTCCCCATTACCGGCTTGTTTTCAGAGGACAAATGCGCTCAGTACAACTCTCCAACCATTTACAATGAGTTGTCCAAGAGCAATCTTATAAATATGGAGTACGTCTTAGATAAAGGAGCCTTAGCTAAGAGATTCTAGCCAAGCATCATTATGCTACAACTAAAAAAATGGAAAACAAATAGAAAACATGAAAAACTGAATTTGGGAGAGTTGTAGACTCTCCACGACGATCCTCTTCACCTCCCACAAAGTCCCAAGCCTTCTATGATATGTTTAGATCCACCCCTAGGTGTCATTTTATAGCTTTGATGCTCCACCGACTCAGAAACCTCCAGAATTGCGTAGCCACTTACGCAGTTATGTTGAACCTCCAATTTATACATTGCATAGCTCATTACATCACATTATATGCATGGTTTTCATGTTTAAAAGGCACATCTAAGGCATGTTTTGTGATTATAGGAATGAGAGCGGACTTCACCCAATTGGAGAACAAAAGGAACCATTTAGAGCCATTGGATGAAGGTTGAAGGAGGACCAAAGAAAGAAGAAATCAAGGAGAGGAAAGAGAAGAAGAAAGAAAGAAAGAAAAATGCAAAGAGAATAGGCCAGACCGGTCAAGACCGGTCGGCCAAAGGAGCCAAATCGGTCCAGACCGGTTGGCCAACCCTTGGAAGCTTGCTGTACTAAGGACTAGTATGGTCCGACCGTTCAAGACTGGTCAACCATCAGGTCAGGACCCACTGTGTACTTCCTGGACTCCTAACAAAATAGGTCCGACTGGTCAAGACCGGTCGGCCAGCCCAGTCCGATTGGTCCCGACCGGTCGGCCACAAGCAGAAACAGGTAGTTTCTAAATTGGGCTCCGAAATTCTCTGCGCAAGTGCGTACCCTTACACAAATTCGAGATGCTTCCGATGTAACAAAGCTTCCCCATTATAAAAGGGCACCTAGGAGGTCTTCCTAGGGTATCATAGAAGTTAAGGGACGTCGTGGGAGAGGAAGGAAGCCGTCATGGAGCGTCTGCAACCCTCCAAACTCCGATTTTTCTATGTTTTCAAGTTCTTTCATGATTTTTAGTTGTAGTATGACAATGCTCAGGCTAGAATCTCTCAGCTAAGGCTGAGAGGTGAAGCTTGTAGCTAATTTCATGTTTAATTCAAGTTAGTTCAAGTAATTTTACTTCAAGTTTGGATTTTTACCTATTTTAGTTCCCAAAGTTGATAGTTTTGGATGTTTTATGAGAGTTCATGTGCTCCAAACATGGATTCCTTGCAATTCTCTGAGATTATCACATTGTGCTTGTTTAGATTTGAATTATAGTAATCCTTGAGCAGGCCATAGTCCATAGGCATGGCTGTTACTCCGAAGGCTATGATTTCGGATTCTACATTGTTGAATGGGACTAGAACTTGGAAGTTCAACTTGAGAGGGATTAAATGTGTTTATTGCTTTATTTTCCAACTAGATGAGAGATAGGACTTCAAATCTAGTTGTGTATCTTGCTTGGATTGATTGGATTGACATGGGATTGCTACAAGTGGATCCTTGAATGCCTTAGTGTCTTTAAATTACTGTTTTTCATTAAGTTCCTATTTTAGCATAACTATCCCAATTAAATCTCTTATTTGAATGCAAACTGAGTTGCTGGAATAGTTTGGAATCTGTTTCTAATTCCCTGTGGATCGACCTTCATCTTGCCGAGTTTTATTACTACATCACAGCCTTACACTTGAGGCGAGCAAACAAGTTTTTGGCGCCGTTGCTGGGGAATTTAGATAACGGTTTTCAAATTGTTTTAGCGGCTGTAAAAGTAGAATTAGATATGTTTTTTCTGATTCCTTAAAACTAATCGAAATTGTTTGTTTTGTAGGATTTCTTCTCTAGTTCAAGCACATCGGGTAATATCCTTCTAACTTAGCTTTTTGCAGATTTTTTTTCAATTTCCAGATTAATTTCAGATTTTTAGGATTTAGGAATAGCTTAGTTTTTAGTTGAGTGGTTTATGTCCCGTTGGGTACGTGACCACTCCAATCGTCTTCAATCTGAAGGTGGCTTAGTTGGACCATTGTCAGTCCATAGACGAGTCCGAAATTACCAAGAACATTGTGAAAATTTGGGGAGTATAGATCAAGCACCTTTAAGGAATCCTCCCCCTCCTACTCCAACTACAAACGCAAATCAAGAGGGAGTAGGAGAGAATGAGGTACACAACGTTCCTCCAATGAGATCACTACGGGATTACCTACAACCAGCCCATGCAACTACACCCTCTTGCGTGGTTCTACCACCAAACAGGGGAAACATTGACATCAAGCCGGGTGTGATTCAACTCATACCAAAGTTTCATGGGCTAGATTATGATAGCCCATATCTGAACTTGAAAGAATTCGAAGAAGTGGTGGCTACCTTGCAATACACCAATGTTTCAGAAGATACCATTAAGCTTAAACTCTTTCCCTTTTCATTGAAAGAAAGAGCCAAAAATTGGCTTCACTCTCTTAGACCACATTCGATTGGGTCATGGAATGAGATGACCCGGGAATTCTTGAAAAAGTTCTACCCGGCTCATAAAACGAACACCCTTCGAAGAGCCATAATGAATTTTTCGGCTAAAGAGAGTGAATCTTTCTTCCAATGTTGGGAGAGATTTAAGGACCTCCTACTTGCCTGCCCACATCATGGCCATGAGAGTTGGCGAATTATAAACTTTTTCAACGATGGATTAAGTTCCAATATGCGCCAATTTGTAGAGATGATGTGCAATGGCGAGTTCATGAGCAAAAATCCAGATGAGGCTTGGAGTTATTTGGACATGTTGGCCGAAGATGCCCAATCTTAGGATACCTCAGATAAACCCAACAACCCCAAGCCTACTCAAGAGAAAGAGAAAGGAGGGATCTATATCCTCAAGGAGGAAGACGACATGAATGCAAGGATAGCCAACCTCACAAGGAAGATCGAGGCCATGGAACTTAGTAATAGTGGAGTTCTAAAGTCCAACGAAGCCATTGAGACCATATGTGGGATTTGTCACACCGATTTACACGCTACGCAAGATTGTCCCACAATTTCTGCATTTCAAGAGGTGTTACATGAACATGCAAATGCCACATATGGGTATCAACGACCTTTCAATGGACCGGTGGGTAATACGTACAATAACAGTTGGAAGAACCGCCCAAATTTCAGTTGGAAGAATGCTCCCACGGGCAATCTTACCAACTCTCAAGGACGGCCACCCATGCAAAATATGGCCCCACCTTAATTCTTAATGGAGGATACCTTGAAAGCGTTTATACAAGGGCAAACGCAAATTAATCAAACGAATCAGTAAATGTTCCAAGAACTTAAAGTCTCGATTGATGAGATTAAGGGACGCTTGCATGCTAGGGAAGGGACCTTTCTAGCCCAACCTCAGCCCAATCCAAAGCAAGTACATGAAGTGAGCATTCATAATTTCTCCAAACAACATATGGAGCAAGCCAAATCTGTCACCACTCTTAAAAGTGGTAAACAAATTGACAAATCTATTCTGGTGAAGGCCGACAAGCCTAATGATCCAGTAAATTCTGAGGATGAGGACGGATCTAACTTAGCCCCACAAGAAACGGAACGTGTTTACAAGCCCGTAGCACCATTCCCTTCGAGATTGGTTGCTCTAAAATCTCTCCCAAACTCTCATGATACTCTAGAGATTTTTAGACAAGTCAAGATCAACACTCCCTTACTTGATGCCATCAAACAAGTCCCCTCCTATGCCAAGTTTCTAAAGGACCTATGCACAATCAAACGTAAATATAATGTGCAGCAAAAGGCCTTCTTAAATGAGCAAGTGAGTGCCATTCTCACTCAAAAGACCCCCCCCCCCCCCCCCCCCCAAATTCAAAGATCCCAGTAGTCCCATAATTTCATGTATCATTGGAGACTACCGGATTGAGCGTGCATTACTAGACTTGGGGGCAAGCGTGAATTTGATCCCATACTCAGTATACGAGCAATTGGGTCTTGGTGAATTAAAACCCACCAAAACCACATTGCAACTCGCTGTTAGATCCATCCGTGTACGGAGAGGGATAGTTGAGGATGTGCTAGTCCAAGTTGATAAATTCTACTACCCGGTAGATTTCATCGTCTTGGACACACAACCGGTCATGGATGCTAGCACCCAAATACTGGTGATTCTAGGCCGCCCATTCCTTGCTACATCAAACGCAATTATAAATTGCCGGAATGGAGTGATGCAAATGTCCTTTGGGAACATGACGTTGGAGGTGAATGTGTTCCACTTGGGCAAAAGGCATAGGGATGATGATGATGTCCACGAGGTTGATATGATTGATTCAATCGTGGAAGAGGAGTTCGCTTTAAGGCAGAATATTGATCATCTAGATGTTGTTAGCTTTGATCCCTTTGAGGATTGGGACGGCAATGATGGCCCCCATGAGGTAAACATGATAGAATCTATGGAAGATGGGGGATTTTTCCAACATGATCTACTTGAAAGCTTGGGGACATGTTTGACACATTCCAAGGATGAATATAATTCTAATTTTAATAAGACCTTGGAGGTGTCAATTTTTGAAAATTTATTTAACAAGTTGCCAATTTCTGATTTACACAAATTTGTTATGCAGGATTTGGAAGAATTGGTGCTTGACTTGCCTATAAAAAGGTTAATTTCTGAAAGTGTAGAGGTTGAGGACCCACTCCAACCTACACAAAATTCTGAGAAGGAGGAAGACGTAAAGGGTCCAAATCTGGAAACTTCCTCTCCTGAGGTCTCTTACACACTCAAGGAGTGTTTAACGTATTTTGAAGATTGGGATGATCCCATGATTCAGGACATAGTAAATGCTTTGAGAGAGAGACCTCATGCACCTAAAAAGCTTCCTTCCACAGAGTGCCAAATTGAAGAATCAACTGTGGAAACACAAGCGACAAATGATTATGTGGAGACCATCCCAATGTTTAAGGATGAAGTGATTAAAGTCTCCACATCTCTTTGGTTTGTTCAAACCGAAGAACACTTCTGGGATGACCCATATTTGACATACTTGAATGAATTTTGCCCAGACAAGAAGGAAAGGTGATCCATATTCAATGACTTCCAACCAATGCAATTCTCCTTTCCTAGTACATGTGACAATTTTCTTGAGGAACCCGTTAAAATTTTTCAGCTAGATTTTCAATGGGTTAGAATGATCGATGTCACCAATGTACTTTCCAAAGCAGGATGGTGGATAGTTCTTCTGAATAATTTGTTACACCACTTGATGATCTTGCTCAACTTTGTCCTTTTGGATGTTTTACTGATAATCGATCTCCTAGTCTGATGGAGATCCTCTTTTTAAAAGGACGGGTTAGGTATCTTTATTGCTTTCCGTAGATTAGGTTTAGTTTTATTTAGTTTTACTATTTTAGTAGGTTTTAGTTGTTGGGTTGTAGACTTCCATGTCCGACTCTCATATGTACTATTGTTCTCACACTCTTATATTTTACCATTGCTCTCATGTTCATGCTCATTGCATATTTTTTTACATTGAGGACAATGCAAGATTTGGTTGGGGGGTGAGATGAGATTCTTCATCTAGCATGTTGCAACATTTCGAGCATCATATGTGCAAATTTTTTCGAATTTTCTAAAATTTCAAAACTCCTTTAAAAAACTTTATTTCTATGCATTCGAGATTATACTAGTATAAGAAGAGGAGATATGAAGTGTGTGATGTTGTAAGTCTTGAACTTCTCTTAATATAATGGTTTCATATGTGAATTTCCCTTTTTATGTGATTGATAGAAAATTTGAACACTTTTACACCTAGTCCACATTACACGATTTTCATGGTTTGAAAGGATTATATGATTTGTGGGTTAGCTAGACTTAAGTTTTGAGGTGTTGAGGAACAAAGTCGGGGTACTTTGTCCATCCTTGTCCATGGGAAAATAACGAAAGATATATATTTCTAAAAATCTTATCTAATGAAAAAGAAAAAGGAAAAGGAAGGATGAAATTGGGATTAATGGAATATTGGTGGAAAATTCTGAAAAAGGGCTACCTATTACCAACCGGGGGATAGTCTACCCATAACCAAAGCCAGAAATGGGACGTAGTGTGAAAGCCGTCGAAAGGACGGTAAGACAAATTCCTGTCATAGGCTTGTTGTTTCTCTGTACACCTTGATATCCATGGCTTAGTTGATCTATGAAGAAGATAATCCCGGAAACTCATGAGATGAACTTTCACTATGCACACTAGCTTGAATTTGTTCGAGTTCTTCTATTTATCAATCAATCAGTGGGAATTTTATATAGACACTTATTATGTTTCGAGAGTTTAAAGTTTCAACGTCTATCACAAAATTTTTCCAAATTTTATACTTGCATGTTTTGGAATGGATAGAAATATAGTCTCTGAAGGTGAGTTGGGTTTGGAGGTTAGATCTTGTTTCACGCATGTTTTGCTCGGGACTAGCAAAAAGCTGGTTGGGGGGTGTGTTGAACCTCCAATTTATACATTGCATAGCTCATTACATCACAGTATATGCATGGTTTTCATGTTTAAAAGGCCCATCTAAGGCATGTTTTGTGATTGTAGGAATGAGAGCGGACTTCACCCAATTGGAGAACAAAAGGGACCATTTAGAGCCATTGGATGAAGGTTGAAGGAGGACCAAAGAAAGAAGAAATCAAGGAGAGGAAAGAGAAGAAGAAAGAAAGAAAGAAAAATGCAAAGAGAATAGGCCAGACCGGTCAAGACCGGTCGGCCAAAGGAGCCAGACCGGTCCAGACCGGTCGGCCAACCCTTCGAAGCTTGCTGTACTAAGGACTAGTATGGTCCGACCGGTCAAGACCAGTCGGCCATCAGGTCAGGACCCGCTGTGTACTCCCTGAACTCCTAACAAAATAGGTCCGACCGGTCAAGACCGATTGGCCACAAGCAGAAACAGGTAGTTTCTAAATTGGGCTCCGAAATTCTCTGCGTAAGTGCGTATCCTTACGCAAATTTGAGATGCTTCCGACGCAACAGAGCTTCCCCACTATAAAAGGACACCTAGGGGGTCCTCCTAGGGTATCATAGAAGCTAAGGGACATCGTGGGAGAGGAAGGAAGCCGTCGTGGAGCGTCTGCAACCCTCCAAACTCCAGTTTTTCTATGTTTTCTAGTTCTTTCATGAGTTTTAGTTGTAGTATGACAATGCTTAGCTAGAATCTCTCAGCTAAGGCTGAGAGGTGAAGCTTGTAGCTAATTTCATATTTAATTCAAGTTAGTTCAAGTAATTTTACTTAAAGTTTGGATTTTTACTTATTTTAGTTCCCTAAGTTGATAGTTTTGGATGTTTTATGAGAGTTCATGTGCTCCGGACATGGATTCCTTGCAATTCTCTGAGTTTAGATTCAAATTATAGTAATCCTTGAGCAGGCCGTAGTCCATAGGCATGGCTGTTACTCCGAAGGCTATGATTCCAGATTTTACATTGTTGAATGAGACTAGAACTTAGAAGTTCAACTTGAGAGGGATTAAATGTGTTTAATGCTTTATTTCCAACTAGATGAGAGATAGGACTTCAAATCTAGTTGTGTATCTTGCTTGGATTGATTGGATTGACATGGGATTGCTACAAGTGGATCCTTGAATGCCTTAGTGTTTTTAAATTACTGTTTTTCATTAAGTTCCTGTTTTAGCATAATTGTCCCATTTAAATCTCTTATTTGATTGCAAACTGAGTTGTTGGAATAGTTTGGAATCTGTTTCTAATTCCCTGTGGATCGACCTCGGTCTTACCGAGTTTTATTACTACATCACAGCCTTACACTTGAGGCGAGCGAACAAGTTATGCCATAAAAATCAGAGGTTGAATGAGAAGCTGTTGGAAAGATTGCAAAATACACTGGTCGACCGATCGGACCCGTCTGGTAGACGTCCAGAGAGTGCAGGAGAGGGGCACTACCTATGGCCGACCGGTCTTGACCAGTCGGACTTGTCCAATCCGTGTTCTAGCAAGTTGAGAGGGAGATGGCTTTGTGGCCCATCGGTCTTGACCGATCGGGGCCTCCTTGGCCGACCGGTCTAGCCTCTTTCCTTTCTTTCCCTCTCTTCTCTTCTTCTTTCTTCTTTGGCCCACCTTTGGTCATCATCAAATGGCTTTAAAGTATGTTCTTTTAAGCATCAATTGAGTGAATTCTCTCTCTTATTCCTACATCCACAAAACATGCATTCGATAAGTCTTTTAACATGGAAATTACGCATAAAATGTGACGTAATAGGTTAGAATATGTATGAATTAGGAGCTCAACA